>JAXQQM020089108.1:0-343822 GCA_034641835.2 Pinus albicaulis | reverse complement strand
GGTCTTGTAAGTGGATGATATGTTGTTGATTGGAAATGACAAAGAAATTATCCAAGATTTGAAGACCCAACTGTTCTCCAAATTCGACATGAAGGATCTGGGTGCTGAAAACTATATTTTGGGCATGGAAATTAAGAGAGATCGGGAAAAGAGGAAGCTCTGGTTAAACCAGAGGAAGTATGTCGAGACTATATTGCAGAGGTTCAATATGCAGGATAGTAAACCGGTGAAGGTTCCTATTCCTGTAGGTGTAAAGCTGTGTGCTGAACAGTGTCCCAAGACACAAGAAGAAGAGGAGTATATGTCCCATGTTCCATATGCAAGTGTAGTGGGTAGCTTGATGTATGCAATGGTCTGTACTAGACCAGACATTGCACATGCAGTGGGAGTATTGAGCAGGTTTATGTCAAACCCATGGAAGGAGCATTGGACAGCAGTGAAGCGGGTTTTCAGATATTTACGTGGCACTAGTGATTATGGCTTGTGCTACCAGGGAAGACCAGGATTGGAAAGAATGTTGGACATTCGTGGTTTTGTTGATGCAGACTAGGCTGGAGATCTGGACCAAAGAAGATCTACAAGTGGGTATGTGTTTAGCCTATTTGGAGGCGTAGTCAGTTGGATGAGTAAAAGACAGTCTGTAGTGGCTCTTTCAACTATAGAGGTAGAATACATAGCAGCCACTCATGCAAGCAAGGAAGCAGTTTGGTTGTAGAGATTGTGTTCAAGTATGGGGTTGGTACAACAAGCTATAAGGATAGACTGTGATAGCCAAAGTGCAATTTTCTTGGCTAAGAACCCCGCTTATCATTCAAAGACAAAGCACATTGATGTTCAATATCACTTTGTTAGAGATATGGTTGAGGCTAAAAGGGTGTTGCTGGTAAAGGTGGACACTTTGAAGAATGTTGCAGATGCATCATTGACGAAGTCTGTGAGCACTCAAAATTTCTCTTGGTGTAGAGAAACAATGGTGTTGAAGAATTGGGCAATGACTAAGCTCTCCTGTGGCCCCCTGTGGAAAGAAAACAACAAGTGGGAGAATTTTGGGTATGTGTTATATTATTTCCACGACGGCGCGTGTTATATCCCTTTGCGCCGGGCGCAACCCGGTGTAGCCTCCCCCTCGTTCGGGTCCCGGCGCGTCTCAAAGGAAAATTTTTGGTCCTTAATTTCCGGTGGATAGTCCGCGTCCATGGTTTTGTGCATGGTTTTGCACATGGTATTGGGGTACGATGGTTTTCGTCCCCTTGGTATTTTTTTAGATCCGGTCAAGGGAACTACGGTTATGTTCTAATCCATGGTTTATGGATTGGGGTTTATGTATGCTTCGACATGTATATATATGTGTGTTGTAACACTAAAAGAAAAATAATGAAAAATCAAACTGGTTGTCCCGATTTGGGATCCAGGGGAAAATCTCTGTGTTTATCTATTTTATGTTTTATGCTCTCGCTATTGTTTATTTTCTGTTATAAGATTTTTGTGTAGATAATTTCTGTTCAGGGTTAAAACCTACAGCTTTTTTAATCCACTTGTGAGATAAATACAGAATACATGCAGGATCATCATTAGAACCATCATACTTTCCAACCATCGATGGATTGTTTGGATTAACCCACCAAAGTTCACTTTGGTCATTAGGTATTGAACAGAGGAAAAAGCTTCTGTAACAGTCAGACGATAGTAAAAATTCAAAGCAAAACCAATAGCTACTTATACTAAAAAATAGGTAAGTGTGATCTCCCCTAGACAATAAAATATATTGACAGGAGGAGGAACATATTTACTGGTGATATAATCCACAATCGCCTGAATCTCGAGACACTCTTCAAACCGATTGTATACTTTATTGAGATAGGTAAACTGAAATCCCCCCTATAAAAATCGTACATGATAATTTCCATTCATACGGCTTGAACAAGAACACACAAATGCTTTTGAACACAAATATATAAAATGGGGAAAATATTGAGATACTTGATGGTTCATTTCCTGACCGGCTGGAGAAATGAAGATGATTCGAAACAATCCAGCATTTTTATTAAAATACTCTATAGTGCCAAAATTTCAAGTCGACTCATCCCCATGATAAATCACTATAGGCCCTTTGAACAATCTTTTACCCTATTCGTGTGATATCAGTTCCCTAGAAAAGAACTAATATATACAATTTATAGGAATTATCTTGTCAAAATATCAATACATGAATCAATCCAAACCTCATATTTCAATTAAACCCCAATGATTTTCTCAAAAGGTTCTCTGGGTAATAACCTTTTCATTTTCACCCATTCGATGAAATATGCTAACTAAGAGAAATAATATAGTATATCATTCTTTGGTCATAATCAGCATAATTATGAGAGGGGATAGATCCTTTGATTTATTATACGAAACACCTCTTTCAAATTCTTTATTGGAAGTCCGGTGGTGAGGATATTATAGGTACAAACCATAGTTCAGATCTTCCTGGAACATATCTATGATAGACCTCATGCTCTAGAGATTCAACATTCTAGAAATGAAATATCCAACAAGGTAGGACCATCTTTATGAAGATAATAGATTGGTCTTCCGTACTATAAATATGGATCTATTTCAATAGGTCACACACCCATATTCCAAAAATCCTTAGAGAAAAGTAATTACACGATCAAACTAGTGTGTTAGTGACCTATAATATAGGATTCATAATTTTTACTTGATTGTTGGTAATCTTGTAAATCTGTACATACTTTGTCTTCTGCAAGTTGTATTCACATATTTTGTAAAAAATCAAAAAAAATAAAAAAAATCAAAAAGAGGGTAAAAAGTCCTAAAAAGAAAAATCAAAGGACTTAGAAAAAATAAAAGACCCCAAAATAAAAATGAATAAAAAATGAAAGTGTGCAAGCATAATTGCCACTACTTTTTACCTTTTGACTATGGCAGAGTGTCAATAAATGCCATAGTCCATGATGAGTTAAACAGTTTAATCTTGACTTGTCATGTTTCAATTTCACTTGTTGTAGATAGAGAATAATGAATTGTCATACAGTTTAATCATGACAAGTCAGTAGTTATGTAGAGAAATAATTGAATCCAATAGTTTAATCTGGATTCATGGATGAAATAAGTGTAGAATTAGATAGTTTTATTTGCTTTAAGAAAGAATAAATGTTGTAAAGGTTCCTAGCTCAAATTCACCTTACTAAAAAGGAAAAAAAAATGTTAGCATGATAGGCTGGGTAGGTAGAAGAAGGTGAAAAGTCTCAATGTAAATATCATTCATCATGGGCTGCAAAATAACTAACTCCCCCTTCCCATAGTCATGAAACATTCTAAACTATCAGTTAGAAAGGCTCAAGGCATTTCCTTGACTTTTGTTGGGACCGGACCGAAGGCTCTATGACTGATCAGTTGAAAGTGTAAAATGTATATATTAATCCCTAAAATCACATCATTTACCATTCATGCATTCATTCCCCTGAATAATCCTAAGTAAAACTCCATTTTTTACTTAAATAACATTATAATTCCCATTTTATTAACTTCCTACATCATTTGAAAACATTAAGCCCTCAAAATAACATTATATCATAAGTTAAGTGATAAGATTAATGCAAATTATCTTTTAAACTTCACTTTACTTAGTTATGTTTATGTGTTTTGAGTATATCTTGTCCTATTTCCATATTAATTTTGACTTATGTATTAATTCCCTATAGAAATAACATTCTCCTATTATATATAACTCCTTTTTATATAATAAACCCAAAAACGCACATTATAACCCCCTTTGGCTAAAATATATCTTTATATAGTTCCCACCCCTTATGGTAGTTAAATCGCCTTGATTTAATTACTATATAATAAAAATATATGAATAAAACCTTTAAAAATGTTTTATATGTGTTTAAAACAAAAATTTCCTGAAGTTTCATTTAAACTAAACTTCAAAAGAAATAAGCCATGTATCCTTGTATATTTTCCTTTTCCCAACTCCCTAACCTAAGGTTAAACCATAATTTGAGTTAAAATCCGCAGTACATACCCCATAACCCCTAACTGCAAGTCTTAACCTCAGTTAAATCCCACTTTAAAACCTCTCTCGATCATTTTTTCCATTGATTCTGTATAAAACTTAACCAAATCCCTTTCATTATTGAGGTTAATGTTAGCCCTCCGAACCCCTCTATCCATTTAATCCAACGGTTAAAAAATCAATGTGACGGCGTAATACATGTCCATCCCTTCCCCTATCGTGTAGAATAAAAACCATCAGATCTTCGTTCATTTAAAGATCCTATGGCCCAAAACGAACCCGATGATGTCTTTTCCCCGCACCTTTTCAATTAATCTGGGCCCTTCGCTTTTAAAACCAAAATCCAATGGCGCCAGTTCATTTTTGCATCGCCAAAGTGCCGGACCGATGTTTTGAAAAATTTGTGCGATATGGGTGGTTTTCCCAAACCACCCTGCGTTGACGTGTCATAAAATGATTGAATCGCATTCGAAAAGTGATTTACCACTTACCGCTTTAGAGCTACGTGAATACCACCCAGTTGTATTTCGAAACCACTCCGACCCAACCTATAGTTAAATATGATTTGACTATGTTTTGAAATATAGTTCATACATAAAGCTTATTTTTCATTGAATTTTCACCTATTCGCGCTTGTAAAACTGTGAAACCTCACAGAGTCTAATTTTCATCCTTTTCACCATTTAAACCGTTGAAAACTTCCGCGAGCCCATTACGAAGCTTCCCAATGCAATTTTCGAACCTACCAGTGAACCAGTGATCAGTTAATAAACCATTTGCCCTGCAATTGAACCATGGAGAGCCACCATATGCTCTGGTAGACCAATTTTCTAGAAATTAAAGATTTTCAAAGCACTTGCAACTCAAATGACCGCAATTATACCTATAAAGCTATTTTTCATCAATCTGATCTATAAAAGTTCAATTTTCAAAGGAAAAATACCAATTGATCAGTTATTGCATGTAATTATCCTAATTTCCCATACAGAGCTCGCAAAAAACATCTAAAGTACAGGGGAAATTCTGTCAAATTTTCCCCATAATCCCTCATTTCCATTTTTTGCAAGTTTTATCCATTCCCTAGTCATTTTCACTACTAAATTCAATCAAGATCACCCCCTGAGCATTAAAAATCATTTTTCCATCTAAAACCCTCCTCAGAACCCTATTTCACCAGAAAAATAATTCAAAAGTCCCTTGTTTCCTACATAAGAACTCAAGAAACAGTCTAAGCTTGCTCCGTTCAGTTAAAAGATGATGAAGAAACAAGTTACCCCCAAATCAGGAGGCCCAAAACCTCAGAAGAAAGCCTCTGCTAAAATCCCTGAGCCTGAATCTTCTAAACTTGATAAACCCACCCCTGCACTCACTGCTAATTCCACTGAAGTTGTTAGGCCTGTCCAATCTCCAGTTACTTCGCAAGAAAATAGTCCTCTTCTTGATCTTGATCATAGAATTTTAGACCCTTCAGTGGAGTTTAATTTACTTGATGTCTATAACTGGTGTTTTGAAAAATCTGTAGAGAAAGGTGATAAAGATATACCAGTTTGGGATTCCAATCTTCCCAAGTGCATTGTCCCTCTTACTCATTCAACCCCTAATTTTTTTAGATTATGTCAGTCCTATTATCTTCCATATCAGAGGTGCATTGTCAATAAATATAGAGAGGTCATATTTTACATTAATGGAGAATCCATAAACTCTATGGTGCAAGTAAATCCTGACCCCAATACTACTTCATTGTCAATACAGGATTTAACTCAGCTTTACCTAGACCTATATTTTGCTTCCAAGTTCAAAATCTTCCTGAATTTTTGCCCCAAACAGATTGATATCCCTAAGCTCAATCCTCCATTTGATACATTTGATTTTCCAAGTGAAACCAGACAAATTGTCTCCATGCTATCATTCATACTAGGGTATAACAGTGATGAGTTCACTGATGTTGCTATCTTAGGTTTTTTGTCTACTTTGAGTCCTGGCCAGCCTCCATCCATTGTGTACAATTTTTCCAAGTTCACTGCAAAAAACATGCACTACCAATTGTCCAGATTACTAGAAGAAGGAGTCTTTAGATATACTTCATATCTACTTCATCTCTTTTTCTATTATCAAGCAGACAAATTTCCTATTGAATTTAAGAAGATAGATCTAGAAGGGAATGTACTTTCAGTTGTGTTTTGGTCATCAATTCTGAGAAAATGGAATAGGGAATACAACTATGCAGACTTCAATGACTTGTTTTTAGTACCTACTATGAATTTATTGAATAAATAATAGACCCTTAGAATTAATGAAGAAACAAAGAGGATCTTACAGTTATCTGAGAGCTATAAAACAGGGGATTGGTACTTATACAAGAATTACATAGAGATCAGAGTATATGGTGCACTCTTGGCCCCATATAAATTGCCTAGATTTGTGAGAACAAGGATATTTGCTTTAGAATATTTGAGGCAGCTGATGAATGCAGATGAAGTCAATTTTATAGCCTCTAGAAAAAAGACTCAGTTCAAACTGAAAAATCAAGTTGGGCCATTCATTGTGAACAACAGAGAAGCAGCAAATGAAATTAATTTCAAGTTGAAAGAGTATAAATTCCCATATAGTTTTATGTGGAATTATGATCCTCAGGGTATCTTAAGTCAAATCACATTGAAATGCAAGTTGTCTTCTTTCTTACATGATCCCAAGCCCGAAATTGAAAAATATGCCAATAAACTTGAATGGGAGCCAAACACTTTATTTGATGATGACTCACAGGGAATTAAGGGAAACAATGGAAAGGATAAACAGGTGAATCAAACACAGGTTGTTATAGTGAACAAAGAATCTAAAATTTTTCATAAAAGGAGCAGAAAGGAAGATAGTTTCACAGCAGAAACTATTCTAGATAAGAGATTCAGAATTCTGTAAAGTAAGAAAATTAAATTGACTGATGAAGAAATGGATAAAGCTATTAATGTTGAAGATAATAATTGTCATGAAACTGATGATGAAGCAAAAAGGATAGTAACTGAAACTCTTAAAGAACTTCAAAATGTCAAACTTGGAGCACAACAGAAAGGCACAGTCATGGTTGATAAACAAACAAAAGTTGATATGCCTTCTTATTCTAAAGAAACTGACAACACAGAGTTAGATATTCAAATCAGGTTCAGACAAATCAAAGAAAAGAATGAAGAAATCAAAAGTGAAGCATATTCCAAGATCCTTAAAGAAAAGCCCGGGAATAAAGATAAACTCCTTTCAGCTTTTGATTATTCTTCAAACAAATTGGTGATGTCATTTCTCAAGCCTTTAGTGGTTGATCCAAAAACAATTGCAGATTATTCAAAGATAGACCTGGAAATTAATGCAGATGTTTTCCATGAATTGGACGAAATAGAATTCCACAGGAGCAATACAGAGAAGTTGTATTCTAAAATAGTCAATAAGACTATGAATTCTATCAGGCTTGAGAAAACGCTGATAAACCTTCAAAATCAAATGAAATTGGATAAAGCCTCATTATATGCCAATAATATAAGAATCAAAGCATTGGAGGATATAGTAATTGAAGCAGGAGCTGACCCAACAAACATTGAAGGGGAAAAGGTTATAATCAAATAGAAAATTGAGGACATCGCTGCTCTCAGAAAGAAACTAAAATTGCCTCAAAGTGAAAATCCCCAGGCAAAAGAAATCCTTCAGCAAAAGACAGAAAATGATGAACTAAAACAACTTGTTCTAAAGATGACAACCCAAATAAAGGAAATGGAAAGCCAAATAGAAGCTTTGATGCAAGAAAATGAAAAACTGAAGAAAGCTCAACAGGTCTTCATTCCTACAGTTATCCCAACTGTTAGTACAACTATTCCATATACATTGGTAGAACACTTGGCACCGCAAGGAGTATTGGAAACTGTAGTGTCAATCACTTCTAAAGACATCTTTGCCTCTTCTTCATCGACCTCACAGGTAAACATAGTAGAGAAAAGAATTGCAATGATCAGAGCCATGGAATATATGTCTATAAAAGATAAAGAAATACCTAGTTTAAAAGGCACCATTAAAAATCTGGAAACATCTAAAAGAGATGCCTTAATTACTTCCAAAGGACATGAACAGAGGGCTGACATATTACAGGAACAGGTGAAAATTCTTCAACAACAAGTAAATCTTACTGAACAGGTTGCCTATATAAATAATCATTTGTGGACAAAAATCACTGAAGGCATTCACTTACAATGGCCTTCTATCCAAATTATATATGAGAAAAAAGATCTTCTACAAGTTGCCTTATCAAAAATTGATAAAACAAAGAAGGAAATTGGAAACAAACCACCTAAAGAAGTTCAGCTCATATCTTTCTTGAACAGTAAAAAATGAGAAGAACTAGGTGAATTAAAAATTCTAGACAGGACAGAGGCTATCCTGGAGATCAAAAAGGTCCTAACAAAAAGAAACATCATGAATAATCTTGAAGAGAAGCGTGACAATATGAACATATCAATTAGCAAATTCAAGACTAAGTATGACTTGCTACTTGAAGTAGGACTTCCAAACATTCATGCATTGAATGAAAAATTAATGCCACAGAAGGGCTATTACCAGAAAATCAGAGCTCATGCTAAGGAGCAATCTAAAAATCCTTTGCCACAAGGAGTGGCAAAGTACTACTTCAATATTTTGAAAATTTGTTCTTTTTGGAAAATGAAATCAAGCATATGTTCATAGTAAAGCCATAATTTTCTAAATATACAGAGGCTGATGAAAGCTATAGGAAAATAAAGAGTATAAAGATCCCAAAAGCTCAACAATGGCAAGGATTCACAGATTTGATGTGAATTTGACAGGTAAAAGATGCAGGAAAATCACATGAAAGATCATATTTTACTGTTAGCTTAGGGTAAAAATTCAGGGTTAAAGTGTATCAGATTCTCAAAGAGTATCAGTAAAAAGAATGTTATTGCTGGTCATTTTTCAATTACAATAGTAAAACAGTGAAAACCAGATGATAAAGAGTATCAGAGTCGAAAGTAAAAATAAAGAGTGATCTATAAGCTATCTTCTACTAGATAATGCATCCAATTCCAACAATGCTTACAGCACATCATAAAACCTTTTTAATTAGAATAATCAGTTCTATATTTCCTTGTAAAAGAGAACAACTTGCAAACTGTTTTGGTACTATCCCTCTTCTTATGTTACATTTCCTATTTTTCCTTAAAACATTATCTCAAACTTTGAGATATTTTGTAAACAATTTATTTGTATAAATGCTTCATCATTTGAAGTATTTAGGGTGGAATAAAATTTCTCAAGACTACTATAGTTATTTTTCTAGATTGACGCAGGGCCAACCTGCAACACCCAGAATCTTATCTACCATGCAAATTCACATGCATCTCAGCATCAACTGCCTAATAAAAGAAACTCCAATTTCGAGCAATTACATACACTTCAATTTGCGGAAGTATGTGATATTGATTCACAAATTCAAAAGTCAGCAATTTCAGTTCTTCTCAAAAATTCTGGTTCAAACTACAACTCAGCAATCGACACACCTTTAATCGAAGGCCATAGTCTAATTGCCAACACCCATATATAAATTTAAATGCAACACCCTTCTCTTGATCAGACTGAATATCAATTACATTTTAATTCCCACACCCATTAAGTTTTGGAAATCATCAATAATTGCACACCCATTAACTTACCATTCGCTCTATCAACATCCACACATCGACCTTTGGATCATCTTCATCGCCGTTCTCTGGCTCTGCGCAGAAACAGAGTTCTGCAAATTCACCATAGAATCGGAATGGTCTTTCTGCATTCGACCTCAATAAATTCGATTCAAGATTGTACATCCACTCCAATCATTCTGCAAATCGATTGCTCCAAGGCTTTCTGTGCATATATCAGTCAACCAAATGAACGCAGGATTGCCAGACTCAATCAAAAACAGTAATCAATTAGTTTGATTGACAATTCTTGGTATCACGGATCACCCTTAGAATGATGCAGACAAGATTAATCTGTTTCCACAACAAATACTGAACTGGTATTTACAGTCCACGAATGGTAATAATAACAACTGGTCACACCACAACAACAATGGATTTTTAAGCAAACGATCAGTATTATTTGATCTCTCTAATTCTAGGCCAGAGAATTCCTGCTTTTTAGTCATACAACCCTTCCTGCTCCCAAACATCTGGTTTCATATTTGGTGCCATGGCAAGGCAAATTATGCCATTTCCAATATCCAATAAGTAGTTATATTCGGTCACAATGTAATATCCTTCCTTGAAATGGAATGTCAGAGCAGGAAAGGTCGAATTCAAAGAGCATTTGTCATGAAAGCAGAAGTCCAGGCCAATGCTAGAACCATCGGCCCATTGGACATGAATCAATGACCCCAATGCTTCTTTCATAGCATCATAAGCAATATGTGGTAGAAAAGTGATATCAATCGGCGTTCACAAATCACGATTTGCAGCCCGCTACAACTGTCAATTGCTACTCCAGCGCCGATGCAATGATTTCAAACGGATCCGACTTCAATTCAAAACAACTTTATAAACCTTCGCGTCCAAGCTTTTTGATAACTAAATGTGATAATGGAATCCTCTCTCCCATCCGATCCAACGGTGTTATCAGACCCAATATGCCATACAAAACAACAGATATGTTTTTAAATCCACTCAGAAGTTCACCAAGTGTCTTTGCACCAAGTTTCCGTATTAACAACTTTTACAGCTCACAGCTTCAATCTATGCCACGTTTGTCTTAATCACAGGACATTAAAACAAAATAACACATAGACAACTATCATTTCAAGCAATTACCCAAAGAAGCCAATTATCAAATCACACAGGCTTGTATATAACAATGCATACAATTTTAAACTTGTTCATAATATTCAGAAAACAGAATTTCGGTCTCAAGCCCCATTACATAAGAAATTAACTTATGTCAAACAAAAACAATCCACCCATACCTAGGAGCTCTCGTTCCATCTAAAACCTATCTCTACTAATCTCCTACCTCGCTCTCTCCTTTTATTCAGCCTTTCCAACCTAGCTCCTAAAAACTATGCTAACGCTATCTCTTATTAACAGAATTATGCTATTTTATAGCTTCTTGATTACATCTATACAAACAAATCTTATCACTAATCTAAAATAAGACAGTCTCTGATTTATTATAATCCTAAAACTACTTGAGGAATCCAACCTCCTCAGCAAATCGATTTTGACCAACAGTAAATAAATTGCACTGGATTTAACCACAACATGTGGACAAATCTCCACATTGCTGGCTAATGCTGATGCTCCTGCATCAGACTCCAGAAGTTTAAATTAACCATGATCTCTTGATCATCCAATTCTGTTCTGTGTCCTCCTGGATCCCATATTTGGTTTGATAGTTTGTCTTTGATTACTGTTGTTGTTTGTCTCTCGAGTTTCCCGCCTTTGTGCTGTAATGCCTCACTATCTGCTGTTGTCCTTTTCACATATTTTGCTGCTGTTTTTCTCACTTTAATTTGCAGTCTTCCATACCATAAATTCACCACCATTTCTTCATTTTGCAGTTTTTTGATCTTACCTTCCATTAATCCGATCTGTTCTTCTTGGTTCAGATTGACTTCACACTGCCCTTTTCCTGCATGTAAATCTTCATCAAAATTAATCAACTCAATAAACACAAATGCTTTACCTGGCTTCTTCATCAAAAGATTTGACTTATTCCACGAATCTGCCATTTCATCTGGAAGTTCTCTCAAAATTTCTGCACAATCTGCAATATCTGTCTTTAATCCTTCTTTACTCTGGCTTTCTTCAAGATCAATGATCTTCAATGACTCAGTGTATCCTTTGAATTCAAAAATTCTTTTTCCATCCTCCTTATTCTGCATATGACTATGAGTAGTCATTTCTTCAACAGTCTTCAATAACTGTTTTTCTTTCCTCAAGTCAATGTGACCTGCAAACACACAACAATCTTTAGTTTTCAAAATACAATACCTTCCATTTTCTTTTGATGCTTCAAGCACCAATCCTCCATCATAATTCTTTTGGATTTCAGCGGATCCTTCTTGCGGTGACTCGATTTCTCTGAGTCTTCCCTTCTTTAACAAATCAATATGAACTCAAGTTCCTTGAACTCGTTCATCAGCTTGCCATTCCACCTCTGTTGCAATAGCTTCCACTTTACCCTTTTCTTCAGTCTCCATCTGTATCTTCGGTCTTCGCTTGTCCTTCTTTGTACTGCCGGACCAATTCCTGGTTCTTCATTCTGCTGCCAGCTTCTACACTTCTGCAATTTAATGCCTTCTTCAAATTCACTCTCATGTAGCTGATCATTCCTTCCAAATTTCTGGTTACTTCCATATTCATCTTGCTGAGTTAATATTTCCGTCTCCTTCATGCCTCTGAGGACATAACTCCTTTGTTGCTTCTGATCTTTCATCTCACCTTCAAATAATCACTGCTCAATTTCTTTGATTTCAGCATCATATTTATTAATGCTGTCTTCCACACCTTTTCCTCCATCAGGTTCTGTAAGATTCGTTTCTCCTTTGGGTTCCTCGAGTAATCTTTCCAAGAATTCTATCTCCTTGTGAAATCTCTCCAGCAGATCATCACAATTTCCATTCTCAGCTTCCTTCTTTTCCTGACAATCCTCCTGAGTTGACCTGTTTTCCACATTATCATATTGCAAGCATCTTTCATCAATTCCATTAAACAAATTCATTGGTTTACCTTTTTGTAGTCCCACTATGGAATTGTCATTAGACTTCTGGCCTATATCAACCTCATCTGACTGTTTCACACCAAACAGGATTTCAGCTATGAACTCTTTCTGTTTCAATAGATCAATGCCTTCTTCCTCTAAAAGGGATTCTTCATCATACTTTACCTCAAGAGCTTCATTCCTGGTTGTGACAATTTCATCACGTTGTTCATAATCCTCTGCATATCCTGCAAACATACACAAACTATAAGAATCAAAATCACAAGGCTTCATTGCCTCATGTGCTTCCTTTGTCAACATATCTTCGAATTGTTCTAAACTCTGCCAGTAGTCCATGAAATCTTCAGCTGACCTCTCATTATCCTCTTCCCCCAACATTTCACCTTGTTCTGGTCTGCAAATGGAAACTTCCAATTCTACCTCTGCTTCTCTGAGTTTCTCTGATTCCTCTTGAGCGCTCAATATCTGCTCAATCTTTCTCAATTCTTCTACTATCTCTGACTTCACTTGCTGATTTCTCCTTTCTCGTAGCCTTAGCCACTTTACTCTTTTCCTCATGGTCCAAACACTTTTCTGCAGCATCTTCATCAATATTCCAATCTGGAAATCTATCTCAGCTTTCTCTCGGTCAAACACTTCTTGACTCATCCTCATGCCTTTTGCCTTGGCATCTTCCCTTCTGCTGTGGCTTCTTTGTGAATCTCTGCTATGACTATCTGTAGTCATTTTCTGCTCCTCTCTTTCCATGAGATCCTCGCACTTCTGCAACAAGCCTCTGCAACAGTAAGTCCTCCTTACTACAACCTTACCTCACTAAGCTCTCCTCACTCAGTCTTTTGGTAATCACGATCCCCTATCTGGAATCTTCTCTTGAGCAACACCTTTGCTCCCTCTAGGCTTCTGCAATCTCTCACTTTCTCTTTCGAAGACACTTCAATTTTCCTCTGTCAAATCTCTTGTTGGATTCTTCAGGTTCACTGCCACTTCTAAGGGCTTTCCTTATTCTGCTTTTTAAGAATGCATCTGGTTCTTCTCTCACAGCTTCTCTTGATTTATATTGTTGTAGTCTTCAATTCAACAGAGCCAAGCTCTGATACCAAAAATGACGCAGGGCCAACCTGCAACACCCAGAATATTATCTACCATGCAAATTCACATGCATCTCAGCATCAACTGCCTAATAAAAGAAACTCCAATTTCGAGCAATTACATACACTTCAATTTGCGGAAGTATGTGATATTGATTCACAAATTCAAAAGTCAGCAATTTCAGTTCTTCTCAAAAATTCTGGTTCAAACTACAACTCAGCAATTGACACACATTTAATCGAAGGCCATAGTCTAATTGCCAACACCCATATATAAATTTAAATGCAACACCCTTCTCCTGATCGGACTGAATATCAATTAAATTTTAATTCCCACACCCATTAAGTTTTGGAAATCATCAATAATTGCGCACCCATTAACTTACCATTCGCTCTGTCAACATCCACACATCGACCTTTGGATCATCTTCATCGCCGTTCTCTGGCTCTGCGCAGAAACAGAGTTCTGCAAATTCACCACAGAATCGGAATGGTCTTTCTGCATTCGACCTCAATAAATTTGATTCAAGATTGTACATCCACTCCAATCATTCTGCAAATCGATTTCTCCAAGGCTTTCTGCGCATATATCATTCAACCAAATGAACGCAGGATTTCCAGACTCAATCAACAACAGCAATCAATTAGTTTGATTGACAATTCTTGGTATCACGGATCACCCTTAGAATGATGCAGACAAGATTAATCTGTTTCCACAAAAAATACTGAACTGATATTTACATTCCACGAATGGTAATAATAACAACTAGTCACACCACAACAACAATGGATTTTTAAGCAAACGATCAGTATTATTTGATCTCTCTAATTCTAGGCCAGAGAATTCCTGCTTTTTAGTCATACAGCCCTTCCTGCTCCCAAACATCTAGTTTCATATTTGGTTCCATGGAAAGGCAAATTATGCCATTGCCAATATCCAATAAGTAGTTATATTCGGTCACAATGTAATCTCCTTCCTTGAAATGGAATGTCAGAGCAGGAAAGGTCGAATTCAAAGAGCGTTTGTCGTGAAAGCAGAAGTCCAGGCCAACGCTAGAACCATCGGCCCATTGGACATGAATCAATGACCCCAATGCTTCTTTCACAGCATCATAAGCAATCTGTGGCAGAAAAGTGATATCAATTGGCGTTCACAAATCATGATTTGCAGCCCGCTACAACTGTCAATTGCTACTCCAGCGCTGATGCAATGATTTCAAACGGATCCGACTTCAATTCAAAACAATTTTATAAACCTTCGCGTCCACGCTTTTTGATAACTGAATGTGATAATGGAATCCTCTCTCCGATCCGATCCAACAGTGTTATCGGACCCAATATGCCATACAGAACAACAGATATGTTTTTAAATCCACTCAGAAGTTCACCAAGTGTCTTTGCACCAAGTTTCCGTATTAACAACTTTTACAGCTCACAGCTTCAATCTATGCCACGTTTGTCTTAATCATAGGACATTTAAAACAAAATAACACATAGACAACTATCATTTCAAGCAGTTGCCCAAAGAAGCCAATTATCAAATCACACAGGCTCGTATATAACAATGCATACAATTTTAAACTTGTTCATAATATTCAGAAAACAGAATTTCGGTCTCAAGCCCCATTACATAAGAAATTAACTTCTGTCAAACAAAAACAATCCACCCATACCTAGGAGCTCTCGTTCCATCTAAAACCTGTCTCTACTAATCTCCTACCTCTCTCTCTCCTTTTATTCAGCCTTTCCAACCTAGCTCCTAAAAACTATGCTAACGCTATCTCTTATTAATAGAATTATGCTATTTTATAGCTTCTTGATTACATCTATACAAAAAAATCTTATCACTAATCTAAAATAAGACAGTCTCTAATTTATTATAATTCTAAAACTACTTGAGGAATCCAACCTCCTCACCAAATCGATTTTGACCAACAGTAAATAAATTTCACTGGATTTAACCACAACATGTGGACAAATCTCCACATTGCTGGCTAATGCCGATGCTCCTGCATCATAGATATATTGAAGTTGGTGTGAGTCAATTAGCGAAGCAACAGACTGGAAACAAGATTAGAGACATCATAACTCAGGATTCTCGTGATGACAAGATAAGTCTCATCTTCTTCCTGTTTTCAGTGTTTTTTCTTTAAAAATTTTACATACATTCATTTAATCTGTTTCTATTCTTTAAATATCAACTAAGGAGAATTTAAACAAGATTAGTGATAATAAACTCCCTGTTTTAAACTAGTTGACATTTTTATGTTTTCTGCTTGATAACCGGACTATAGAATTCTTAATTTCTCTAGGTCCTAGTTTGATACCCTCCTTCAATCCTCTTTTCTATAACTTAAGGACTCTTAAATTCCCTTTTGTTCAAATTTAACCCATTCCAACAATAAAACATATTCAAAGCCTTTGAAGTTCATCTACCTTGCCCTTAGTACATTTGCATATTTAAGTCTTATTTCCTAGCTCTGCTTGCCTATAAAGTTGACTCCATAGCCCAATGTTTTGGTAGATCCCTCTGGTTTACCTTGAAACACTTTTTATTCCCACCACACTTTCAAAACAAGTCCCACTGTCCACTCATAGCTAGCCTAAAACCATTTACCAAAACAAAGCTAAATTTTAAGGAGAGATCCCTCTCTGGAACTCAGGAAGGCTAGATCCTAAATTCTGAAAGCGGTTCTTGGTTACCCCTGGTTTTATTAACTACAAAAATCCTCATCCCCCAACCTCAGAATTACCAAGGTGATAACATATTGGTGACCATATTGGGGAACTAACCACTCTCCAGTTTTAAGTTTAATCTTGAAGGAAGATTTTTAATTATATCTTTTCTACTTTAAGATTGACTTTAAAGGTTGTGGGTATTTACCCAATAAACATTCTGGCTCCCAAAAAAGTCTACTACACTAGATCCAACCCTGATCCTAATCGTACAAAGATAGTAGATAATTCGGACTAGATTAGAAAAAAGAAAAAACAAATTGATAGTTCTGAAATTGAGATACCCCTGAGAAGAGCTGATTCTTTACCCAAAGAATTGGTAAGCTTATCAGACATTGATTTTCACTTAAAGTTTGAAAAATCTTTATTTAGAACAAAATCTGAATCGGATTTAAAATAAATTGTTTTAGATCTATTTTTTGCTTCTTATTTGAGTTAAAAACACAAAATTATTTATGTTCTTACTAAATCAGATCAAACTGAAAGTAAAATTCCAGTAAAAAGGGTAAGTGTCTTGAAAATGAAAGACATTGAAGAATCTGTTAAGTTAGCGAATTTTTTGTCTAAATTTAAACCCCCAATTTCTGGCTATATACAATAGTCTTTCCAACATCAGATTCTACTTTTTATGCTGCCACATCATTTACTAATTCTTCTGTCAGTTCACCTCAAGATCCCATAAGCCCTAAGTTGCCTTTGCACCATAGAATCATATATTCATCATATCCACAATCCACTACTATTTCATCAACCGATCCATTCATCCCTAAGTTGCCCTTGCATCCCAAAGTTGTATATCCATCATTTACCTAGCCCATTACAACTACCATTAGCCATACTACTTCTTTTTCATCCTCTTTACCGAACTCTTGAAGTATATCCATTACAGTAACCAGCACTATCCCTATCACAACAATTGTACCTCCTAGTTCAGCTAAAATCCAAGCCATGGCAACTCGATATGCTCCATTGGTCCTACCTCAAAATCTCCATGACATGCCCTATACTACCAAAAATATATTCCATTGTTTGATAATCTTTCACAGATTACTGCACAACAACATGTCACTAGGATGAATGATTTCTGGGAAGTCTATGAGATAGATGAAACTGATGTCCAAATGAGGTTATTTGCTCAGATCTTAATTAGAGAATCAAAAACCTGGTTTAAAATTTTAGGAGCTAGTAGCATAGCAGACCTAGCTGCATTCCATAGAGCCTTCCTAAATAAATGGGAGAAAAAGAAAAATCCTATGCAAATACTTTCTGAGTTTGATGTTGTCAAGAGAGCCCCAAATGAGTATGTCCAAGACTTCTACACCAGATATAACAATGTTTACAATGCCATTCCTGCAGACCTTGAACCCACCCTATATTCCATGCTACTCAAATTCCATGACTGCTTTGACGTACACATGGCTTACCAACTTAGGGAAAGGGATGCAAATACTTTAGAACAAATGCAAAAAAACGTTGTAGGTGTAGAAATCAACATACTTGCAAAGAAGGCCAGACTGAGAAACGAAAGAAGATTTAATATTAAAGAGGAAGCATCTCACTTAGATGGTAAGTTTGATTTCATTAATAAAGCACTAGAAAAATTAGTTGATACACTGGATCAAATTGAAAGAAAACCACAATGGGAGAACCAATCCTAGATCTGAAATTCCAATTACAGAAAAAGTAACAACCCTAGGAAAGGTAATGAACCTTCCCTTGATCAAAATATAAGAACCACATTCCAAGAAAAGTTTGCAGAAAATTCACAAAACAGTGTTGACGAGGAGGAAGACATCAACATTGTTATGGGAATTGATGAAAACAATACCATTTTCCTCACCCAGGAGGACCAGGAACTCTTTGAACTTCAATAGTTCAAAGTAGAATCTGGAGAATCCTATGATTATAAACAAGGTTATGATTTTGCAATAAACGAAATTCACAGTAAATACAACCTTAGGAGTAAGAAAAACAATGAACTTGCCATAACGAATAATGCTCCAAACCAACAAGAACAAAACAAAAAGAATATTGATACCTCTAAATCAAAATTCTTGCAAATTCTTCCTAGAGATAACAAACAGAGTTCCAACTCAACCAGCCCTAAAAAGCAGCAGGCCCAAAGATTGTAGATATTATAGGTGAGGTGGCACAATCTTCCAAATATGTTCCAAAAGCTAACTCTCCCAATGCTATCAATTCAACAACAGCCATTGAGCCAAGAAAGAATCCTACTGAATTTAAAATATTAGATCCTAAACCTTCTGTTGAGAATCCCAACTCTGATAGAACTTTTGCTAACTCTCAAAATATTCCTAAAAAAACAGTTAAAGATAGTAGAAACCAAGAAACATAGACAGAAGACAAGAGAAGAGCACAAAACAAAGGAAAAACAATAGAAACTCAAGAAAAGTCATCAAAAACCACAGTTCCCAAAGAAGAAGTGATTCAAGCCATTAGATCTCAGCCAACATTTAATATGCAGTCTGAAATATCCAAGTTAAAAATAGTTGTTCCCTTAGTAGAACTAGATAAAAATGATTTGTATAGATCTATGATTTTTGATGCATTGAATGTGAATGAGAATGAAGATACAATTAACATGAATGAAGATAGGCCTGAATTGATTTTTGGTCCCAATGTAGATGGAAAGCATTCAGATGGGTTGGTACCCCCATTTTATTTAAGTCTTACTGTACATGAACAAATATTACACAATACTATGCTAGATACTGGAGCTTCCCACAACTTAATGCCCAGAGCTATAATGGAAACCCTGAATATAGACATAACCAGACCATATAAGGACCTATTCTCATTTGATTCATCCAAAATACAATGTATTGGTTTGATTAAAGATCTGTGTGTTAGCCTAGTCCAATATCCTGGTAAGAGTATGATCATGGATGTTGTAGTAGCTAATATCTCGCCAAAGTATGGCATGGTTCTTTCTCGCTCGTGGGGAGAAAAGTTGCAGGGATCTCTACAACTGGATATGAGTTATGCTACTATCTCAGTATTTGGACAACCTAAAAAGCTTTATAGAGAGACCTTGATGAAGTACATGATCAGTAGTGCAGATAGACCTACCAATTATCCTATATATTCCACTCCTACTGATCTTGATTCCTTTATTCTCAGTAACTATGATCAAAATGAAAATCCAACTGAACTTACTGATAAAAAACTTAAAATCATGGATGATTATATTGGTCATGAAGCTTTGTGGCATTTAGATTTTGATGGATCTGTTAATAATTTTGGAGCTGGAGCTAGCATTTGGAGTACAAACATTGAAACAAGCCATTATGAAGGACATGCTTTTAGATTAAACTTCAAATGCACCAATAACATGTCCGAATATGAAGCTTTAATCTTAGGTTTGCAAATTATTAGAAAAAAGGGAGGAAAAAGAATAATGGTCATGGGTTATTATGAACTAGTTATAAAGCAAATAGACACAAATTATTCAATTCAAAATCCTAGACTTGCAAGATACAAAGAAACAGTATTGGAACTGGTTGAGGTATTGTTAGAAGGTAATTTTGCTATCATCCCTCGAAATCAGAACATACAGGCCCATTGCTTAGCAACTTTTGCCAGCAGTTGTAAATTTCCTTTTTCACCATTATAAAAATACACTGGTGAGATCAAACATAGGCCTATTGTTCCTGATAATGTGAAATATTGGAAAAAAAATTCAGAGGATGAGAAAATTTATCATCTTTTGAATAAATGAGCAAGAATTTCAAAATTGTCAAATCGATAATGACTGTAGCATAAATTCGCCTTGTGATATAGATTTAAATTTCTGTCAAATAGATGATTTAGATAATTTAGATGTACATAATTTTGAAAAGCCTACTATTTTTACTGAAAGTGACATTGATGAAATGGAAAAAGTAGACATAGAGGAATTGATTGAAGATGAAACAAATTTGATTGATTTAAAGAATAACATTTTACCCAAAGGTTTAACTCCTCTAGAAGATTTATTTGAATCCAACGATGTGCCCAAAAGGCCAAAATGGAGCCAATTAAGTCTGACATAGAAGAGTATAACTTAGGGACAGATGAAAAACCAAGAATAATCAAACTATCCAAATCCTTATCATCAGATGAAAGGGCTAAATACATTGAAATTTTAAAAAAATTTCAAGATGTCTTTGCATGGAGCTATGAAGACTTAAAAACTTACAACAGAGACATTATCCAACATAAAATTCCTTTAAAAGAAAACAAAAACCTTTTCAACAGAAACTCGGAAGGATTAATCCAGTTTTGTTACCCTTAATAGAAAAAGAAGTCAAAAGAATGTTCGATGTGCAGATAATTGCACTAGTCATATTTTCTGACTGGATATCTAATTTAGTGCGAACCAAGAAAAATACAGGAGAAATTAGACTATGCATAGACTTTAGGAATCTTAATAAAGAATTCTTAAAGGATAACTACCCCTTGCCAAAAATGGACCATATTTTACAGAGGGTAGCAGGTTCTTCCAGAATCTCTTTATTTGATGGTTTCTCTGGTTACAATCAAATTCTAGTTCACAAAGATGACCAAACCAAAACTGCATTTACTACTCCATGGGGCACTTTCATGTACGTGAAAATGCCTTTTGAGTTAAAAAATGCAGGAGCTACATTTCAAAGGGCCAGGCATATTTCCTTTGCCAAGGAGATTCATGAGTTTCTAGTCATTTATTTGGATGATATTACTGTTTTTTTGAAAACAAATGATGAACACTTGGATCATCTGAGACAATTTTTTATTAAATGTAGAAAGTATAGTATATCTCTTAACCCTAAAAAGACTCTTTTTGGGCTAGAAGAAGGCAAATTGTTAGGTCGCATCATCTCAAAAGAAGGTATTAGAATAGACCCTGCAAGAATTGAAGCAATTCTAAACATTCAACCACCAAGGAACATTAAAGAACTCCAAGCATTGTTGGGAAAGATCAATTTTCTAAGAAGATTCATATCAAATCTAGCTGAGATTATAAAAGATCTTAATAACATGCTTAAAAAGGACTCCTCAATTAAATGGACAATAAAGGCCAAACAATCTTTTGAATCTATCAAATAGGCCTTAACTAAAGCACCAATCCTTGTCAGTCCATATTACACTAAACATTTCATAATCTTTTCCTTTTCATCCGAACACACCATTGCTGCAGTTCTTCTGCAGAAAAACGATCAAGTCTTTGAACAACCTATTGCATTTTTTAGTAAAACTCTCAGAGATGCACCAATGAAATACAACATAATAGAAAAAAAGACTTTGGCTCTGGTTAAATCTATAAAATATTTTAGAGTGTATATACTTCATTCACACATAATTGCATATGTCCCTAATGCAGTAGTTAAAGACATTTTGACTCAAGATGGACCAGACAGTAGGAGAGGAAAGTGGATAGCCACAACACTTGAATATGATATGGAAATTAAACCAACTAAACTCATTAAAGGACAGGATTTAGCCAGACTGATGGCTGAATCAAAGTGAAATTCCTTATATATTAATTTCATTGCACATGTAGATGAACAGGAGGAGATGGCGACTCCATTGATCAGTGAGGCCTATCTAGACTCACCCTGGTACTCTGATATAATATTTGTACTAAAAAATTTACAAGCTCCTCCTGGACTGACAAAAACCAAGCCAAGATTCATGAAGCAAAAGGAAATGAGGTTCTATATCTTAAATAATGCACTTTATTGGAGAGAAAGTACTAGGATTTTTCTTAATTGTTTATTGAAATCTGAGGCTGAAAAGATCCTTGAGGAATTTCATGCAGGTGACTGTGGAGGCCATCTATACTGGAAAATCACAGCATATAAAATAATCAGAGCTAGTTTTTACTGGCCATATTTATTTTTAGATGTTAAATTTTTTTTTACCTCTTGCCATAAATTCCAAATTTTTGAAGGTAAAAAGAAATTGTTACCGTTACCTTTGAAACCAATATCCACTGAAAAACCATTTCAACTATGGGGGTTAGACTTCATAGGTGAAATTCATCCTCCATCTTCAGGTCAACACAAATGGATTCTAACTGCTACTGATTACTTTACCAAGTGGATAGAAACAATTCCCACTAGGCAAGCTATAGACTCAGTTATTATATCATTCATAGAAAGTAATATTTTCTCTAGATTTGGATGCCCACACAAAATTATCACAGACAATGTTGTTGCTTTCAAATCTAAGAAGATGATTTCTTTCTGCCATAAATACCATATCACCTTAGGTCATTCCAAAGCATATTATCCCCAAGGTAATGGTTTGGCCGAATCCTCAAATAAAATTTTAATCAACATCATAAAAAAACTACTCCAAGACAATAAAAAGACATGGAACAAGAAGCTTGTCTATGCCCTTTGGGCTGAAAGACTTACTACAAAAAATTCTATAGGAACTTCAGCCTACCAGAAATTTTATGGTACAGATGCATTTTTCCCTTCTTCCTTGGGTGTCCCAGTCATGAATATTATCCAGGAATCACAGGTGGAAATTAATGACATTCAAAGAAGAATCAATGAAACCATACATCTTCAACAAACCAGAGATGAAGTTTATGAAAAGTCACAAGTTTTACAGGATAATATCAAAAATATTTTTGATAAAAGAGTTAAGGAAGATGAATTTTTCATAGGAGATCAAGTTTTAAGATGGGATTCAAGAAGAGAGGATAAAGGTAAACATGGGAAGTTCGACTTTCTATGGCAAGGACCGTATGTGATATATGGCTACAGAGGTAATAATTCCTTTTTCATCGGGAATTTTGATGGAACCAACCTTCAATATGGATCAGTAAATGGAAGGATGTTGAAACATTACTATTCCTCACAAGTCACTTAACAGTTAGATTTATTTACTTTATCATTGTAAATATTCACAGTCTGTGTGTAGATTGGATTGGATATTTTATCTATAAAGTTGAAGCCCAAAGAGAAGACCCTAAGCTTTGCAGTATAAGATGTCATAAATATGATTGTTGCAAAAAAATAAGACATTTATAGGATCACCAAGGTCAATGGATAAGGCTACTGATCTCAGAGTTCTTGACATTTCACCAGGAAATGCCATCCCCAAGTGAAGCTAATGTTAGTGACCTATAATATAGGATTCATAATTTTGACTTGATTGTTGGTAATCTTGTAAATCTATACATAATTTTTCTTCTGCAAGTTGTATTCACATATTTTGTAAAAAATAAAAAAAAAAAAAATAAATCAAAAAGAGGGTAAAAAGTCCTAAAAAGAAAAATCAAAGGACTTAGAAAAAATAAAAGACCCCAAAAGAAAAATGAATAAAAAATGAAAGTGTGCAAGCATAATTTCCACTACTTTTTACCTTCTGACTATGGCAGAGTGTCAATAAATGCCATATTCCATGATGAGTTAAACAATTTAATCTTGACTTGTCATATTTCAATTTCACTTGTTGTAGATAGAGAATAATGAATCGTCATACAGTTTAATAATGACAAGTGAGTAGTTATGTAGAGAAATAATTGAATCCAACAGTTTAATCTGGATTCATGGATGAAATAAGTGTAGAATTAGATAGCATTATTTTCTTTCAGAAATAATAAATGCCGTAAAGGTTGCTAGCTCAAATGCACCTTACTAAAAAGGAAGAATTTTTTTTAGCATGATAAGCTAGGTAGGTAGAAGAAGGTGAAAAGTCTCAATGTAAATATCATTTATCATGGGTTGCAAAATAAATAACTTCCCCTTCCCATAGCCATGAAAAATTCTAAACTATCAGTCAAAAAGGCTCAAGGCATTTCCTTGACTTTTGTTGGGACCGTACCCAAGGCTCTATGACTGATTAGTTGAAAGTGTAAAATGTCTATATTAATCCCTAAAATCACATCATTTACCATTCATGCATTTATTCCCCTGAATAATCCTAAGTAAAACTCCATTTTTTACTTAAATGACATTATAATTCCCATTTGAATAACTTCCTACAACATTTGAAAACATTAAGCCCTCAAAATAACATTATATCATAAGTTAAGTGATAATATTAATGAAAATTATCTTTTAAACTTCACTTTACTTAGTTCCGTTTATGTGTTTTGAGTATACCTTGTCCTATTTCCATATTAATTTTGACTTATGTATTAATTCCCTATATAAATAACCTTCTCCTATTATATATAACTCATTTTTATATAATAAACCCAAAAACCCACATTATAACCCCCTTTAGCTAAAATATATCTTTATATAGTTCCCGCCCCTTATGGTAGTTAAATCACCTTGATTTAATTACTATATAATAAAAATATATGAATAAAAACTTTAAACATGTTTTTTATGTGTTTAAAACAAAAGTTTCCCTAAGTTTCATTTAAACTAAACTTCAAAAGAAGTAAGCCCTGTCTCCTTGTATATTTTCCTTTTCCTGACTCCCTAACCTAAGGTTAAACCATAATCCGAGTCAAAATCTGCAATACATACCCCATATCCCCTAACTGCAGGTCTTAACCTCGGTTAAATCCTAGTTTAAAACCTTTCCCGATAGTTTTTCCATTGATTCTGTATAAAACTTAACCAAATCCCTTTCATTATCGGGGTTAATGTCAGCCCTCCAATCCCCTATATCCATTTAATCCAACGGTTAAAAAATCAACATGACGGCGTAATACATTTCCATCCCTTCCCCTATCGCGTAGAATAACAACCGTCAGATCTTCGTTTATTTAAAGATCCTATGGCCCAAAACGAACCCGATGATGTCTTTTCCCTGCACCTTTTCAATTGATCTGGGCCCTTCACTTTTAAAAACCAAATCCAACAGCACCAGTTCATTTTCACATCGCCAAACTCCCCAACCGATGTTTTGAAAAATTTTCACGATATGGGTGGTTTTCCCAAACCACCCTACGTTGACGTGTCATAAAATGATTGAATCGAGTTCGAAAATTGATTTACCACTTACCGCTTTAGAGCTACGCGAATACCACTTAGTTGTATTCTGAAACCATTCCCGTCCAACCTATAGTTAAATATGATTTGACTATGGTTTGAAATATTTTTCATACATAAAACTTATTTTTCATTTAATTTTCACCTATTCGTGCATGTAAAACTTTGAAACCCCACAGAGTCTGATTTTCATCCTTTTCACCATTTAAACCCTTGAAAACCTCCGTGAGCCTGTTACGAAGCTTCCCAACACGATTTTCGAACCTACCAATGAACCAGTGATCAGTTAATAAACCATTTTCCCTGCAATTTAACCACGGAGAGCCACCATATTCTCTGGTAGACCAAATTTCTAGAAATTGAAGATTTTCAAAGCACCTGCAACTCAAATGACCGCAATTATACCTCTAAATGTATTTTTCATCAATCTCATCTATAAAAGCTTCAATTTTCAAAGGAAAAACAACAATTTATCAGTTATTGCCTTTAATTATCCTAATTTCCCATACAAAGCTCACAAAAAACATCTAAAGTACAGGGGAAATTCTGTCAAATTTTCCCAATAATCCCTCATTTCCGTTTTTTTCAAGTTTTATCCATTCCCTAGTCATTTTCACTACTAAATTCAATCAAGATCACCCCCTGAGCATTAGAAATCATTTTTCCATCTAAAACCCTACTCATAACCCTATTTCACCAGAAAAATAATTCAAAAGTCCCTTGTTTCCTACAGAAGAACTTAGCAAACAATCTAAGCTTGCTCCGTTCAGTTAAAAAATGGTGAAGAAATAAGTAACCCCCAAGTCAGGAGGCCCAAAACCTCATAAGAAAGCCTCTGCTAAAATCCCTCAGCCTGAATCTTCTAAACTTGATAAACCCACCCCTACACTCACTGCTGATTCCACTGAAGTTGTTAGGCCTGTCCAACCTCTAGTGACTTTGTGAGAAAATAGTCCTCTTATTGATCTTGATTACATAATTCTAGACCCTTGAGCGGAGTTCAATTTACTTGATGTCTATAACTGGTGTTTTGGAAAATCTGTAGAGAAAGGTGATAAAGATATACCAATTTGGGATTCCAATCTGCCAAAGTACATTGTCCCTCTTACACATTCGGCCCTTGATTTTGTCAGATTGTGTCAGTCCTATTATCTTACAGATTAGAGGTGCATTGTCAGTAAAGACAGAGAGGTCATATTTTACATCAATGGAGAATCCATAAACTCTATGCTGCAACTAAACCCTAACCCCAATACTACTTCATTGTCAATAGAGGATTTAACTTAGCTTTACCTAGACCTAGATTTTTCTTCCAAGTTCAAAATCTTCCAGCCTTTTTGCCCCAAACAGGTTGATATCCCTAAGCTCAATCCTCCATTTGATACATTTGATTTTCCAAGTGAAACTAGAAAAATTGTCTCCATGCTATCATTCATAATGGGATATAACAGTGATGAGTTCACTGATGTTGCTATCTTAGGTTTTCTGTCTACTTTGAGTCCTGGCCAACCTCCATCCATTGTGTACAATTTTTCCAAGTTCATTGCAAAAAATATGCACTACCAATTGTCCAGATTACCAGAAGAAGAGTCTTTAGATATACTTCATATCTACTTCATCTCTAATTCATCTCTTTTTGTATTATCAAGTAGAAAAATTTCCTATTGATTTTCAGAAGATAGATCCAGAAGGGAATGTACTTTCAGTTGTTTTTTGGTCATCAATTCTGAGAAAATGGAACAGGGAGTACAACTATGCAGACTTCAGTGACTCATTTTTAGTACCCGCTATGAATTTATTGAATAAAAAACAAACCCCTAGAATTAATGAAGAAGCAAAGAAGATCTTATAGCTATATAAGAGCTGTAAAACATGGGATTGGTACTTATACAAGAATTACACAAAGATCAGAGTATATGGTGCACTCTTGGCCCCATATAAATTGCCTAGATTTGTGACAACAAGGATATTTGCTTTAGAATATTTGAGGCAACTTTTCAATGCAAATGAAGTCAATTTCATAGCCTCTAGAAAAAAGACTCATTTCAAACTGAAAAGTCAAGTTGGGCCATTCATTGTGAACAACAAAGAAGAAACAAATGAAATTAATGTTAAGTTGAAAGAGTATAAATTCTCATATATTTTTATGTGGAATTATGATCCTCATGGTATTTTAAGTCAAATCAGATTGAAATTCAAGTTGTCTACTTTATTACATGATCCCAAGCCCCAAATTGAAAAATATGCCAATAAACTTGAATGGGAGCCAAAAAAATTATTTTATGATGAATCACAGGGCATGCAGGGAAACAGTGGAAAGGATAAACAGGTGAATCAAACACAAGTTGTTACAGTGAACAAAGAAGCTGAAATTTTTCATAAAAGGAGAAGAAAGGAAGATAGTTTCATAGCAAAAAATATTCTAGATAAGAGATTTAGAATTCCCTACTGTAAGAAAATTAAATTGAATGATGAAGAAAGGGATAAAGCTATTAATGTTGAAGATAAAAATGGTCATGAAACTTATGATGAAGCAACAAGGATAGTAACTTAAACTCTTAAAGAACTTCAAAATGTCAAACTTGGAGCATAGCAGAAAGACACAGTCATGGTTGATAAACAAACAAAATTTGATATGCCCTCTTGTTGTAGAGGTAAATCCCCTCTACGGACAGAGGCGATCCCTACTAGCCTAGATCGGGTCTAGCAACAATCGTACTACGCTAAGGTGCAAGTTCCTAATTGCAATAGACCAACTTGCGATGAAGGCCAACCTCAAGTCCAACACTGTTGTTTGTAGAGAATATGATGCTCTCGTTTCCTTGCTCCGGCAGATCACAGTCCTCTCGCTCGCCGCAATCGAACACCTACACACACAAGAAACACGACAAACACAAGCGTAAAACCTGATATATGCAATTATGTATCAGTCATAGAGGGCACAACTCATGATCATAATGAACAATACGAGTGGAACCATAACCAATATTCGCTTATCATTAATTCATACAAAGGAAAATACAACCTGGCTCTGACGCTGAACCTTCCTTCGGTGGGTCATCAGCAGAATACGTCTCGATAAGCCTTGTTGGGAATGGGGACAAGCCTCTCTCTTCGATCGTCAATCTCCTTGCTATTGATTTGGCTCTATGAGTACTATCAAGGCTCTTGTAGAATTCTTTAGACTATGAAGGCTCTTCGAGACTAGCTTGCAAAGGGAAATGGAAAGCTTATATAGATGGTGGAATAGGAGTTGGGATCCCTATAATCATGGGATTGGCCCTATCCTCAAGGAAGCTTCCATGAGAGGTGGAAAACTACTTCCTCTACATGGAGAACCGGAGCCAAACGTCCGAACTCGATTTAGATTCTAGTTCAGGAGTTTTTTGGAGTCAATCTTCCACAAGGAGTTTTTTTAGGGTTTTTCACAAGGAGTTGACTTCAAAGGAATGAAATTCCATGTCTAGGGGAATGTCATGAAAGTTTTTTCAGATCATTTCATTGCTCACAGGTCACGGAATAAGCCCTCCAATGTGCAGGACGGGGAATTGTAGGGACAGTGAAAAATTGCTGTGTAACAGATGCCCCCTAAAGCATGAGGCCCGAAAGAGAGAGAGGGGTGAAATTCTTTACGATAACATGTCCAACTGAGAACACTACCGTCGGAAAACCTGCGTAGAGAAATACAACTGATATCTCAAATACATGATATATATGTGGTATGGGCGCAGCCATCCATAACAGAGTTTACAAGAATCCATATCCAAGGCATGGACACAGCCATCCAATTAGGATCGATAAAAGAGACTCAGGTATGGTCGCAGCCATCCAATCAGCGAGTCATGGAACCAATCATAATAATCCACATAATCGCAGCCTGGATTCTAACAGACGAAATCCAGGGTCTTGCACTCCATCTCGACTCAAACAAAGTACAAGTTCAAGCATGTGAATAAGTGAGCTGAAGTCAAACATGCAAGAACATCGCCTGATTACCAGCCAATGATGAAAGCTATTAACAGACGTGAGATGTACCACCAATAATGACAATGGTCCTCAAGGTACTATAGGTACAATCTACGGCATGTGAATCAATGAGATGGCATCGAACACCTGTAGAATCACTCGATCGAAGGCCAATGATGAAAACCTCATGTCAAATGCGAAGAACCTGCCATTGAGGCATGCAGGCTCCAAGGTACCAGAAGGGAGTCTCTAGATCAGCTTCCTGGATAATGAGCTGAAGTCGACAGGAAGTGACCTTGATCGAAGGTGGGCCATAATGTTTCCCACATCATCGATGCGAGACAGAGGAACATAATGTCTTTGTGAATCAAGATCAGATGAGAATCAAAGGAAGGTTGAAACTTGCAGAGGTCAACTTCTCTTGAACATATCGGCGGCACGATAGTGGATTTGGTAGTATTTGACATCAAAATATCAGAGGTCATGATGAAGAGGCAAAGAGCAGATGAGAGGTCAAAAGGGATCACCCAAACCCATGGAGGCAAGTGGAAAAACATGATGAAATGTCCCCAACCTGACACGAATGCAGACAAGTGCCATGTTCAAGAGCGACATACTGCCAACACGACAACGATGCTAGTTCCATTTTTCCCCACCATTTCTGGCGAGTACCCCAATTATTTTTGAAAACAAGCTTGAAGGGGATAGCATATGCTTGCCATATAAGTTCGTCCTTCGGAAAAATCCATCCTAGTACGTTTAACGAGCCCTAGGAAGGAGAAACTCGAATATCGTCATTACGACTGGATCCGATGTCATCAGGGTTTAACGAGTCTGACAAAGGAAGAACTCGGCATATTTTCATGTTTAGAGAGTTTGAAAAGACAGTAGAAAAGTAAACTCCAATGGTCCCTGTTCGTAAATATTTCCTCAGACCTGAAAAGGTAGAAAAATATGTATGAGAAAACCTCCTAGTCACGATAGGCTAGGGTATTCCTTTTTCATAAGTAATCCATCCCAGCCCGAAAAAGGGGTAGACGTATACTAGGTAGATGTCATTTTGTGTCCACTTTAACGAGATCGAAACGACAAGGGACTCGACGATCTTTTCATGTTTAGAGAGTAAAAAAAAAGCCGAAAGATGACTCCAAAATGACTTTTTCATGTTTTTACCGAGTCCAAAAAAGTATAAAATACAACTCGTATCACTGTCGAAGTTGCGAAGAAACCTGTCGCTGCATAGAAAAGCAAGTGTAAAATCCATTTTTCGACAAAAATATATTAAAATATTGATAAAAATGACATTTAAAACCTAATTTTTGACTTAAAAAGTTATAAATAGGCTTCAAATGGAAAAACAAATTTACTTTTACTTTTTACCTCACTTGGAGAGCAACAGTGGTCTGTTTGTGTGAAAACTCGCGGCTGTGATTACGATTGATCCGGGTCATCATTCAGATCCTCGTCTGTTCCAGGTAAAAGGTGCTCCCTTAAGCTCCATTTTAATCCATTTTTTATGAGTTTTGATCATGCATTAGACCTCTCGAGGAGACCTTTTGAAATTTTAGGGCTCCGCCCATTGGCGCGGGTATCGGGCATGGACCCGTGCCAATGGACTTTTACTCACAAAGTGGTCACTCCAACTGGCACGACTGTTAGGAAAATAGTCGTGCCAATGGTGCAACACGGTTTTTTGCTTTAGATTTCTCAAATGTGAGCCATCCATGTGGATTTTTAAATGCAACATAGATCTAACAATGCATTTTTAATCATGTTGATGCAGGTATTCAGGAACAATGGTTATCGAATGGAAGGAGAGGGAACATGGGGAGGAAGATGAAATGGCTATGGAAAACGAAGCCTGTATGAATGCACTCAAGAATTGTGGACTCAAAAAGTTCTTCCTTATGCAATGCTTAAGAGATCAACCTGAGATGCTGCAGTACTTGGTCAGCATATGGGACGGTAATGAGGAAGTATTCAAACTTTGGGACCAAGTATTAGCTCTTGAGGTCTCTGATGTTTATTTTATAACCGGATTGTCGCATAGAGGTCCAGTGCCAATCATAACTGGCAGCAGATCTTTCGGAGAGAAAATGGAGACGGTAATGGTAAGAGTGTGCCCAGGGGCACGAACAAGAACGGGGAGCAGGAAGGTGGACATCCACACTGTCCGCGACCTAGCACTCAGGGTAGTGCTTCATACCATTACACGAGCTGCAGGATCGCAAGCTCCACATGAGGCAACCAAGGCCCAACTCATACTAGCCTCCGAGTGTATGAATCCTACACTATTCGATTGGGCTACAACAGTGACAAGCAATATCAAGAGGCAGCTAACAAGATGCAAGCAAGCCAAACTAAAGCAGTTTGGCTACGGTTCCATTCTGGTGTCGTTCATCCTAGAATGACTACCCATTTTCCAAGGCCAAGGGGCAATAGTTGGTGAGCCGATACCGAGGGAGCCGAGGATGGCTTGTTGGGCAGCACTTATGCCCAGGTCAGGAGGAGGTCAACAGATGTCTTGGAGACCCGAGTTCTTTAGGTTGTTACGGCATCAATTGCTCGTGGTTTAAGATTGGCCTTATGCTGGGACCGATTTCAACGGAGATCCCGATCTTCTGCTCCCAGAGGGGGAGGACTGGGATGAGGAGCTAGGTATGATTCTCTTTTTTATTTTTATGTATTTATGATTTTTTTGGTAATACATGTCCGTTCTAACAAAAATTTTATGTGTATTCAGACGTTGGCCCAGAGAGGCCCACGGGCATGTCACCCATTGCATGGAGGAACCATCTCGTACATGACCCTCAAGCTGAGGGTGGTGAAGGGAGTGAGCTGATCCAGAATCTAGAGGGCATTGCCCGGGGGATCCCGGACTATGCACGATTGGCAGACGTCCCATTAGCTTACCAGCGACACACTGTGGGGGTGCCTAGTCGCCTTCATAGACTTCTGAGGCAATTGGTGCGCGCGGTGGCATGCTACCATGAGCACCATGCTGATTAGCTTATTTAGGGCTTTCATATGCATATTTTTTGAGAGACATGTTGTCTCCGACTATTATCAGACAAACATGTATATTTTTTGATTTTATGTGATGCACACTATGCAAACATTTTGACACACACACACAGATATATATATATATATATATATATATATATATATATATATATATATATATATATATATATATATATATATATATATATATATATACCTATTTCAGGATGGATCTTTTTACATGTGATGATGTCTTTATATGCTATGAAAATGTCTAATACAATTTTATCTTGATGCATCAGTTGCATAAAAAACAACCTAATGAAAAAGTTCACATAATGTATCTAATTACACATTTTATTTTTATACAAGCTTAAAAGCACACATTAAAACACACATGCAAACTATGCTTGGAAATGAGTTTTATTTTTATGCAAGCTTAAAACACAAACTATGCTTGAGGAAGATGGGCATGCCCCCAACATGGTGTCTCAATTCGAGGTACATGCCCCCCAAGCTTAAGTCCATAGGAAATGGAGTGAAGGTTGAAAACATAAGAGATTTGAATTAAATCTAACAAAACTCAAATTGAACATGATCGTGTTTCATTATTTTAACGAGGTTGACACACTTAAAATAATTGTCCTCGTAGAAACTTGTTTCATTGTTTTAGGAGCTTGGAACAAGAAGAGGAACTGTGCTCCGGTGAGCTCAACAGAGGAGGCTCGGGAGAGAGATGACCAGATATATCACGCTCTAGAAAAACGGACATTGCCCCCAGGCTGGGCATGAAGGATGAACGATGATGTCCATTGCTCCAAGGCAGCTCCTCAAGAGACATTGTTTCAAAAATCGCTTCGTCAGAAGGGAAAATCTCTTTAAGAGGATCAGGCGAGTCGGCCTCGCCGGGCCAGGGGGATTGAGAATATATGTCTAAAGCCATGCTCTAGGGGGCATGTTGAGAAGGAGGAGGATCGGATGCGGAAAAAATTTCATAGTAATTAATCTCTACTAGAGTTAAGGGCATCAATTCTCCAAAAGCAGTCACCTATTCAGGCGAAGGGATGATCCATGGGTCGTCAAACCTAGAGACCATATTAACTTGAATGGTGTGTGGTGGTGGCATGAGAAAAATACCCATGAGGATGGTGTCTTTGAAGAGACCCGGTCATACACTGTCAGGGGGATTTGGGATTTGATCCACGTAAGGAATGTTGTTCTCAGAGGTGGAGGTGAAGAAAGACAACTGATCCACAATAACGATTTTTCCCTCATGAGGAAACTTAAGAAATCGAAAGAGGGTGGATGGCACGCATAACATGGCATGAGTCCAACTACGGCTGAGAAACAAGTTGTAGTTAAGATTGGCATCAACCACTTCTACTTCTACGTTGATTGTCTTCCCCTGTAACGTAATCAGAAAACTCTCGAGAACACCCAGGGGTTTCGATTCCCGACCATCGAATGCCTCTAAGGCATTTGGAGATGATGAAAGTGTCGGAGAGCCAATGGCCTTCCAACAGGCGGACGACATGACACAGGTAGAAGCACCTTCATCCACAATGACCCTATGGATGTTAAGACTGTTGATCCCGACTTTTATCACAAGAGAAATTTGATGCGAAATTCGAGGGGTAAAGTTTTGTAGGTCGAAGGTGAGAAGACTAGAATGAGTGGGATCGATTCCACCGATTATAGACAACAGAGCTTTCCGTTGCGAAGGGAAACTTTGAAGAAATTCCAATGCAAACATAGAAGAAGGCGCCTGTGCCAAATCCTCAACAATATTGTAGTGTTGAGCGGCACGGGCATTTGGATTGTAGGAAGACCTTCGGAGAACACCTTTAGAAGGTGGTCTCATAAGAGGTTCAGCTGTAGGCTTCTCAATTTCCAAGGGACCGGAGACAGAAGGAGGAGGTGGGCCATCCACGACTTCCTTCCCAGCTGCCTGATGTGATCCAGCATAATCCTTTGAATGCGTAGTAATTGAGATAGGTGCAGCACCATTCATCATAAAGACCTGGGACCCAAATGGTGTAGATGGTGAAGGCTGTTCAACCATGTGGGTCTGCTGAGACGGGAATGGTTCTTTGAGAACTGCCGGAGTCCCTTTGGAACCGTTGAGAATTTGACTAATTTTATATCGTCGGGGACAATCCTTGGTATAATGATCTCCTTCACAAATAAGGCAGGGGTACTTTGGTTTAAGTTGAGAACCATCCTTAGTACAAGGTTTAGAAGACTCTGGTTTAGGGGTGTCGGGTTTTGATTTTCCTTTGCCCTTCTTCTTTCCTTTGGAGGCTTTTTCCATAGGATTAGCATGAATGGCATTGACCTCCACAGTCTTTCCAGAATCTGGAGGAGCGGGGAGAGAAGAATTATTGAAAGAATTGGAATTTTTCTTCCCATTTGAAGATTTTTGAGAATTTTGAGACACAGAACCAATAACACCATCCACCGTGGCAGTAGGTGGAGCTTTAGAGGTTCCTGGGCATGGAGCATCAGTCAAAATATCATACAACATGTTGGACTCAGAGTATACCAGATCAAGATACTGGGCACGCGCAATGGCCTGTTCTTCAGTCACACATGCCCCCATAGCAATATCTTGAGCGATTTTGTTAACGAAGGATGTGGTGAACCAATGAGTTAGTAGTTGATCAGGTATATCAAACTTGATCATCCTACGACAACATCGCCACTCGTGAATATGATCATATATGGGGGTGGCTTTATCTTGCTTTAACGAAGTCAGGAGATGCGTCTCGGCTTCATAACGAACCGGTAACTGAAAGTGAGTCAGAAAAGCCATTGCTAAAGTATTGAAATCGTGAAATATGCCACGGGGTAGTTCAATATACCACTTAGCCGTAGCACTGGTAAGAGTGTGCTAGAAAAGATGTAGATGAATTGAATCATCGACCCAAGAATTAGACGAACACCATAAATGGTAGGTCATTACATGAGCTTGGGGGCCTTCACCAGCTTTACCTTCAAACTTAGGGCAGTCGTCGGGTACCTTGGTTGGCACCGGAGGCCAATAGGGATTATGAAGAATTAGATCATTGGTTAATTTAGAAATGTCCGGTAACTCCAAGGTAACCAAGAACGTCAATTGCAGATTGAATGACATACCAGGCCCTCGATAAGGATCGGTACCTGTACTCCATGCTGGTTGAGAATATCTTTTCCCCCATGTGTTTTATCCTGAAGGATTTTGATCGTAGTGGGTATAGGGCGTATAACCAGCCTGATTCGGTTGCTAGTAACCAGTGTACAGGGTTTGATAACTAGAGTATGGACCCTGATTATATGTCGGTCTCGTTTGAGCAGTCTGTGGATTAGGCTGGTGAGTATAGGTGTAGTCGGGTTGTTGAGTGTAATAATGGGAACCTTGGGGCAGATTATAAGTCAGTCGAGATTGACCGTGAGGGTAGTAATCACCTTGAGGTTGAGTGGGCCGCTGATAAGTGGGACCCTACTAAGCGCGATAATTAGGGTGCACTGGTTGATTCGGTTGTGGCATTGAATAAATAGGCTGTTGAGCAGGGTTGACAGGATGTGCAGGCTGGCCTGGTTGGACAGGCTAACCTGGCTGAATGGGCTGACCTGGTTGAACAGGTTTCCCCGGGTGAACAGTTTGTGCCGGTTGCACAGGTTGACCTGGTTGTTGTGGAACACCAGACTGTACTGGATGGGCCGGTTGGCTTGGTGGTGGAATGGAGCTAGGTGGTGGCTGGTAATCAGTTTGACCTACTGTAGGACCATAAGATGATCATGGTTGATGTGCAACATTTGAGCCAATAGGATACTGAGGTTGCATGGGTTGGGAAGGTTGGACTTGCCCCCCAGGACCGTATACCGGCCCCAGTTGGTACCCCGGTTGACCTGTGAGTCCTTGAGGTTGCCCAGGTTGGACTCTAGGGAGAGGCTGCATAGGTTGACCTGAAGGGTAGCCTTGTAAGGGTTGTCCTTGCGGGTCACAAGGATAGCCAAGCTGGCCCGAAGGTTGACCTTGAGCATGAAGGTGAGCCTCTGGAGCGGGTAAATGTAAAGTATTCCCGTACTCATCATACTGATATGGAAAAACGTACACAGGTGTACAGTCCTATGCATAATGCGAAAAATATGGGTGGTTGGGATCTTGAGAGGATTGTTCGACCTCGGGGTTCAATTGTTGTAAGGAAAAGCGATACTCCTCAGGAGAGATGTTCTCTGGCATAGTAGATGCTATATAGATGTCTTTGGGAAGCGATGTAGTCCTTATGGACTTAGTGGTAACAACAGGTGTAGATGAAGCCACATAAATAGTGGGCTTAACGGGTACAGAAGTGACCTAAGGGGATGACGTGATGGGTGTCTTAGGAGACATCCCCAATGAAGGAATAACCGGCCTCGTAGAAGGAGTTGATATCCCCATAGAGGCGACGGCGGTCATAATCTGACTCAAAGATCTATACCCTGCTGGTAGTGAAGGACCAGGCGAAGACATGACAAATAATTCAGGGTTGTCTTCTGGGAACAACTGGTAATATTCACCAGACGTGTGGATTTCCTCGCTAGGAGAATGGCTAGATGCACCCATATTTGAACCGGCCACTAGATCTTGTAATAGATGGCAAGGACTAGGAGGAATAACAACAGCTAGAAAAGGCGAACCCGATGTAAGAGGAGGGAAATTTTTCGCTACTCCAAATCCAGACCAAGGGTCGGATAAGGGCCAATTGAACTCAAGTGGTCCTCCAAAGGGAAGCTCAGACAGAACCAGTCCACCATCAAGAAACTCAGAAATAATGGGCTACTAATGTTCAGCAGAGGATTGAGAGACCTCTGATGAATCGTCCGTATATGGACTACCAGTAGACGAAACTGAGGGTTCCACCACTGTGACAGTAATGAGGAAAGGAAAATATCAAACACAACACATGGGCTAAAAAACCAAGGCACACAATCAAACGACCAATAAGCAAGATCTAATAGGGCGTGTGATCGCGGGTGATTTATTTTAGGACATTGAAACTTAGAAACTTCACCGTTTCATGTTTTAAGAGTCGAGAAATGGATGAAATATGACTCTATCTCTTTCAGTTTTGAAGCAAGTGTGAAAGGACAAGCGCTTGGTGATATTTTCAAATTTAAGGAGTCAGATAAGATCAAAATGACTGCTCAGGAATACTAGGCAAAGGGTGTACCAAATAACCGTGAACCGCAATATACACCTTGGTTTCAAAATGAAGGAGAAATCAATGAAGGACTTAACGTGCGTGTAGGAAATCTCCCCGAATGCTATGCCCAGTGTATCATGGGTATAGGGCGGAAAACTCGGCTTCCTATGGATAAAGGATAGAAACCTAGTGGGGTCTCCCTTTATATACGCAATGGTACGGGGAGCACAAGTCCGTACTAGTGTTGTCTAAAGCCAAGAGGCGAATGAAAGCTACTAGGTTTAAAGACACCAAAACACGTCTCTAGCCTAGAACTCTAAATATTTTGTTAATATTCCAATGCTGCCTTAGTGTAAATTGAATAAATTTTAATTTTTATCTTCAATTATGTTTCAGTTTTCAGACCCTAGCGAGTGTTATGTCTCAAAATCTCCTAAATGCACACTACATGCCACAGTATATCATTTCATTCGATGAAAGCTAATTACGAGAGAGTTAAGAGCTTTTCACACAATAACAAAATGATCAGGCAACAACCAATAACGTCTCTAATGCAGCTAATGGAAACTAAAAGCTTTTCTTTCAAAGTTACAAATCACTAATAACACAGAAAAGATTCGATTTTCATTAACCAATCAAAGCAAAAGAGATTTTTTTTGTGTTTTCAATTTTTAAGAGGAAAGTGAATTAAACAAAATGAAAAATAATGAAAAAAGAAATTTGAAAAGTGATAGAAAAGGAGTAAAAACTAGCAAATATTCCCTCAATGCAAGAACACAATAAAACCTCAAATTGACAAAAAGTCCCTCAAATCAAAAGACACTCAAAGACTCAAATGAACCATGTAATCTAGGCCCAAGACGAGACAAGGCGGAATTCGAATGAAGAAGAAGCCAATCACTCAAATAATGCCATGAAACAATAAACAACCACTAAACTAATGCAGAGAACTAATCATAAGGTTGACCGAACAGATAGAAACCACAAACTCCCAAGGGAGTCTCGATGCACAATAGCACCTAGATGCCCTAGGGCTAGAATGTAAAATTGATAGAAACGAGCAAATAACCAAAGGATGAAGGTCACATTCAGTCAAACAAGGCTCCAGAACACTCAAGCATTCATAAAAATGAAAACCAAACACACAGATCAGGCTCAGAAATTTCAAAACAGAGAAAACCCTTGCACCTTTCAGGATTGGCACGACTGTCAGGCGGAAACTAGCACTAGAACAGGATTGGCGCAGGTAGTAAACTGGAAACTAGTGCCAATTGGCGTGACTGTGAGGCTCATAAGCGCGCCACTCAAGTTTACTATGTAAAAATAAAAAAGAGCAATCCAAGAAGCAGACCAGTGATGTTGAAGCTGAAAAAAAAATCCAAACACATGAAAAGAGCTAGCCAAAAGAGTTGATCAAGCAAGCAAAGTCAAGAATCGACCGAAAGACAAGATAATAATCCATGTGTTTAGTTCATAAACTAGACTGGAGATTGACTGAAGCAGCATTCAACTACTTTCGCTAATGTAGAGCAAGAGCGTTTCGAAGGCTATCTGGCTAACTTTAGGCTCCGTTTGTAGTTTATAAAGCAAACAACAAGCTAAGTCCCTAGTGGAGTCACCAATTTTTCATAGAGGTAAATCCCCTATGTGGACAAAGGCGATCCCTACTAGCCCAGATCGGGTCTAGCAACAATCGTACCACACTAAGGTGCAAGTTCCTAATTGCAATATACCAACTTGCGATGAAGGCCTACCTCAAGTCCAATGCTATTGTTTGTAGAGAAGATGGCACTCCCATTTCCTTGCTCCAAAAGATCAAAATCCTCTCGTTCGCTCTGATTGAACACCTACACATACAAGAAACACGACAAACACAAGCGTAAAACCTGATATATGCAATTATGTATCAGTTAGAGAGGACACAACTCATGATCATAATGAACAATACGAGTGGAACCATAATCAATAGTCGCTTATCATTAATTCATACAAAGGAAAATACAACCTGGATCTGATGTTGAACCTTCCTTCAGCGGGTTGTCAGCAGAATACGTCTCGATAAAGCTTGTCGGGAATGGGGACAAGCCTCTCTCTTCGATCGTCAATCTCCTTGTTATTGATTTGGCTCTATGAGGACTATCAAGGCTCTTGCAGCATTCTTTAGGCTATGAAGGCTCTTGGAGAATAGCTTGCAAAGGGAAATGGCAAGCTTATATAGATGGTGGAAGGGGATTTGGGATCCCTATAATCATGGGATTGGCCCTATCCTCAAGGAAGCTTCCATGAGAGGTGGAAAACTACTTCTTCTACATGGAGAACCAGAGCCAAACATCCCAAATCGATTTAGAGTCCAGTTTAGGAGCTTTTTGGAGTCAATCTTCCACAATTTATTTTTAAAAAACACTCTTTATTAAGCCTGGCATGGGTACAACACTGAGATAGTGTGCCAGTTGGCACGCCCTCTTTGGAGGATTTCCCTCATTGCCGTGGGTATGACACTAAGCAGTCGCGCCAAGGATAAAAAGGATTTTTTTAGGGTTTTTCACAAGGAGTTGACCTCAGAGGAATGAAATTCCATGTCTAGGGGAATGTCATGAAAGTGTTTTCAGATCATGTGACTGCTCACAGGTCAAGGAATAAGCCCTCCAATGTGCGGGACGGGGAATTGCAGGGATGGTGACAAATTGTTGTGTAACACCTCTTCTTCTAAAGAACCTGACAACACAGAGTTAGATACTCAAATCAGGTTTAGATGAATCAAAGAAAATAATGAAGAAATCAAAAGTGAAGCATATTCTAAGTTCCTTAAAGAAAAGCCTGGGAATAAAGATAGACTCCTTTCAGCGTTTGATTATTCTTCAAACAAATTGGTGATGTCATTTCTCAAGCCTTCAGTGGCTGATCCAAAAACAATTGCAGATTATTCATAGATAGACCTGGAAGTTGATGCAGATGCTATCCATGAATTGGACCAAATAGAATTCCACAGGAGCAATATAGAGATGCTGTATTGTAAAATAGTCAATAAGACTATGAATTCTATCAGGCTTGAGAAAACACCGATAAACCTTCAAAATCAAATGAAATTGGATAAAGCCTCATTATATGCCAATAATTTAAGAATCAAAGCATTGGAGGATACAATAATTGAAGCAGGAGTTGACCCAGCAAACATTGAAGGGGAAAAGGTTATAATCAAACAGAAAAATGAAGACATAGCTTCTCTCAGAAAGCAACTAAAATTGCCTCAAAGTGAAAATCCCCAGGCAAAAGAAATCCTTCAGCAAAAGACAGAAAATGATGAACTAAAACAACCTGTTCTAAAGATGACAGTCCAAATAAAGGAAATGGAAAGCCAAATAGAAGCTTTGATGCAAGAAAATGAAAAACTGAAGAAAGCTCAACAGGTCTTCATTCCTACAGTTATCCCAACTGTAAGTAGAGTTATTCCATTGACATTGGCAGAACACCTGGCACCGTAAGGAGTATTGGCAACTGTAGTTTCAATAACTTCTAAAGACATCTCTGCCTCTTCTTCATCAACCTCACAAGTAAACAAAGAAGAAGAAAAATCTACAATGATCAGAGCCATGGAAGATATGTCTATAAAAGATAAATAAATACTTAGTTTAAAAGGCACCATTAAAAATCTGGAAACATCTAAAAGAGATGCCTTAATTACTTCCAAAGGACATGAACAGAGGGCTGATAGATTACAGGAACAAGTGAAAATTATTCAACAGCAGGTAAATATTAATGAATAGGTTGCCTATATAAAGAATCATTTGTGGAAAAAAATCACTGAAGGCATTCACTTACAATGGCCTTCTATCAAAATTATATATGAGCAAAAAGATCTGCTACAAGCTTCCTTAGCAGAAATTGATAAAACAAAGAAGGAACTTGGAGACAAACCGCCTCAAGCAGTTCAGCTCATATCTTTCTTGAACACTAAAATCAGAGAATAAATAGCTGAATTAAAAATTCTAGACAGGACAGAGGCTATCCTGGAAATAAAAAAGGTCCTAATAAAAATAAACATCATGAATAATCTAGAAGAGAAGTGTGACAATATCAACATATCAATTAGAAAATTCAAGATTAAGTATGACTTGCTACTTGAAGAAAGAATTCTAGACATTCATGCATTGAATGACAAATTAATGCCACAAAAGGACTATGACCAGAAAATCAGAGCTCATGCTAACGAGCAAGCTAAAACGCCTTCGCCGGAAGGATCTCGTAGTGGCAAAGTACTACTTCAATATTTTGAAAATTTGTTCTTTTTGGAAAATGAAATCAAGAATATGTTCATAGTAAATCCAAACCTTGCTAAATATACAGAGACTGATGAAAGCTACAGGAAAATAAAGTGTATAAAGATCCCAACAGCTCAACAATGGCAAGGATTCACAGATTTGATGTGAATTTGATAGGTAAAAGATGCAGGAAAATCACATGAAAGATCATATTTTACTATTACCTTAGGGTAAAAATTCAGGGTTAAGGTGTATCAGATTGTCAAAGAGTATCAGTAAAAATAATGTTACTGCTTTTCATTTTTCAATTACAATGGTAAAATAGTGAAAATCAGATGATAAAGAGTATCAGAGTCGAAAGTGAACAGAAAGAGTGATCTATAAGCTATCTTCTACTAAATAATTAATCCAATGCCAAAAATACTTACATCACATCATAAAACCTTTTTAATTAGAATAATCAGTTCTATATTTCCTTGTAAAATAGAATAGCTTGCAAACTATTTTGCTATTTCCCCTGTTCTTCTGTTGCATTTCCTATTTTTCCTTAAAACATTATCTCAAACTTTGAGATATTTTGTAAACAATTTATTTGTATAAATACTTCATCACTCGAAGTATTCAGGGTGGGATAAAATTTCTCAAGACTACTATAGTTATTTTTTTGGATATATTGAAGTTGGTGTGAGTCAATTAGCAAAGCAGCAGACTGGAAATGAGATTAGAGACATCATAACTCAGGATTCTCGTGATGACAAGATAAGTCTCGTCTTCTTCCTATTTTCAGTGTTTTTCCTTTAAAAATTTTACATACATTCATTTAATGTCTTTCTATTCTTTAATGATCAACTAAGGAGAATTTAAATAGGATTAGTGATAATAAACTTTCTATTTTAAACTAGTTGGAATTTTTATGTTTTCTTCTTCATAACCGGACTATAGAATTCTTAATTTCTCTAGGTCCCAGTTTGATCCCCTCCTTCAATCCTCTTTTTTATAACTTAAGGATTCTTAAGTGCCCTTTTGTTCAGATTTCACCCATTCCATCAATAAAACCTATTCAAAGCCTTTGAAGGTCATCTACCTTGCCCTTAGTACATTTGCATCTTTAAGTCTTATTTCCTCACTCTACTTTCCTAGAAAGTTGACTCCATAGCCCAATGTTCTAGTAGATCCCTCTGGTTTACCTTGAAACACTTTTTATTCCCACCACACTTTCAGAACAAGTCCCACTATCCAGTCATAACTAGCCTAGAACCATTTACCAAAACAAAGCTAAATTTTAAGGAGAGATCCCTCTCCGGAACTCAGGAAGGCTAGATCCTGAATTCTCAAAGTGGTTCTTGGTTACCCCTGGTTTTCTTAAATACAAAAATCCTCATCCCACAACCTGAGAATTACTAGGGTGATAACATAGTGTAACAAGATAAGCTAAAAACTAAAAGCCACTATTTGTTCTGGGTTTGAATCCCTTGGTTCTTTTTTTTTTCTTCAAGAGCTCACGAGGCTAATTTTAGAGTTCCTCTAGTCCCAACTAACCGGAATCCCATCCAATAAAACAAAAGAATTATAAATCTCCAAGATAATAGATAGGAATATTGCAAATAAATCCATTGTAAAACCCATAATATTAGTAGTTCCCCATCTAGGAGCTACTTTACCATATTCTGAATTAAGAGGTGTTAAGGACGTTCCTACACGAGTTTCTCTTGGCGTGATTTTGGAAGTATCATCAATGGTCTATGTAGCCATCGAAACTATTGTATTGGTTAAGATATTTTAACTTCGTTATTATATGGTAAACATACCATGATATTGGGATCACCTAATAATGGAAACTGCAACCTTAGTCACCATTTCCATATCTTGTTTACTTTTAAGATTTACTGGTTATGACATATACACTGCCTTTGGGCAACCCTATAAACAACTTAGGGATCCTTTTGAGGATCACAAGGACAAATTGAAAGAATGACCTTCCCTATAGGGGAAGGTAATTATTTCTTTTATGGGAGAGAAAGAATGAAGATTTGGAGAAGAAAAATTATTTTCCCCCTTTAGTCAGAACTTTGGGTGGTTCTCGAAATAAAATAGCAAAAAAAATTATCCCTAGGGTTGATACCAATAGGAATGTATAAAACAATGCTTCCATATATTTGATTGTAATTTATAATTATGGAGATACCTTTCGTACTAATATTGATTAGAGAAGAGACAACAACAATATCATACCACTTGTATTTTAGTAGTTGGATCTCCTAGTTTTTGGAATGCTCCAAATTCTATTCGAGAATCCGGATCTGGGTCGATACCAGCAAAAAATCTCTAAATAAGGTCCTAGCACCATGAAAAATGTGTCCAGAAAAGAAAATGAGAGAAAATGTATCATTTTTTAAAGTAAACCAACCCCTTGGACTACTACGAAAAACACCATCAGATTTTAGTGTAGCATGATCTAATTCAAAATTTTCACCTAATTGAGCACGTCTAACATATTTTTTCACTATAGCAGGATCACCAAAACTAACCCTGTCAAGTCCACCACCATAGAACTAAATATTTAAACCTACTTGTTCAACACTATACTTTGATTCTACCCTCCTAAAAGGAACATCGGCTTTCACAATTCCTTCTTTGTCCACCATAACTACTGGAAATTTTTCAAAAAACGTAGGCATATGATGTACAAAAATCACATTTCCCTCCTTATCTTTGAAGATAGGGTGTCCTAAACAACCAACAGCTATTCCATCTCCATTTTCCATTGCACCTACTCTGAATAACCCCCCCTTAGTTGGATTATTACCAATGTAATCATAAAAATCAAGTTTCTCAGGAATTTTGGACCAAGCTTCGAATAGGCTCAAATTTTTGGCCAGACTGGCATGAACCCGTTGATCTATTTCCTTTTGGAAGTACCCCTAATCCCACTAGTAACAAGTGGGACCAAATAATTTGACCGGAGTAGTTGTGGAGCCATACCACATGGTCCAAGCAATAATGAAAGCTGCAAAAAACACAACAACAATACTATTGGATAGGACCATTTCAATATTCCCCATGCATAATCCTACGTATAAACGTTGGGGAGGACGAACACTGAGATGGAATAGACCTACTAATATACCCATAATACCCACTTATATATGATGAGAAGCTATTCCTCCCGGAAAAAAAGGATCAAAACCTTCAGCTCCCCATGCTGGATCCACTGGTTGTATTTTTCTAGTTAGTCCATAAGGATCAGACACCCATATCCCAGGACCAAACAAACCCATTACATGAAATGCTCCACATATAAAACAAGCTACTCTTGAGAGGAATAAATTAATTCCAAACAATTTTGGCAAATCTAAACAAATTTTTCCCGTATGTTCATCATAGAATATTTCCAGATCCCATTATAGCCAATTCCAGATAGCTGCGAAAAACATGAGGCCAGAAAACATGATATGTGCCCCAGCCACACCTTCATAACTCCAAATATTGGGATTAATTACATTTTCTTCGGTGATGTTCCATCCACTCCATGAATCCTTTATTCCCAAACGAGTCATAAATGGTATAATGAACATACCTTGTCTCTACATTGGATCAAGAACAGGATCAGATGGATCAAAAAATGTTAATTCATACAGAGTCATTGAACTGGCCCAACCAACAACTAGAGTTGTATGCATTATATCTACAGAAATTAACCTGCCAAGATCATTTAATACGATGGTATGAATGCGATACCAAGGAAAACCCATGCAAACACCCCTTTATTAGAAAAATTAGACACTATGTAACTTTCTCACATTGGATTGGAAGAGATCATGTTATCGAGCTATACCTAGATCATCTTGAAATTGAACATCTATTCACTTGGACATTGTTAATGATGGAAAAGGTTTGAAACAATTTTGTTCATAGATAATTGCAGGTAGAGACAAAGATATTTTATCATTTTTATGTACCAATACACAATGTAGGGAATGGTCCCATTTATATTGATAAAAAAAATGAGGAAACAATATCTTCTCATCCTTCCATTCATCCATGAATGATACCTTTGAAATTTATGGACCAAATGAAATATAATTTTTGATTCAAAATATCATTTTTATACTCAATATCGGATCTATAATTACGTGGTGTGCCATATATCAACTGAAACATCTCGACAAGTAGAAGCCATCAATAGAATTCTTGACCTAGAATATAGTAACTTGGTAGGTCAAAATTCCCATGCAATATTGGGCTAGGCCCTGGTGCTTCTTGGGTTAACATAAAGGAAAACTGCTGATCAACACATATGATTAGGAGCACACACCCATGTCTATTTCATAAGGTTGATGCATATAAGAGGTAGACTGATTTGCATAGTAAGGGCATGGAAAAAGTTGTCCATTCATATATGCAGTCTACTCTTGATATTGATGTCTCATTGCATGGAGACATTCCACCTGGGACACCATCAGATCAGGAGATGATGAGAGATTCTTCACAATTTGTTGCACCAATCATTGATCCAAGATGGTGAGGACCTTGGAAGGACTTAACACAATGCTGAGAGTCTTGGGTACACTCAACGAGGAGGGAGACATCCTCCCATTTTCATCATTACCCACTCTCACTACATATTTTGTGCTAACAAAAGTTTTTGCAGTAATGGAGGATGGCACCACCATGGTGCAAGGAAGCTAGTCCATGGGTTTGGAGAAATAGAGGGAACTTCCCTTGAGGAAGGAATCCTCCATATATTGGAGTACATGGACACCACTCATGCTTACATTGGCCGAGATTAGGAGGTTATTTTTGGATGGTAGCTTCTCATGGGAGGCCAACTTCCAAAGGCCACCACTTCTACTTGAGCATAAGAATCTCCATGATGGGCATGGAAGAACTTTAGAGGATGAATTTTGCATGAGGGATGTCAATGTCATAGGGAAAGACAGTAGCATGTGGGGAGATTCACATTTTAGATCTTCATCACTGTCTCTTAGGAGGATTGATCCATATTGGAGGTCTCAGATTTTGGTAGATTACTCCAAGGATATTGGTTCTTGCATGATTCTTGATGATCTGGAGGGAGATGATAGATACATGGTGGATGATGGGTTCATCTATTATTATGGTAGAGTCTTCCTGACTAGAGCTTCTGAGCTCAAGGAGAAGTTGTTCCATGAAGCAAATGTGGACTTTATTTCCATGCACTTTGATGCATATCATTCCTTGAGGGAGGAATTCACTTGGGAGGGCATCTAGCAGGATGTATATTAGCATATGGAGAGATGCATAGCCCGATGATGATGGATAGGTTATTACAACCACTTCCCTTCTCATTGAGAGTGAGGGAGAACTTTCAGTTGAGCCATTTGAGCTCAATGACCAAGGTACATAGTAGAGGATGTACATTTATGTCTTATGATTTGCACTCCTTTACTTTTTGTGAGCATAATATTCTACCAAGGAGGATCATCCATTCTTTTATATGGTATTGTGATGTACTTGATGCCATTTTTAGCATTTATGTTGGCCATTCTATTGGTGGTTTGTGGGAAATGCCACATGATTCTTGGTGTGCACCATTGGCACCAAATTTTACCTTTATGATCCCATATTGTAGGATGATTTTGGCAGAAAACAAGTGGCTGAAAATACACTTGTTATAATTTGTTTTGAGGCAGGAAATGGATGAACTACACTGGTTCCACATGTGGGACTATGATTCACCTCCCAGTTTTCATATGGCAACTTGTTTTTTTTTTTTTTTGCTTCCATATATTTATGATGTTATTATTATTATGGGAAGCTTTGTGGGGAGGATGAAACAAGAGTTGGAGGTGCCCATTGGGAGTATTATTCTACATACCTCATATGTTGCATGTTTCAGGAGAAGTAATGGGCAAGCCATGAATGCCACACTACATCTCTTGTCTTCATGTGGGAGGAGGCATTTGGAGAACTTGAGTTCTTGGGAGCGACACTTCCTGGATGTTTTGATTGGTGGGGTAACTTAGGACATTCTTGGAGACCATAATATTTCAGCCCAAGATCGGAAACAGCTCCATTCATATCATAAATGGAGAGAGAAATAACATGGATGGAAAAATCTAATCTCTCCATGCAGCCCCAATACATTGCATGAACCAGGGGTTAAGGATTTCTTTGATGAGCTACCTGGGATGGCTCATTTCATTTGCATGATAGCATGGGTATGGGAGTCTCTCATTGGGAATGAAATACCCTATGTTTATCATCACTCCTATATTGAGGAGGCCATGGGACAACAAGATGGTTTCCACTTACACTTTCCACTTTCTCATGATGTGAACCATTTGGTTTTTCATACTTGGGAGGAACCATTGGTGGGGAAAATTTATTGTAGATTATTTTGAGTAGTGGTGGGAACTATTGATGAGGAGGCAACAAGAGGAGGAGGGGAGGAATTTTGCTCCACCTTAACAGTTACTTGAGGAAAAGCAACATTTTGGAGGGGAGGACTGTAATATTACTAAAATTTAGCTTTTAGCTAAATGGAATATTATAGATCATTTTTTCACTAGGTACATGAATAAATGGGTGGGGAGGCCCGTAGATCTCCTTAGTAGCAATAAAAACACTTCAAGTGTGAAAGGAGACCTTATAAGAAGCTAAATAAAGCACCTTTGAGTCTGAACAGGGGTTGGATCATGTTGAACAGATCAACTTTGACCAAGTCAACGGTGCTGTTATGGAGGAGTGGACTTTAAATGAGGAATAATGCAGTTTTGGAGGGAGATGGATTGCATGAAGGAAATGAAATAATTGAGTGGGGAAAAGGGCAAGGAAGCTCATAATATATATAAGAAATAGGATGGAAGCCATATGGGGTTATGTTTTGGATTATTATTTTGTATGTGGTATGTTTAGACTTCTTGCATTGTTTAGCTGTTTAGTTGAGATTGTTGTGTTATTTAGCACCGGGTGTTCCCGAGTGGGAATCCCACCTCTTTCCTTGAGAGGCCTATTGGAAGAGCATTTCATTTCATTTCCACATTTAGGTTTTCAGGCCAAGCTACAACTTTCTTCATCAACGCAGTTTCTATAGGATATTGTGATGTGTTGTAGGGTGCAGCAGTGGAGAATTAGATCACGTGTCTTGAGAGCTAGTTTGTCAGTGGAGGAGGATTTCCATCCATTGGGAGGCTTGTAAAGAAGCCCCTTGGGCTTCATTGACACATTTGGCACTAGAACAAGGATAATTTATCCCCTATAGTATATTTTCAGTGCAGATCTGCGTTATTTTAGGGAGGAGTTCCAAGGGTAGTTTCAGTGGTTGTTTTGAGAGGTGATTTCTTCAGTGAAGGAGCCATTCTTTCATATGGAGGATCTATTGGAGAAGATATGTAGTTATTTACATCAGCTTCAGCCATATCTTCTCATTTTAGTGGTTGCAGCATATCTTCGGCCCTAGTGCTGCAGCTTACAATGGCACATTGTGTGCATTTTCCGGAAACCCTCTTGGGTTGTCTTGGAAAGCTGATCTAGTGCCTGGATCTATATGTTTAGATTCTATTGGGGCCTATATCAGTATTTTTGTATTATTTTATCATCTCCAGCTATAGCTATGCATAATATGACTACGCTGTAGCAACTCTCCAACATTTTGTGTTGCAGCAACATCTCACTTTTAAGAGTGTTTATGTATTGGAGGCTTGTGTGATCACATTCTATAATTGGTGCCTCATTGTTTGGTAGATATTTGCTACATATATGATCAATAACATGGATTTATATTGGTCTCATGATTTCATGTGTTAAATAATTTGTGCTGCTTACATTTTATGCATTGTATTGCTACATTTCCCATTTGTGAATATTACACTCTCACACGACCTGACCCGAACGCGATTCCTTAGGCACCCTTACATGACCTGACCCGACCCAACCCGAACGTGTTTCCTTGGGCGCCCTCACATGACCTGACCCGACCCAACCTGAATGAAGGCACAAGGGAGAAAACTGCAAATGGGTCACACGAATGTGCACAAGGAAAATGGGTGGTCACAATGTTTTTGATACGGCCTCCCTCACATGACCCAACCCGAATCGAACGCGTTTCCTTGGGTGCCCTCACACGGCACGACCCAACCTGCCTGAACAAAGGCACTAGGGAGAAAATGAAAATAAGGCCGCATGAACATGCACAATGCACACCGGTGGTCACAACTTAGCATCTTTTATATAGCCTTCCTCACAAAACCTAACACGAACACATTTCCTTGGGCAGCCTCACATGAACCCACCCGAACCAACCCAGCTTGAACGCATTTCTTTGGGTTCCCTCACACGGCATGACTCGAGCTACCCAAACGAATGCAGAATGGAGAAAATGACAAATGGGTCACATAAATGTGCACAAGGCACATGGGCAGTCACAACTTAGCGTTTTTTATCTTGCCTCCCTCACACAACCTTATCTGACCTGACCCGAACACATTTCATTGGGTGCCCTAACACGAAACAACCCAACCCACCTAAGCAAGGGCACAAGGGAGAAAATGGGAAACGAGTGACACAAACGTATAAAAGGCACACGAGCGGTCACAACTTAGCATTTTTGATAGGACCACCCTCACATGACCTGAGCCGAATGCATTTCCTTGGGTTCCCTTAGATGACCCGACCTGACCCAACCCTACCCGACTCGCTCAAACACGTTTCCCTAGGCGCCCTCACATGACACGACCCGAATGAATGCAACTTACCTGAGAAAGTTTCCTTGGGCACCCTCACACAACATGACCTGTCCTAACCTGCCCGAACATGTTTCCTTGGGCGCCCTCACACAGTAGGACCCAACCTGACTCAGCCGGTCTGAATGAAGGAATAATGGAAGAAATGACAAACGGCTCACATGAATGCATTTCCTTGGGTTCCCTTAGATGACCCGACCTGACCCAACCCTACCCGACTCGCTCGAACGCGTTTCCCTAGGCGCCCTCACACGACACGACCCGAATGAACACAACTTTCCTGAGAAAGTTTCCTTGGGCACCCTCACACAACATGACCCGTCCTGACCTGCCCGAACATGTTTCCTTGGGCGCCCTCACACAGTAGGACCCAACCTGACTCAACCCGTTCGAATGAAGGAATAATGGAGGAAATGGAAAATGGGTCGCATGAACGTGCACAAGTCACATGGGTAGTCACAACTTAGCATTTTTTATACGGTATCCCTCACATGACCCAACCCGGCCCAGCCTGAATGCATTTCCTTGGGTGCCCTTAGATAGCATGATCCAACCAGCCCGAACGAAGGCACAAGGGATAAAATGGTAAATGGGTCATAGGAACGTGCACAAGGCATATGGTTGGTGAAAACTTAACATTTTTAATATGGTTGCCCTCACACGACCCCACCCAACCTGACTCGAACACGTTTCCTTGGGTGCCCTCCCATGACCCAACCTGACCTGACCCTAACACGTTTTGTCGGGTTCCCTCACATGACTCGACCTAACCCGAGCCTACCCGACCCACCCGAACGTGCTTCCTTGGGCGCCCTCACATGACCTGACCTGACTCGAGCCTACCAGACCCACCTAAACATGTTTCGTTAGGAGCCTTCACATGACACGACCTGACCTGAACCACCCGAACGTGTTTCCTTAGGCACCCTGACATGGCACGACCTGACCCGACCCTCTTGAATTCATTTCCCTGGGCACCCTCACACAACCTGACCCAAACGCATTTCCTTGGGTGCCCTCACACAACCCGACCCACTCGAATGTGTTTCCTTGGGTGCCCTCACATGGCACGACCCAACCCAAACATGTTTTTATGGGCACCCTCATACAACCCAACCCAACCTGCCTGACTCAAGACATGAGGGAGGGAACGAAAAATGGGTCGAATGAACATGCATAAGGCTCAAGGTCGATCTACAATGCACCCCCCCAGAGAGGGGATCTCGCTTGTCAGCTTCCTTGCACCTCGTAGGTTTTCAAACACGCTGACTCGCACACATGTTAGATTCCTTGGTCTATGGTTCTGTTAGGTCTCTGTAATAAGAAAGATTGGCAAAAGTAAGATCACAGAGTTAACATCATCTCAACCAACTTTGGGATTCTAGGATCTAGCCCTCCTGAATCCAGAGAGGGATCTCTCCAATATGTACAAAGATGGATTTTTCTTTGAAAGCTTAAGGTAATTATATTAGGCTAGTTATGAAGTCCAAGGGTTTTGTTTTGTTTTTGGATGGTTGGGCATGATTTTCTATTTGAGGCGGAAAGATCTATATGCAAAGAGTTTCAAAGGTGAGAATTTGCAAGCAAATAGGACAGCTTAGGGTAATAGATAGATATAACGCTGGTTTTTAGTCCATTAGGCTATGGAGTCATATCTGGGCTTCAATTGAACAACAACATCAAGGGTGATCCAAGGGGCAAGTCATCTATACCACAAGATTTTTGAGATTTAAATGATGGAATGGAAACATTAAAGTGTTGGAGGGGTGGAAACTGATAATAATTTCACAGAGGATTTATAGTTAGTCCAAACAAGAAAAGCCTCTTAAGTAACTGTTTAAAACCAACCAAGGACAGGGCTAACCATAAAATTCTTGGGTAAGTTTGTATTAAAGCAGCTTAATTGACAAACAATCCAGTAATTCACATAATTACCTTCAGAAAGTATGAAAACACATAAGAGAGACAAAGTGCAACTTAAGATCAGATAAAGTACTTTTAAACCTAGTCTACTTTTAGCCAACACCAAGGGAAACTTCTAGAATCTGATTTGGAGAAAAGAATCTAGGAATCAGGGCAAACCATGTCTTCTCTAGTCTAACTTTAATAGCAAATAATGGAAATCACATTCGAGAACATTTTTTAAGCAAACAGAAGGACTAGGGAATGCCAACATTCCTAACTGTTTGAACTGTATTGAATCATTCTTAAATAAACAAGTTTAAGGAAAACATTAAGATAAAGATTTCTCAGCCAGAGAAGGTTACTGATATACAGCAGATCCTAACCCTGTTTAAATTGTTCTTTACAGAAGAACATGGAAAATATGGCATACATAGAAAGAAAACAATTAACAAAGAAAGAAGCACTTCACCAGTAATATAGACCAGGATCCCAAAGAACAACCTTTATATTGATTTCAAACCAGTTACAATCTTCAAGTCCAATGTTTCAGTTCAGCACTCATCTTCACTATTCAGCCTAACTTATTTATCACAAGCATAGCTCCAAGGGCCAGTGAACATTATTTACAAACAGAAGTCTCCAGCTCAATTACAATACAATGCTCAGCAAATACATAGCAACCAACCAACCCCTCACTCATCTTCTACTGAAGTATTTATAGAAGAATGAGGAGGTGAGATCTGATAAAAGATCTCAAAATCAATTAATACAGGCATTAATGTCTTCTTGGCCTTTGAGAGGCTCAACGAAGAAACTGTACAGGTGTTCTGCTGTATTAACTGATTTACACTTATGATTTTAGCTCGGTGGGAGCTTTGTTGACCTTTTGAGGATCTGTGTACAATTAGGGTTACTCTGCGGTCATCTGTCAATAAATTCCATGGCAGAAGTAAATTCTTTGGCTGTTTCGAGGCAAAATATCTGATCCTGCTCCATAAATTCGGCTCCTAATTGAGTGTTTTGAGGCAATAGGTGGCGCTATGGTGGTTGAGGAATCAATTTGCCTCAGATATGGCGGTGGGGGTAGTATGTCTGATAGACACTTTTAGATTTTCTCTTTAAAACTATGTTTTGAGTCGGGGATTAGGCTTTTGATAAATTTCTTAGCCATAATCCTCACTCATCTGATCATTAACTCTCTGCCCTGGTTCATCTTTGGCTTTCTTCATTCTGATACTCTTTCTCTACGATTTCTTCATACTTTCCATGTTTACAGGGGCGCATAGCAACAAAGTCTCATGAAACCTTGTTGACAACATAGTTTGCATCCTGTTGTTGATTTCTCTGATGTATTCGAAAGGCAAAGGATCATCATCCTCGTCCCACGAAATTTCTCCATATAAATCGAAAAACCTTAAACCTGCAAAATACACGCAATAGTTATAAAATCCTGCGCTTATATGGGCAAATCTGCATCGGAGGGCATGCGGGGGAACGGGGCGATCAGAGTCGTTGATCGCGATGTGATCAACGGTCGGGCGTGATTTGAAAAGTTAGAGCGGAGAATAGTTGACTGGGGAATGGAATCAGGCGATCGAATGTAGACCGTCAATCTGTAGAGATCGACGGTGGAGATTGACTCTCGGTTGCGCCAGGGGCAGGCTCAATCGCGTACAACTTCATTAACGGGCGGGTGATTAAAATGGATGAGAGCCATCGGATGCGTGGGGCCAGATCGAACGGCTATCATCGATTCCGCTGGGCGGCCTTCGTCCAATGGATAACGCGCAGGGAAATGACTTTAGGGGGTGGTTTTTGGAATGGTACAGAGGACGCGTCGCAGCCAGCGTATGGAATCTCTGGGCAACCAGGGAAAACCACCCTTCGCACGAAGATGGTGCAGAAAAATCGAGCGGTTTTGGAAAATAGCGCGGGGAATGGCGGGGTCCACAAGGCAAGTAGCGATCCGCCCCGTCCGATCTGTGGAGCAGATTGATGGTCGAAATTATTTCGTTAATTTTCACGGCCGGAAAACTTTGAAATTTAATCAAAACCCGATTTTCATGATTTTCGAAGGTTTTTGATGTTTTGGGTGGAGAAAAATGAATAAGCGCCCGATAGGTTTAGCAACGGGTTATGGCGCTCGGGTTTATGGGTGGAAGAGGGTTAGAGACCCAGCCCGAGGGGGCTTAAGTCCAGCACATAGAAGATGTGTGTTTTCTATGGTTTTCAATGGTTTTCCAAAGGAAATGAAGGCTTCCGATAAGGCTAAAAAAGAGTCTTAGACCTTAGGGAATAAATTTTGATAAGGGAAAAAGAAGAAATGCAGAAATGAAGGATTTCCATGGGAAATGGAGAAAAAGGAACTGAGTTAGTTGTGAGGAGAAGAAAAAGGGAGAAGGGGTCCTTTGCAGCAGTATCTGACTGTGGATTTTGTAGGAAATCAGAGGTTTTTAGGATGAAAACAGCAGTGCAGGATTTGGATAGAGGGATAGGGTAGGAGGCCTTATAGAGACTTCAAGAGCCAACAATGTTTAGTGATAAAAAAATTTCTTTGGAGGCTCCCAAAAGTTTTAGCCACCTTTTGGTATAACAAAAATGTTATAGGTGGCTAACAGTGGCTCCACTTGGGGATGGCGCCTTCTTGAAGGCATCAAGAATTCAGACTCGATTCTCTGGGAGGTAGGCCTGTGCCTGATCCGTGATTTTCTCTGCGATGCTGACCAGGTGCCTCATCCTGTGGATTGCTCCTCTTTTGCTGGATGATCTTGCTTTGCTTCTGAAAAATAAGATCAGTCATGAAAGAATAATGGAATTCATCAATACAACTTTATACCTACCCAATCCTACTGATCTAGCATTTTTTCTTCATCAGAGTGCACTTGGATTGGAAAGCTCTTTACACAATCATTTTATTATTTTTGAAAGCATATCAACTAATCTAATTATACTCCTTATTTCTCCCTGAACTCAAATTAAACAGTTGAGCTCAAATGTTTCTCTACCTAATCCACTGTCTGTTGGGATTAAACTGTCCAACAAACTTTCATTCTCTAAATTCTAAAACATAAATTTAAAAAAATTCAAGTCAAGATTGAGCTATTTGACTTGCTATTATCTATGGCATAAAAACAAGTTGCACTCAAATTATTATTTGCAGATTTTTTTTAAACAAAATGGAAGGCTTAAGATCTAGAAAATTTTTAAGTACTGCCTTCTCTCTTTATAGCTCTATCTCTGACTTTGTTTGAGTTGTTGCTTCTTTTTCTTTGGTTCAGATTTTGAGTTAATTAGAACTAGATTTTTACATTTTCTGACTCAGAAATTGCAACAGATTTGAGTCATCTCTTTTTGAAAACTTTGGTTCAGATTTTGAGTTTGTTTGAACCTTCAATTTCTATCGTAATCTATCTACTGATAAGCCAAGATTAAACAGTTTGGCAAATCAAATTCACTATCCTATCAACAGTAAATTCAAAAGCTAATTAGTCAAGATTAGGTTGTTTGACTAACTAGAAGTGTGTTTTCAAGGAGTGTCATTTAAGCTTGCACACTTTCAGATTTGTTTCTTTTTTTTGACATGGGGCCTTGCCTTTCTTGTTTTTGTTCTGCCCTCTTTTCATTTTTCTTTGTTTTTGTATTTTTTGATTTTTCATAACTTTAAATGCAATGGTGGATGGAATATTCACAATGGAAAAAGATAAAAGGATTTAAAACAAAAGGATCAAGAGAAGTAATGCTTAAGCATCCTGCCATTGATAGGACCCCCAAACAATTCTATTCCATCTAGCTCCTATAAGAAAAAAGCATTATGACCAGCGACTGAATGAATAGAGTAAGGGCCAAGCCAAAGGCTGTCAAATTTTCCATGATTGCCCCTTTCTTCCCTCCTTGAGTCCCACTTTAAAACTTTGTCCCCAATCTTGAAATTGCTAGCCTTTGTTCTTCTATCAAATATCTTCTTGATATTGTCTTGTTTCTGCAATGCTTTGTTATACACTTCTTCTCTGATTTTTTGAAGATGAATGGTCTGATTTATTCTTCTGGTCATGTCATTTTCTTTAGTCTGCAGTTCTTGGATCAACTTCATAACTGGTACCCCAAGACTGTTAGGAAAAATTGCATCTGTACCATACAGAAGCTGGAAAGGCGACATACCAATAGATTTCTTCAAAGTTAATCTATCAGCCCAAAGTGCATGGATCAGCTTTGTGTGCCAAGACTTTTTATTGTCCTCCAACAGTTTCTTGATTATGTTCACTAGGATCTTGTTAGAAGATTCTGCAAGTCCATTACCCTGAGGGTAATAGGCTATGGAATGCCCCAATGTTATCTGATATCTATGAAAAAATTCAACCATTTTCTTTCATCCAAATGCTGCTGCATTATCAGTGATAATTTTGGTAGGATAGCCAAATCTGGAGAGGATGTTAGTCTCCATAAATTTTATGATAACTGAATCATTGGCCTGCCTACAAGGGATGGCTTCTATCCACTTAGTGAAATAGTCTGTGGCTGTAAGGATCCATCTATGCTGGGCAGAAGATAGGGGGTGAATTTCTCCTATGAAGTCAAGTCCCCACTGTTGAAACGGAGCTTCAACAGTGATTGGATGCAAAGGCAGGGGTAGCAGCTTTCTTTTGCCCTCAAATAATTGGCATTTATGATAGGAAATGATCATCTTGTGTATATCAGGAAAAAGAGTAGGCCAATAGAAACCAGCCCTCAAAATTTTGTTGGCTTTTGACTTCTAGTATAAATGACCCCCACACTCTCCTTCATGGAAATCCTGCTTAATCTTCTCTGCATCAAAATCAGGAAAACATTTAAGCAATATACCACTTGCATTTTTCCAATAAATACATTTATCAATAATGCAGTAGTTTACAGCTTTTACCTTCAAGAACCTTGCCTTTTTTTTCGATAAACCAGGAGGTGTATTCAGATTAAGAAAAACATAAATAATATCAGCATACCAAGGAGAATTTATAAAATGGTTTTCAAAAATGGGAGTTGAGAATTCTTCTTGGTTATCCAAAGCATTAATCATGTTAATATCAAGAACTTCACAATTTGATTCATCCATTAATCTAGCTAGACCTTGGCCTTTGATGAGCTTAGTGGGTTTTATCTCTAAATCATATTCAAGAATAACAGCAATCCACTTACCTCTCTTACCATCTGGGTCCTGTGTTAGAATGTCTTTAACAACTGAATTTGGGACAAAGGCAATAATGTGTGAGTGAAGGATGTATACTCTGAAGTCTTTTAAAGCCTTTACCAAAGCAAAAGCTTGCTTTTCCATAATGTTATACTTCAAAGGGGCATCCCTCAATGCCTTGCTAAAGAATGCAATAGGTTTCTCTTGTCCTTGTGGATTTTTCTGTAAAAGGACAGCAGCTATGGTATTTTCTGATGCAAATGAGAAGATATAAAAATCTTTTTGAAAAATCAGGACTTATGAGAACCGGTGTTTTGGTTAATGCTTGTTTCACCAGCTCAAAGGATGTCTTTGCTTCCAAGGTCCATTTTATCCCTTGCTCCTTCTTAACCATGTTTGTGATATTCCTACGGAGCTCAGCTAAGTTAGGGATGAACCTTCTCAGAAATTTTATCTTTCCAATGAAAGACTGCAACTCTTTTATGTTTCAAGGATGAGAGATTTGAAATATGGCCTCAATCCTCTTTGGATCTATCTTTATACCCTCTGTTAGAGTCAGACTGTTCAGTCCTCTATCAGAGATCAAAAATTATTTTTGCATTTTAATCTTTAGGTGTCTCACCCCGCTCATTCATCTTCATTCCGCTAGGGGCATGCTAATATCTGACAGAATGCCTAAATACAAAGCGAAGATATCTACAACAACAGGAAGATAGGTGGGATTGCCTATGTTTGTCTTCAGTTACAAGATCTATGCTACAGGTGTTGCCTCCTTGTGGTTATCAATAGATTTCACATGTAGCGCTGCCCCTTTTCAGAACAGATGGACAGCTCCTTTGATATCTTCATGATTTTAGTTGAAACAACTCCCTCATTTTGGCCGATTTGTTTTCTCATAGTGTAATTTATTTATTGTATGGAGAATCTTTTGTAAGGGGTTGGAGAGTTCTAGGAGACGTGTGAGAAGAAAAACTCTGAGCTTCATTGTACAGTTTTGGCTGAGGATTAATGAAATGATACAACTCTGTTTCATGAGATTCTTGTGGTGTGAGTTTAGCAAATGTATTTTCTTTCTATTTCATATGTATTTCGTTATGTTTTACATATCATTAAAAATCATTTCCAGTTGAATGATTTTAAGTATGAAAGGTAGAATTCAGTTTACTACTCTGCCTTGGGAAAGTATTCACGTTTTATGTTTTCTTCTGTTGAAAAGGATTCATGTATTTATGCCCTTTTTCACCCTCTTAACAATATTTTCACTTCATGTTATTTCAAATTAATTGCTTAACTTACTGCCTACCTTGCCTCACGGAATAATCTGCGTCTTTGATTTAATTTCTCAGATCATGTTGTTCTTTGTCCCATACAGCCCAGAAAACCTAGTCATTTATCAAAACACCTCTTCCATATTTATTTACTAGCCTAAAATCAACATTCCTTATAGTTCATCTCAGGCCTTATTGGACATCTTTTGCCGAGATAGACCCGGAGAGAGCCCTCTCCTGTCCTCGTAGGGCTAGCTACGAGGCTAAGATTGGTTTGATGTTGCCTTGAGTTTTACCTTATTTCAGCCTAAGGTAGATTCCAGCACTAACATAGTGGCGACCATACTGGGGACTCCTCCCCGGTAAAGGATGACACAGTTCAGATCTGATGGTTGATGGTGAACAACGATCAGACATATGAAGGCTAAAACATTCACCTGGCGACTCCAACTCGATCTAGACATTCCAGTGCTCGCTGATCCGCTCATGCAATGGTAGGGTATGTGGCAAACCCTCTGCTTTTTGAAGCTGTAAAAGAAGTTAGAAATCACTTAGTGGATTTTGAAATTGATGAAGCATTTTTCATTGTCGTGATTAATTGCTTGAAATCCCCGAAGTTTCCTCCTGAAGCTAAAACTGGTTTCTGCGAGTTACTTGTTGAAAGAGTTGAGAAGGAGATTCGGTATTTAAACGATCAGATCCAATCATATGAATTCCGAGATCCCAAAAAGTTCTTCGAAACTCTCCCTCCTTCAAAATAAGAAACAATAGAGTTGCCCATAGATGTTTGCATTGACAATGTGCAGCTGAAAGTATGTATTGCAGAGTTGGGGCAGCAAATAGAGTCTGGCTTTTGTGATCCTATTGCAACGTACATGGAAATTTTTTTCCGCTTGAAAGATAGATAAGATTGTCTTTTACATAACCAGACTCATTATGTGCATGTATGGCTGCCAGCAATTACATCTGTGTCCTGGTGGAAGCACTCTCAAGAAGCATCCTTGTCACAGTTACTTGAATGGTTGATCTGGCATTACAGTATTACTTGATCTATTGGCTCTGCAGCAAAGTAGGGTATATTTTGTAAATAAATAAGCAGCCAAAAGCAACATTTTGTTCCAGTTTCATTGCAATTTTGGTTTGCAGTTTGTCGAGTCAGTTTTTCAGTCATTTCAGTCTTAAAAATTCAGTCAAGTTTGGTTTTATGTTGTTTTCATAATAATGGACTCCATTGCCCAATGGATGAAGGCACTGTCTGCTCTCCCAAAGATCTGTTGTTCTTGGCACCTCTAAGGAGCTACCATCCCCATTGGAGACAATGTTAGAGTCAGAATGTTCAGTCCTCTATCAGAGATCAAAAAATATTTTTGCATTTTAATCTTTTGGTGTCTCACCCCGCTCATTCATCTGCATTCCACTAGGGGCATGCTAATATCTGACAGAATGCCTAAATAAAAAGCGAAGATATCTACAACAGCAGGAAGATAGGTGGGATTGCCCATGTTTGTCTTCAGTTACAAGATCTATGCTACAGGTGTTGCCTCCTTGTGGTTATCAACAGATTTCACATGTAGCACTGCCCCTTTTCAGAACAGATGGACAGCTCCTTTGCTATCTTCATGATTTTAGTTGAAACAACTCCCTCATTTTGGTCGATTTGTTTTCTCATAGTGTAGTTTATTTATTGTATGGAGAATCTTTTGTAAGGGGTTGGAGAGTTCTGGGAGATGTGTGAGAAGAAAAATGCTGAGCCTCATTGTACAGTTTTGGCTGAGGATTAATAAAATGATACAGCTCTATTTCATGAGATTCTTGTGGTGTGAGTTTAGCAAATGTATTTTCTTTTTGTTTCATATGTATTTCGTTATGTTTTACAATTCATTAAAAATAATTTCCAGTTGAATGCTTTTAAGTATGAAAGGTAGAATTCAGTTTACTGCTCTGCCTTGGGAAAGTATTCACATTCTATGTTTTCTTCTGTTGAAAAGGATTCATGTATTTATGCCCTTTTTCACCCTCTTAACAATATTTTCACTTCATGTTATTTCAAATTAATTGCTTAACTTACTGCCTACCTTGCCTCACGGAATAATCTGTGTCTTTGATTTAATTTCTCAGATCATGCTGTTCTTTGTCCCATACAACCCAGAAAACCTAGTCATTTATCAAAACACCTCTTCCATATTTATTTACTAGCCTAAAATCAGCATTCCTTATAGGTCATCTCAGGCCTTATTGGACATATTTTGCCGAGATAGACCCGGAGAGAGCCCTCTCCTATCCTCATAGGGCTAGCTACGAGGCTAAGATTGGTTTGATGTTGCCTTGAGTTTTACCTTATTTCAGCCTAAGGTAGATTCGAGCACTAACACCCTCTTCTGAAATAATGTGCCCAAGAAGTTTACCTTCTTGGAGACAAAATAGAGTTCTTAGGGTTTAAATATATTCCAAACTTTCTGCATTTCTTGAAAATTTTCCTCAAATGTTCTAAGTGCTCTTCATCCGTTTTTTAAAACACAGTGACATCATCAAGATAGATAATGATGAAGAAGCCCAATTCTTCCGAGAATGCTATGTCCATGGCTCTCTGAAAGGTTTCTCTAGCATTCATTAGACCAAAAGTCATTTTCACATACATGAAAGTGCCCCATGGTGTGGTAAAAGCCGTTTTTAATTGATCAGCAGGGTGGACTAAGATCTGATTATACCCTGAATAGCCATCCAGCAAAGAAATTCTTCTAGACCCTACCACCCTTTGTAAAATGTGATCCATCTTGGGTAAAGGGTAGTTGTCTTTCAATGAAGCTTTGTTTAAATCTGTAAAATCTATACAAAGCCTGATTTCTCCAATTTTCTTCCTTACAGACACCAGATTGGATACCCATTCAGAATATCTAATAGGGACAATAATACCAACATCATACCTTTTCATGATCTCCTTCTGAACCAAAGGTAACTGAACAGGGTTTATTCTGCGCAGCTTCTATTTGAATGGTTTTTGGTTTTCATTAAGAGGGATTTTGTGTTGTATTATTTCAGTGTCATAGGACTTAAGATCTTCATAACTCCATGCAAAAACATCAGAAAATTATTTGAACAGCTCTATGTATTTGAGTTTAACGTGAGCTGGCAAAGTTTTAGACAGCTTAATAATTTTAGGTTTTTCCTCACTGCCTATATTGCACTCCTCCGCTTCAGTCTCTACAGGCTCCAGTTTTGGTTTATTTGCCACATCGTTAAAATCGAACAACTCTTCCAAAGGTGCAAGACCACTTGGCCAACCTTCATCTTTAGAATGCAGAGTTTCTATTTATTTTGTTTCTAATCCTGCACTCCATTCTATTTTGTTTCTGAGTTTGCTAGTTTGAAGGTTAATATTGGCAGGCTCAGGAGACAGTTCTTCTTCACCAAGAAAGTTTTCTTCGCTGCAGTCTGTATCATAATCTGAGTCCGAACTATGAAGTTCGAATTCATTTCTGAATTGCATGAAGTCTTCTATTTGTTTGTCATTTTCAAACACTTGCCAATATTTTTTGTTATCAAGCACCGCTGGTCTAAATTTTATCGGAGTTGTGTTGTCTCCAGTTTCATATGGCGTTAGACATGTCCTGGCCGCAAAAGCTAAATTGTGGGCTGCAATGTTTCTTTTCCTTGAGACAAAACTTAGTTTGGCCTCCTCAAATGTTTTCAAAAGGTCCATGAAATCATTTTGATAGGCTCTAAGTCTGGGATGATTGGTATTATACTCCCCATTGACTTGCCTAATGATTAACTCAGAATCCCCAAACACGTTAATTCTTCTGGCTCCTAATTTCTTCAAGAGATGCAAGCCTAAGAGAAGGGATTCATATTCTGCTATGTTGTTGGAACACTGAAAGTTTAATTTACATGAAATACATTCTGTATGATTATTTTCAGTGTTAGTAATCCAGACCCCTGCACCAACATTAGTTTTAGTGCATGACCCATCAAAAAACATACTCCAAAGAGGATCATTGTCAGTTTTATCAGTTTGGTGAACGTCCTCTGTATGATTTGATTCCTCAAGTTTTTCAATATGTTGAGGGGTATTTTCTTTGCTGTCAAAATTTAACAGCAATGGACCGACGACTTGTAAATCAAGACCTGTGTTTTGTTTGCCAAATTTTTCTAGTGCAGCAAACTATTTTGACACTTGAGTGCCGTGTTCTTCTCCCTCTGTATCAGCTATTAATTATGTTGAAGTGATTTGCTCGGTAAGTGTTTCATCATTAAACATGATAAAAGAATCAAGGCTCGTACTTACAGCATATAGAGGAGAGTTTTGAGGCCTGTCTTGACTTGTCACTATGTATTGCATGTGGGACTCCCTGTAAAGTCTTCTAGTCTGATTGAAAACAGGGATAGTCGCATAGGTCATGTCCATTTGCATGGTCCCCTGTAACTTAGCCCCCCAAGATCTTGATAAAAGAATTCCATATTTTGGGGGCACCTCAGCCACAACAATATCCATAACTAAAGACTTGGCTGGGATCTGGGCTAAGTTAACACAGAGGTCTTTTATCAACCCTAGGCATTTGACTCTGTTTGAGTTAAAGGAGTAAAGGTCCTTATAAGTTCTGGTAATTTCTAGACCCAGGCTTTCCATCACATCTTTTGGCATTAAATTATGAGAAGCCCCTGAGTCATGCATAGCGTTGTGTAGAATTTTGTTATGAATGTTTAAGCTCACGTAAAAAGGAGGGACAGGACCCTCTTGAAACTTACCTTCAATCTTTGGACCAAAAATAAGCTTTGGTTGGTCATCATTAAGATTGAGAGTGTCCTCGTTCTCTTGTATGTTTAAGGCCTTCAAAATTTTATTCCTATATACATGCTGAGCAACTAACTCGGTCAAGGGAACAAAGATTTTGATTTTTGAGAATTGTTGTTCCAGGCTGAAAGGAGTCTGATTCTTTAAGGTGCTGGTTTCAGCCCTATTAGCTATCATTTTATCAACAACATCAGTTTGCTGATTTGCTTTATTTGGCACAACGGTTGTAACAGGAGTACTAGCTGAAGTGTTATTACTACTGATGTTTTCACTCTGTTTTTCAAGATTTTGAGTGTCTTTCTCTTTACCTTTACCAGAATTATCAGCCACTGTTTTATCCTTTTGTTTGATTGTTTTAGGCTTGGTTGCAGTGTTTTTTTGAGAAGGTTTGTCAGAGGTTTTGGTGTTGGGGGTTTGTTGACTCGATCTACTTCTGATTTCATATTCTTTTGAAGGTTCTGTCATGGCATTTTCCATGTTTTGACAACAATTTTCATTATCATCCCTTTTGTCATCATAAGGTGTGCAAAGACCCTCTTTTCTATCATAATGAACCTCGAAGTTATCATCATCTACCCCAAATAATTTCATATCATCATCCTCTGTTATTTGATCCATTTCCTCAACCTCACTTACATAGTTTTGATGAAAGGGAGGAGTGATCAGTTGATCATCTTCCCTAGGTCGGTTAGGAGGTTGGTTCCTTCTAGCATTCTGATTCTGGTTTTGGTTTCTTTTTTGAGGAGTAGTTTGGTTTTGACTTGCTTGTGCTCTCTCCAGAATGCTCATTTTCTTCATCATTTCTTCCATCATTCTTTCCATCTTCGAGTTTTAGGCAGTGGGTGTAGATTCCTCTCTAAAAGATACTCTCTTTTCAACTTTCATCCTCACTTTCTTCTCCATTAGGTTGACTTCCACAGACAGAGCACCTCTTTACATGTCTTCAAGAGTTTCAAAATATATTTCTCTGAGTGAATAGGTCATGTCAGCGTCAAATCCTTTGGGAAATTTGTTTAAGGCTGAGCCCTGTGGAGGTTTTAGTTCAAGAGAAAGTGCATTATACACACTGTTAAATCTGGTACAATAAGCTTGTACACTTTCCCCTGGGTTTCTATGGAGATTTTTGTAGTCAGCAAGAACCTGGAGAGGATTCTTCCTCACTTCCCATTTGTTCAAGAATGTTTGATGGAAGCCTTGGAGATTGTTGATACTGTGGGGGGCTAGGGCTTTAAACCATTTTATCACTTCTCCCCCTAAACTCAGAGCAAAAAATCTGAGCTTGATAGAATCATCATCAATTTCATTTCTGTTAAAGTAGTCATTCATCTTATCTAGGTGTTGTGATGCAGTTGTAGCATTGCTAGCATCATACAATGGGATTTTGGACTGATAGTCCTATGGAATATTGACTAATGGTACAGGAAGGACTAAGGGAGCATACCATGCTGCCATGATAGGTGGTGGGGGTGGATTTACAAGAGGTGGAGTGGGCTGAAGTGGGGTGGTTTGAACAGTGGATGTAGGGTGAGCAGATACGGATGAAACAATGGTAGATTGCTGAGCTGATCTTGGATGAGGGACACCTAAATTCAACAGAAAGTGTAAATTAGGAGGTGTTGTTTCTCTGTTACCAAGATGTCCACTTGTTTCAGGAGATGATAGTGAAGACTCTGTTACACTGAAAACTGTCACCTTGACATTTTGCTGACTGTATGAGCTCATTAACACTCATACATGCCTCCTCTGCAAGTCTTACAACCTTTGTTCCTCATTCCAAGCCCTAAAATCAGAGAAAAGTTCCTGAAAATCCCCTAAGAATTGGTATCGCACTTTCTCTATGCATTCCCTGCGTTCCCGCACCTAATGTTCAGCTCTCCTGCGGACTAAAACGCACTTTCTCTGTGTTATAGGTGCGGTACCCCTGTAAAGTCAAAAATGCGCGAAATTAAACTGAAAAAGTTGATTTTTGGTCAATTCTGGAAGGTTCTGGATGAGATTTTTTGGGGATGAGTACGCTTTGGTAAGGTGCATGTATCCCACACCTTAAGGAACTAATCCCTTGATATGAGGAGCCTATCCCTTTGAAGGAGGGTTCTATCCCTTTAAAGGTGGAATCCTAACCTCCTCATCTGCTCTATAAAAGGAGGCATTGGGTAGCCTTTTGGGGGAAGTTTGGAGAAGTTTTTTTAATGGAGGATTGAAGAATAAGCTGTTGGAGATTGAGATTGAAGTGCTGTTGAGATTTAGAATTCCTTCTACTGAGCTTTTGAGAGGAAAGATCACATACCTCTTTATGCTTCTGGAGGAAGAGTGCAAGACTTATCAGAGTAGAGGAGATTCCTGCTTCGGACCCCGGGAAGGCCTTTCGAACATCAAGGCTAAGGTTGTAAGGTTCTTCTGTATATTTTAAGATTAATACAATCAAGTTATGTTTTTCTCAATAAATTGTCGTTCGATTGTTTATTTCAATAAGCTGTCGTTTGATCGTTTATTTCATAGATTCCTTGATCACTATGATAGGTATGTTTTATGATTATTTGTTATACAGGTGCTATTGATATTTTCTTGTTTGTGATTGCAGATCAACGAAAGATGATACTTTATTGTGACAAAAGGGCCCTTGTTACGACGAAGGATTATTGATGCAACGGAAGCACTGCGACTGCAAATAAGCATTTGGATCTAAGGTAGGATCGACACCTTCATAACATTTATTTGTAAAACGAATATATCTAGAGAAAGACAAACTTAGTTGTTCGTTTGTTGCTAGATTGTCTTCTGACACTAGGGAGATCGGTCTTGTCCGCAAGAACGATTTATCCGGCCAACAAACTCAGAATCTAGTTGGTCTAAATCACAAAATGACCTAGTCCTGAATGGATTAACTAAGTCATCTTGTGATTGTTGTAGAGCTGAAAGATTTTCAGGAACCGATTTAGCTCTCAAGGGTGATCTGAAAACAAATGATAATTTAATCTTAGGAGGTTTCCAAAGGATACTTTCTGGGTCATCAACTATCTCAGGTGGATTAGGGTCAGGATGGGCTCTAGTGTGAATCTTTCTAGGAGCCACTATGCTGTGTTTTTAGACCCAAATAACAAGAAAAGTATAAGCAAGTATGACAATCCCTGAGAGGTTAAATAATCTGTTTTCACAATTTTAATCCTACAGTCCTCTAACTAGATTTGAATGATGTTATAATGATAAGGGTTCTTCCCAGTGGAGTCTTAAGGTCTGTTCAGGATTGTGGAGTCGCCAGGTGGAAAGTCTAGAGCGTGTTCAAAAAAGTACACTATCCACCACAGTGCTTGTGAGACATCTCTTTTCAAGGATATCTTGAAACACAACAAACTCTAACCAGAGATTGATTGGAGGGCATTCACCAGATATTTCACCTCTAAAAGAGGATGAGATCCAGAGGCTACCTGGCCCTTTCCAGACTCTGTCTAAGAGTATAAGGTAAAACACATCAAAGGTAAGTGATATGTAGGAGCAAGTGTTTTACCACCAATCTGAAATGTTTTTGGTATTTTCTGGATTATTTTTCAATTTGCGTGGTTTTTTAAGAATATCCTAACTCTGCTTCAAACTTAGCTACGGTTGTGAGACAAAGACAGTCTATCCTTATGGCTAAACTAGCTGATTTTCCAAGGTTTGATAGAGGCTTATAAGAATCCTAGGGTTCACCTATTTTGTCACTGATTCAAACAAGTTTCATCATGATTACCATTTCTTGGTAGTGCTTGGAAAGGGTGATTTTTAATCTTCAAGGTTTGTGTGAAAATAAAAGGGAAATAAGGTGAAAACTCAACTCAAGTGCCCAATGGAGTCGCCAGAAATGTTAGGTCTCTGTAATAAGCAAGATTGGAAAAAGTCCGATCACAGAGTTAACATCATTTCAACCAACTTTGGGATTCTAGGATCTAGCCCTCTTGAATCCGGAGAGGGATCTCTCCAATATTTACAAAGATGGATTTGTCTTTGAAAGCTTAAGGTAATGATATTAGTCTAGTTATGAAGTCCAAGGGTTTTGTTTTGTTTTTGGATGGTTGGGCATGATTTGCTGTTTGAGGCGGAAAGATCTATATGCAAAGAGTTTCAAAGGTGAGGAGTTGCAAGCAAATAGGACAGCTTAGGGTAACAGATAGATATAACGCTGGTTTTTAGTCCATTGGGCTATGGAGTCATATCTGGGATTTAATTGAACAACAACATCAGGGGTGATCCAAGGGGCAAGTCATCTATACCACAAGATTTTTTAGATTTAAATGATGGAATGGAAACATTAAAGTGTTGGAGGGGTGGAAACTGATAATAATTTCTCAGAGGATTTATAGTCAGTCCAAACAAGAAAATCCTCTTAAGTAACTATTTAAAACCAACCAAGGACAGGGCTAACCATAAAATTCTTGGGTAAGTTTGTATTAAAGCAGCTTAATTGACAAACAATCCAGTAATTCACATAATTACCTTCAGAAAGTATGAAAACACATAAGAGAGACAAAGTGCAACTTAAGATCAGATAAAGTACTTTTAAACCTAGTCTGATTTTAGCCAACACCAAGGGAAACTTCCAGAATCTGCTTTTGGAGAAAAGAATCTAGGAATCAGGGCAAACCATGTCTTCTCTAGTCTAACTTTAATAGCAAATAATGGAAATCACATTCAAGAACAATGTTTAAGCAAACAAAAGGACGAGGTAACGCCAACATTCCTAACTGTTTGAACTGTATTGAATCATTCTTAAATAAACAAGTTTAAGGAAAACATTAAGATAAATATTTCTCAGCCAAAGAAGGTTACTAATATACAGTAGATCCTAACCCTGTTTAAACTGTTCTTTACAGAGGAACATGGACAATATGGAATACATAGAAAGAAAACAATTAACAAAGAAAGAAGCACTTCACCAGTAATATAGACCAGGATCCCAAAGAATAGCCTTTATATTGATGTCAAACCAGTTACAATCTTCAAGTCCAATGTTTCAGTTCAACACTTATCTTCACTATTCAGCCTAACTTATTTATCACAAGCAAAGCTCCAAGGGCCAGTGAACACTATTTACAAACAGAAGTCTCCAGCTCAATTATAATACAATGCTCAGCAAATACATAGCAACCAACCAACCTCTCACTCATCTTCTACTGAAGTATTTATAGAATAATGAGGAGGTGAGATCTGATAAAAGATCTCAAAATCAATTAATACAGGCATTAATGTCTTCTTGGCCTTTGAGGGGCTCAACGAAGAAACTGTACAGGTGTTCCGCTATATTAACTGATTTACACTTATGATTTTAGCTCAGTGGGAGCTTTATTGACCTTTTTAGGATCTGTGTACAATTAGGGTTACTCTGCGGTCATCTGTCAATAAATTCTATGGTAGAAGTAACTTCTTTGGCTGTTTCGAGGCAAAATATCTGATCTTGCTCCATAAATTCGACTCCTGATTGAGTGTTTTGAGGCAATAGGTGGCGCTGTGGTGGTTGAGGAATCAATTTGCCTCAGATATGGCGGTGGGGGAAATATGTCTGATATACACTTTTAGGTTTTCTCTTTTAAAAGGTGTTTTGAGTTGGGGATTAGGCTTTTGATAACTGCATTTGCCGTAATCCCCACTCATCTGATCATTAACTCTCTGCCTTGGTTCATCTTTGGCTTTCTGCAATCTGATACTCTTTCTCTGCGATTTCTTCATACTTTCCAAGTTTTACAGGGGCACATAGCAACAAAGTCTCATGAAACCTTGTTAACAACATAGTTTGCATCCTGCTGTCGATTTCTCTGATGTATTCGAAAGGCAAAGGATCGTCATCCTCGTCCCACGAAATTTCTCCATATAAATCGAAAAACGTTAAACCTATAAAATACACGCAATAGTTATAAAATCCTGCGCTTATATGGGAAAATCTGCATCGGAGGGCGTGCGGGGGAACAGGGCAATCAGAGCCATTGATCGCACTGTGATCAACGGTCGGGCGTGATTTGAAAAGTCAGAGCGGAGAATAGTTGACTGGGGAATGGAATCAGGCGATCGAATGTAGACCGTCGATCTGCAGAGATCGACGGCAGAGATTGACTCTCGATTGCGCCAGGGGCCGGCTAAATCGCGCACAGCTTTGTTAACGGGCGGGTGATTAAAACGGATGAGAGCGGTCAGATGCGTGGGGCCAGATCGGATGACTATCGTCGATTTTGCTGGGTGGCCTTCGTCCGACGGATAACGCGCGGGGAAATGACTTTAGGGGGTGGTTTTTGGAATGGTACAGAGGACGCATGGTAGCCAGTGTATGGAATCGCTGGGCAACTGGGGAAAACCACCCTTTGCACGAAGGTGGTGCGGAAAAACCGAGCGGTTTTGGAAAACAGCGCAGGGAATTGTGGGGTCCACAAGGCAAGTAGCACTCTGCCCCGTCCGATCTGTGGAGCAGATCGACGGTCGAAATTATTTCATTAATTTTCATGGGCGGAAAACTTTGAAATTTAATCAAAACCCGATTTTCATGATTTTCAAAGGTTTTTGATGTTTCGGGTGGAGAAAAATGAATAAGCGCCTGATAGGTTTAGCAACGGGTTATGGCGCTCAGGTCTATGGGCAGAAGAGGGTTAGAGACACAGCCCGAGGGGGCTTAAGTCCAGCATATAGAAGATGTGCGTTTTCTATGGTTTTCAATGGTTTTTCAAAGGAAATGAAGGCTTCCGATAAGGCTAAAAAAGAGTCTTATACCTTAGGGAATAAATTTTGATGAGGGAAAAAGAAGAAATGCAGAAATGAAGGATTTCCATGGGAAATGGAGAAAAAGGAACTGAGTTAGTTGTGAGGAGAAGAAAAAGGGAGAAGGGGTCTTTTGCAACAGTATCTGACTGTGGATTTTGTAGGAAATCAGAGATTTTTAGGATGAAAACAGCAGTGCAGGATTTGGATAGAGGGATAGGGCAGGAGGCCTTATAGAGACTTCAAGAGCCAACAATTTTTAGTGATAAAATTTGTTCTTTGGAGGCTCCCAAAAGTTTTAGCCACCTTTTGGTATAACAACAATGTTATAGGTGGCTAACAGGTTCAAGACAGATCAAATGGAAATCCTGCCAACCAACACCATGAACGTGTTGGTGCACATGTCCCACCACAAGGGAGTGTGCTTCGTTCCCCAACTGCCGAAACAAAAAACTAATAGGCGGTACTCCACCCATGCTTGTGATGATGTAGCAGCCCGTGTTGGTAAATGGTCATAGTCACAACTTAGCATTTTTGATACGGCCTCCCTCACATGACTCGACCTGACCCGGACTGAACACGTTTCCTTGGGCACCCTCACATGGCATGATCTGACTAGCCTGAATAAAGGCACAAGAGATAAAATGGGAAATGGGTCACACCAATGTATACAAGGCACACAGGCAGTCACAAATTAGTGACTTTGACATGGTCACCCTCACACGAGGCAATTAAGAAAAACACATGAAAGAAAGAGAAACAAAATTGTCGGCTTGCTTAAAGGAGGAAGCTCAAACATAGAACAAACTTCCTCAGCGTCTCACCGTCAAAAAAGGGAGGGAATCACAAGGAACGATGATTGGTAAGGTCTAGGGTGGCTACCTTGGGAGCTCTCACTTCGTTTCATCCTTTGCGAATGCCAATCCTCACCGATTCACTCTTTTCTCCGGAAATCTAGGGTCTGGAAGGAGGAAAGGAAAAAAGAAATGTGAAGAAAGAAAATAAAATAAAAAGAGAACCAAAACATGGCTTCCAGCAGAGAAGATGAGGCTCAAACACAATAAATGCTTTCAAGACCCCGTGACCTCACAAAAAGGGTGGAAACTGCACAGATCGACGATCAATAAGGACTAGGGTGGCCACCCCAGGAGCTTGCACTACTTTTCATCCTTCCAAAAACACCAATCCACAACAATTCCCCCTTTTCTATATAAATATAGGGACCAAAATGACTGACAAGGGGAGTCTTAAACATAGTACAAGATTTCTAAGCCTTATGCCTTAGAAAAAAGGGGGGAACTGCAAGGAACAATGACCGACAAGGGCTATGGTGGCCAACCCAGGAGTTTCCATTGCTTTTCATCCTTCTCGAACACCGACCACAAAAATTCCCACGTTTCTCCATAAATCTAAGGAATGAATAGGAATAAAATTACATGAAAGAAATAGAAACCAAAAATCACCCACATAACACTCACGAAAAAAATCCAATTTAGGAGAAAGGGGGCAAAATTTCAAGCAACGTTACCAAAATAGAGGGCCACCACCATGCAAAGAAATGTTGGCTTAACCAAAAGGTAAGAAAACAAGGCACCCAATAAAAACCATCCCACCTTTTCACACCCTTCCACATACATCACGACACAACATCCTTTCCATATACATAGCATAACAAGTGGCAAACAAACAACTAATCAAACAAGTCACAACCTAAAATTTACCACTAGAAAAGCCGAGGGCCATGACGAGATGAGTGTTTGGATCATGGTACTACTGAAAGGTAAATGAAAACGCAACCCACAAAAGGCTTAAAACAACAAATTCACTAATAGAAAACCCACCCTAATATTTCACCGCTCCATTTATAGGACACCCCACAACATTTCTAGCCAAAAATTCAAGGGGGACCAAACAACCAGACTCCAAAGAAGAGTTATGGTAGGCTGACACTCAATGATGGATAAAGCCAAGGGACACAAATACACTAGTGGTGAAATGTCACACCCTAAAAAGAGGGAAGCTCCCAAAGCACACACCACAATGCTATTGCAATAATCGACACATCTAGGGAATTACCAAGTCGGCCAAGAAACCCACAATCCAAATGGATAGAAAAGGACATAAACTGCTCCTACTTTCCTTGGAAGGGGGAGCTGCTCAAGAAAGGACGAGGAATTCCCTCGACACCAAAATCATGAGAAAATAATGCTACCTCATGCCCATTGACAGGGAAACTTGCAATTTTGATGGAGCTTGGCCCGAGGGAGGGCATTCTCATTAACTAGACCCAACCCTTCCGTGAGGGCATATCAAGGAACAGTCGAGAGGACTAGGGTGGCCATCCCAATAGATTTCACCGCTCTTTATCCATCCCATATTGACCCCACCCTGACCTTTTCCCCTCACGAAATGGGTGAGGTAGCAAGTGCATGTGAAACCACTCCCTTAAACCAACCACTTACAAAAAATCTCGCCCAAGAAACACATAAACCATCGCCACTACCTTTTGGAGAGAACCAACTATGGAGGCCCACATTTTCCAAGGAGCAAAAGACCGAGCACCACTGCTATGAACGAGTCTTAATTTTTTCATCGTTTTTCCCAAGCACCTCGACCGTAGCAACCATGCCCCACTGAACATACCATTGGAGAGGAGGATCCCGAGCAAGGAGCTTCCAAAACCCATACAAAAAAACACTTTAGGGGAAAGAATAAAAAAGGATGGGAAAATAACAAGCATCTCTTGCAAGTACAGGAAAAAACATGCGTGAACTCAATATAGGGAACTAACAACGTTGTAAGTATCTTTCATAAGAGGCACCATCCCAACAATCATCAAACCTGCTCTCATAAAGAAACACCACACGAGCCTAGATTATAATCAAAACCCACACAACCCAAATGAAAAAAAAAAAACCCTACTATCAATGATCTTACCACAGGTTCACCTACGGTAACCTTGTTATGACTTCCCCTTCCTCTAAATGATAAGGTTCGATTAACTTCTAACGATGTCAACAACAGCGAACCACCATTGTCGACGCAATATGAACACTTCACCGAATCATTCAATCGGTAGGAGTGATGGACGGTGTGTAAAAAGGGAAGGGATGTAGTCAACAAGAGTTGATGACATGCACTTTCTAGGAATTCCTCATTGAAGACCAATAATTTCAACGGTCTATCCTCATCACGATGAAATTTGAGAAGATTTCTCAATCCTCTCGAACAAGGAATAAAAAATCATTGGTTGCATCAGTGTAGCGCGCGTGCAGTCCAGAACATATAAGGGCATCACATACTGTTATTGCCTCAAAATTTCATTGCCTAAACAACCATAGTCCCTCTAACAATTTATCCATGAAGGGGAACCTCCATGTAGCTAGTTAGCAGGCTAAGGTCTCGTTCGTTATCAAAATTAACAAGAAAAATCACTCCACCAACTAGGAACGACGAAGCACCACCACCCATAGAATCAAGAAAGAGCTTTCAATCTATCGATCCTTACTATGTCTGGACCTGGTAAGGTTTTAGGTCAAATTAACTAATAGACTCCACTCCTAGTGGTGCCCTTCCTTCAATTCCTTTAATTTTCAGCCTTGCAACCATACTCCCCTAGAACCCAAACACTATGATTTCTCAGAAGGTGTTGACGGATTCCGTAGAGAAACATCTGTGGATCCCTGGTCATCATTGTTTATGGTTGAGACTAGGATGTTGTCTAATCATCTTCGAGCCCCAAACTTTTGTTCTTGATTAATGAGAACATCCTTGGAAAATTATTTCGCAGTGGTTTGTCTTTCATAAATCGAAGAATTTCACCTTTGAAAATGAAATATGAATGCCCATGATAGTCCCTATTAATCATTACTCCGATCCCGAAGGCCAATACAATAGGACCAGACTCCTATCATGTTTTTCCATGCTAATGTATTTAGAGCATAAACCTTCTTTGAGCACTCTAATTTTTTGAGAGTAACAACGTCGAAGCTGCGACCTAGCCAATTAATGCCAGGAGCACATCGCCGACCCAAGATCCAACTATGATCATTTTAATTGCAACAACTTAAATATTTTCTATTGGAGCTAGAATTAACGTGGCTCCTAGCACTAGGATTTCCCTCCAATGGATCCTTGTTAATGGATTTATATTATACTCATTCCAATTACCAGACTCGATGGGCCCAGTATTGTTATTTATTGTCACTACCTCCCGATGTCAGGATTGGGTACTTTGCACACTTGCTGCCTTCCTTGGATGTGGTAGTTGTTTCTTACGTTCCCTCTCTGGAATCGAACCCTAATTCTCCGTCACCCGTCATCACCATGGTAGGCCTCCATCCTACCATCAAAATTTGATAGGGAAAAAATTAGAATGAATCATCTCTAGCACAAGGGTTGTGCGATCCGTCGAGTTATCATGATTCACCAGAGAAGCGGGCAAGCCTGCTCCGCCTTTTTATCTAAAAAATGAATCCCTTCTAATGATTTAGGACTTGGCGCACTTATTAGCTCTAGAATTAGTATGGTTATCCAAGAATTATGGTACATGTCTGCTCAACTTAGTGTTCCTAAATTGATGTCATAAATTGTCAACCAGGGCTAGTAAACTGTTGAAGTGAAGTGCACTATATGTGCCTAGGTATCTACTTCCTACTTCATTGTGTTTAGTTTTTTTCTAGTGTTTTGGTTTTGTGTTATTATGCTAAGAGGAAAAGAACTAAGTTTTAACAAAGATAAGTTATTGGTCACACTAAAACAGAGCAAAGGCTATTCTAAACTATGTATGGCACCTAAGAACAGAAAATGAAAAACTTGACAAGAAAAAAAATAACCCATAACATGAACTCAGTCCAATTCATTCATTAGAAGTATGTTGGAATAGCTTGAGAAAAGGATAAGCTTAATGAAATGAGGTTCTTCTAAGTAAACAAAAACTTGCAATATCACAAAAATATTATCCATGGTTAGAAATTTGTTGGAACACAATTGGAAAAGCTTATCTGTAGCATAGTAAGGAACCCTACTATAAATTAACTTATGACACTAAAATTAATCCATTCTGCAACTCAAATTGTCATTACTAAGCCTCATTCGATAGTTAGAAATCTTTTGGAATAGTTTTGGAAAAAGGCTATTTGTAAAATTATAAGAAATTGCAGAACAGTCAAGGCCTCGAACTGATATCACTAATTCCTGTCCATATGATGATGTGTTGGAAGAGATTAATAACAAGAGTAGTTTGTAAATAATGAAGGCCTTGAAGTCTAATGGAACATAACTAGAATACAACTAACTAATAAAACTTAAAATACATTAAACAGAACTGAACTAGAATGCAATCAATCAAACTTGAAATATAATGAACAGAACTTAACTAGAGTGCAATTAATCTCCGGAGTATTACAGCTGAAATAAAATGAAAATAATCTCTTAAAATATTACAGCTATCTCTCATTCAGTGTTAGTGATATTTTGGAACAATTTCTAATAATAATACTGGCTGTAACATTCGTTGTAAGTTAGCATAAAACATAGAGTTAAAAAAAAACTACTTGAATTACGAATGAAACAAAGCTAAAGTTACTTATATAAAAAATATGCACAGAGCTTCTCGGGCAGTAGGGGCCCTCTACCACCGGATTAGTATACAAATATTCTCAATATTTCCTCAGACCATGCAGTGAAGTTGGACTTCTTTTATTAAAGGAAAAATACTTTAGAAACAGAGTATTATAGACTTTTGAGATCTAACAATAAAACATCAATCTAGCTAACTGTCTCTCGGTCTCCCAAGTCATTCTTATAAAATAAATACATAACTACCCTTGATAAGAAATAGGTATAAGTGTCTTTCCCAATTAAAATCAAATTAAAACTCTTTTGGAGGCCTCGTACTTTTGCTGAAGACATGTGTAGAGTTCTTGTCCCGGTAGAAGTCTACCTATTAGTTTTGATTTCTTCCACGTGCATAACCACCTGTAGGTTTTTTATCAGATTTCGTAGAGAGCAAATAATGATTTAGGAGTGTTGTGGAATTCAATTATATGTGTTTTTCCTTTAAGTGACACTTGTAACCTGTGTGAACATGAAGATAGCTACGAAATAGGCGACTAGCTACAGAATGACTGCATTCTGTAGCTGAGTCTAGTCAAAAACTACTACAACAAAAAAACCACGAAAATATATCAAGTCAGTAATTATATGCATTCCTAAAGTGACTTTAATTAATCCTATTGATATTTTAAGCCTGTAACTGATAAAGGACAAAGGAATTGAAGTGAAAATTGGTGAAAGAGAAAGACATCTTTGGGGCTCAACATACCCCCACTGCAAAGCTTTTGCATGTCCTCATGCAATTAATCCATGTATTCTGAAACTTTTGCTAGGACATCCAGCTTCCTTTTTCTGCTTTACCTGATGTTCAATGACCTCCTAGGATTACCTATGAATAATTTGAATCTCAGGTTTATAAATGCCCTACTTAACTTTTTGTTTTTCTTTTTCGGCTTCCCATTAGCCTTGTACAGTTTTTCCATTTGCAGAGAGAGAGTTATGTTCATGTTACTCTTCAGCTTGACTTGTTCCCTGAGAATTTCATTTTCATTTTTTATGTGCCTATTAAGTACTTCCAGTTCATATTTATCTCTTCTTAGTACTTTAATTTTAGATCCTGGTGGGCTAGGAGTTCTTCTTCTGCTTTCTGAGGCTCTCCTTTCTAATGTCTCAACATAATTATAGATTTGTTGTTGTGTTGGGTCTATCTCCTGAGTTTCTTCATCAATATCCTTTTCGTATTGGTATTCATAAGATTTATCAGCTGGTGTCTCTTCATCTTCAATGTTTATGATGCCTGTTTGCTTAACTCTTGTCTTCTTTAATATGCCTCTAAGCCTATGGCTTCGTCTTAGTTTAGATGGTCCCTCACCTCTCTCCTTGGCATACTTTCTTATTATCTTCTCCTTTTTAAGTTGTTTCTTGATTTCAGCCAGTTTTTCAGAGATAATCTCCTCACTTTCCTCTTGTATGGATTTACCAATTTTAATTTCAAAAAATTTGGAAATTTTCCTTCTCCTGCTTCTTCTTGCAAGTTTTCCTTCGGATGGAGATTCCTTGGGTTCTTCAAAGTGATTCCTCACTAGGAACTCATCCCAATTGTCTCCCACTTTTCTCAAATGATGTTCAATTAGGATTTTAACTAGGCCATGGTGATACAAAGTGGTTTCCAAGAATTGAATCCTCTTTTGAACATTAGAGGCCATTCTCTTTAGGCTATGAAGTAAGAAGAAGGGTAAACTGATTTCTTCATATAAGAAATGCATCATAAGCCGAATGTGATAAAAATATAAGCTACCAAACCTTCCCTCACAAGTTATAAGATTTTGCAAAATGAGCAACATATTTCACCATTTATTCTTCAGTGCTGAGCTAGGGATGCCTTTCTTGAAAAATGAGATATCCATACCTGGTGTTTTGAGCATTTGTCTCCATGCCTCGTTGTGAAATTCCTTGTTTTTGAACCATCATTAAACTTGCCTTGGTAGTTCTACTACCTCTACAATGAAGGATTATGTAATAGTGAACTTGACATCTCCTATTTCAAACTCTGCTCCATTGAAGGACTGTGCAAATGTCTTGGTTACCTCCTTATGAAAACCATTGAAATTTTCCAAAAACTGTAACCACCCAACCTGATGTAGCATTTATCTAATTTGTGGGTAACCCTCTAAGTATTTGGTTCCTACTGGTTCGGAGCTTACAATGAGACCCATGGCTTATTTTCTCAACCTTCAATTTATTGCTCCATTACTGCTCTTCTAGTCACTGTAAAAATGGCTGCAGAGAGTTGTTTTTACCCCAAAGATGCCTTCTCTTCTTATGCAGCAGGAATTAGCTACGGAAAGATGATATGAAGTGGTTATGGGATGAGTGAAATATGGTGAAGGTGATTCACATGAATTAATTAGTTTGAGAGCTATGATGAAAGAAAATACCGCAGAAAAATCTCATGAGAAATTCAAAATCATCACTGAATACTTTGGGTTAGTGACGTGACCAAATAGGTCACTTCAGTACTAACCGTCAATTTTTAATAGATGATGGTTTGGTATGGCGGAATGAAAGGGATTTTTTCCAAGGTTTTTATGATAGGTTTAATAGGCTTGATCAACACTAATAATCAAAATAACTTTATGAATCATACATGACTTAACTATACTATAACTTTCATAATCTGTCATCATAATAATTTCACAACTTTACCTTAGCCTTTCCTTTGATTTTTGTGGTTTTAATATGCTTTGTCTTCCTTTGAAAATCATTGATTCTTTAGCCTTCATAATCCATTTGATTTTTCTTGTTGACATAGGTGTGCAGGGTCAATTTGATGTTGAACAAGTGGTTGCTGGATAGTTTCCTGCAAAGTATCTGGCTGCAAAATGTCTGGCTGGCTGCAGAATGTCTAGTTGGCTGTAGAATGTCTGACTGCAGAATATCTGGCTGCAGAATATACTTGTAGGAGCTTTGAAACATGAAATGAAATGATTTAAAACATGGATGGAGTGTAGTATGAAATGGATTAATCATGGATCATGAAATATGGTGGAATGGAGCATGAATGAAGTGGAATATAATGGAATGGAATGAATCACAAATATGAAGTGACATAAAAAGTGGTCTGCAACTTATGATTTTTAATACTCAATTTGCAAAAAGAAATCAAATTTAGAAATATGAGATGGAAATGAGATGGACCATGAAATGGAGTGAATGAAGTATGGATGAATGGAGTGAATGAAATATGAATGAATGGAGTGAATGAAGTGAGACATGATGGAATGAAATGGATCATAAGTGGAACATGATATATAAAATAGATCTTCACTTATGATTTTGTGATAGCTGCTTGCAGAGAAAGAACAAATTTGAAAAGCTAAAGTGTCAGAAGGATTCTGATTTTCACTTTATCTTTTCTGTATAAACATGCTAATCAGTGATTAGTTTTCATGTTTATACTTTTTTTTTAAATTTTAAATTTTATTTTTTTAATTTTATTTTATTTTTTAATGCATTCGAATTCAGAAAATTCAATTAAGTTGATGAAGAAGAAGAAATATTCTTCATTAACTTCACATCACTGTTTTCCTAGAATCTTTTGATAAATTCTTCTCTTGAAAGTGGCTTATGATACAACTTCAATCTATGATCATTTACAAGAAAAGTGACTTTCTCTTCATCTATTGTCCTGATTTTTATTTCTTCATTGTCAAAAAATTTCATAACTTCATATGGTCCAAGCCAATGTGTTTGGAATTTACCTTGAAATTTTTTCATCTTTGAATCAAACAAGAGGGCCCAGTCACCTTCTTTGAATTTCTTTTTCTTGATGTACTTATCATGCCATCTAATCCTTTGTTGCTGGACTATACTTGTTTTATGGACTACATCTTGTCTGATCTCATCCAATTCATTAATCTGCTCCAATCTGTGCTTTTGCGCCTCTGTTAGATCAAGTCCTAGCTGAACTGCCATTTTAAAATTTTGAATCTGAAACTCTATGGGAAACAAAACTTGTTTTCCATAAACAATTTCATAACAAGTATGGCCTGTTGTGCTTCTCCATGTATTTCTATAGGCCCACAAGGCTTCAGGAAGCCTGTCTTCCCAATATCTTCTATGTAAATGAACAGTCTTTGTTAGGATCCCTTTAATGACCTTATTAGTAGATTCCACTTGACCATTTTCTTGTGGATGATAGGGAGTAGATTTTCTGTGTCTGATTTTGTACCTCTCCATCATTTGTTCCACTAGCCTTGATGTGAATTGAACTCCTTGATCTGTAACAATTTCCCTTGGGACACCAAAATGAGTAAACGTATCCTCAAAAAGAAAATTAACTACATATGCTTCAATAGTAGAAAGTAATGGCTTGGCCTCTACCCATTTGGTAACATAATCAGTACAAACTAATATATATTTCTTTTGTCTGTATGGAGGACTAATAGGTCCTACAAAATCTAAAGCCCATTTCTCAAAAGGTTCAATATGTACCTGAGGCTGCAATGGCATTTCACTTGAAGGAGAAGATTTCCCTACCCTTTGTCAACTGTCACACCTTTTGACATACTCTTTATCATCTTTAAAAATGGATGGCCAATAGTATCATAAATGAAGGACCTTATAAGTTGTCCTTTTATTAGCAAAGTGTCTACCACAAGGTTCATCATGACATGCCTTAAGGATCTCAGGCATCTCATCTTCCCGAACACATCTCCTAATGATAAAATCTGGACCTGTTTTGTATAACTCATTAGCAACCCATGAATATTTTGCACTGTCATAAATGATATTTCTTTTATCTCTTGCATTCATTATTGAAGGAAATTTCCCTGAAGCTAAATAATTAGCAATGTCAGCAAACCAAGGAGTTTGAGTAGAAATTGCAAAAAGATATTCATCAGGGAATTAATCTTCAGCTGGAGTATTATCTTTGATGTTTTGGAGTCTAGATAGGAAATCAGCTATTGTATTTTGTTTCCCAGGCATATCTAGAATGGTAATGTTAAATTCCTATAAAAGAAATAACCATCTTATGACTCTTCCATTAGTAATTGATTTGTTCATTAGATATCTAATTGCAGAGTGATCTGTGTGAACAAAAGTTTCATAGCCTATTATATAGTGTCTAAATTTGTTTATGGAATGAACAACAGCTAAAAACTCTTTTTTCATTGACAGTATAATTTAACTCTAAAGGAGTCAAATTTTTACTTGTATAGTAGATGGCATAAGGAATCAGGTCTTTTTGTCCCAATACTGCTAAAGTTGTATCTGAAGCATCTGTTGAAATATGAAAAGGTAACTTCCAGTTAGGTCCCCTTGAAATAGGTGCTTCAGAGATTTTTGTTTTCAGGGTCTCAAAGGCTAACTGGCAATCAGGACTCCACTTGAATTCACAGTCCTTGGTAAGTAATTTGAAAAGTGGAGATGCTATCTTGGTGAAATTTTCTGTAAACCTTCGATAATATCCTGTAAATCCTAGAAAAATATAAACATCTTTTTGACAACTTGGAATAGATAAGTTAGATATGACTTCAACTTTTGACTCATCAACTCTAATCCCATCCCCTGAAATATGATGCCCCAAAACAATTCCTTCAGTAAACATCATAAAACACTTCTCATGACTTAGTGAAATATTTTCTTCTTTACATCTCTTTAAAAAAATTTCCAAGTTTGCTAAGGCTTCTTCAAATGTGTTTCCATAAACTGTGAAATCATCCATATATACCTCTACACAATCATGTATTAGATCTGAAAATATTCCTAGTACTGCCCTTTGAAATGTTGTAGGTGCATTGCATAGTCCAAATGGAAATACTCGGTAAGCATAGGTACCCCAAGGACAGGTAAATGTGGTTTTGTCTTGATTTTCAAGTGCTACTTGAATTTGGTTATAACCACTAAACCCATTTAAAAATGAGAAGTAATTTTTGCCAGCTAATGTATCTAATACCCGATCTATGAAAGGTAGGGGAAAATGATCTTTAAGAGTAGCTTTGTTTAATTCCTGGTATTCAATACATACCCTCCATTTACCATTTTTCTTTGGCACAATTACCAAAGGAGAAACCCACTCACTATCTGAAATGGGATAGATAAAGTTGACATTTAACAATTTCTGCAATTCTTCTTTAACAATCTCCCTAAGATTTGGATTCATCCATCTCTGAGGTTGTCTGATTGGTTTACAATTTTCCTCTATATAGATGTGATGAGTGCAAGTATTAGGGCTTATCCCTTTCATATCAGTGTACTCCCATGCATATGCAGAAGAATGTCTTTGTAATATCTTTACTATCTCTTCTTGTTGAGATTTCTCTAGGTTCTTGTTTATGTTTAAAGTTTTCCCTGGAAATATCTCAATTGTAGAATTGCCAACTTTATCCATGGAATAAAGAGACATCTGTCTTGATGACAAAAACTCAATGTTGGATTCTTCTTGAAATTGTTCATGTTTGTATTCCAAAAAGGATTCAAAATTTTCTAAGGTATTCAAAATCTGGCTATCTTCACTAATTTCTGAAATTGTGAAGAGAGGTTGTAAATCTTCTTCATCCTCAATCCATTGAGTATCATCTAATTCTGTAATTGTCTTTGCTGGAGGATACAAGGTAAATTTCTTAGTTGAACTACCATCAGAGATGTACATATCACCGTATCTACAACTAATGAAAGCATCAGCTGTAGCTAACCAAGGTCTTCCTAATATAATAGGATGTCCTCCTAGATTATTCTTAGTAGTTAGGGTCATAAAATCCATAGGATATTCCCAAGAATCTAGGGACACTGGAATGTCTTCTATTACCCCATCAGGTTTGATCACAGATCTATCTTCTAATTGTAATAATGTGGGTGCAAAAATAAGATTAGGAAGTTTCAGTTTATCCATGATTTGTCTACTCATGATATTGATTGCTGCTCCTAAATCAATAAGTGTTTTTTGGATCTCAGTTTCATTGATGTGTATTTTAACAACTGGATTTCCTAGGTCTAGATACTTTGGAATGGCAATCTTACCCATCATGATATCTGCTCTTTTTCCTGCCAGTTGAATTTTTTTGTCTCTCTTATTATTTTTCCTGTTTTCTTCTTGCTCAACTCCTTTATTGTCTTTGCTAAAATTGGAATTTCCTTGATAGCTTGTAATAATGGGATCTTAATACAAAAATTTCTCAGCTCATCTAGGAAATCATGATTAGGCACCATAATTTGTTTTTCTACACCCCTATCAATTTGTAATATTTCTGGAAAAAGGAGGTGTAGTGGTGAATGTTGATGGCTGCTCTAATATAGGAGTTGAAATTATTGGCTCTTTTTGTTTTGATTTCTCAATGTTTGGGTCTTGGAAATGTGTTTTCTCTTCAAGACTTTTACTCACCAGTAGAGAATCTTCCTCAGAATTGTTTTGGTCTTGTATGATTACAAAAGGTTTCTTCTTTTCAAGTATTCTTCCAGACATAAGTTGAACATCACTAAGGTCTAAAGGAGTAATCAAATAAGTTGGCAACTGTTGGCCTTCTATCATGTATGTGTTGTGAGGATTTTTATTTTTGGGGTTTGGTATGGGTTGAGCAGGTAACTGATTTGTTTTCTAAGGAAATGGTAATGGAAGTGGTGGATTTTGATGTTGTGGATTTTGAGGATTTTGTTGAAAATTCTGTTGAGGAGGGAAATGTGGATATGGTGGATATTGATAGTATTGAGAGTATCTTCCATAGGGATTTTGTGCTCCTTGTGCCCAAGTTTGAGATTTATTTTGGAATTGGGGCCAAGGTTGCTGCCAAGAATTCCAATTTGGTGGGGGTTGATTATATAGCTGATCATGGAATCCTTGTGTTTGAGGTCCTTGCCAAGGCCTTCTAGAGACAAAATTGAGAGATTTTGTGGAATTTGTAGGGGTTTCTTCTTGAAAGACAGCTTTAAGACCAGGAAGTGAAGGACAACTCTTGGTCTCATGTTTTTCTGAACAAATTATACAGGTCTCTACTACTTTTTCATCCAAAGGACATTCTCTCAATGCATGCTTCTTTCTAAATTTGGGAAAAAATATTGCTAAGGCATCAGATTCAACTTTCTTCTTGTTTTGTAACTTAAGGGTGTCTATTTTTTCACCAAGACTCCCTAAAATATCATATTTGAATTCATCAAGCATATGTCCTATTTTTGCCCTACTTACTGTCCCAGAAGCAGACATACTTGCCCTTGCAAGAGCAGGGTCTCTTGGTCCTTTTACAGTTTTAGATTTTCCTCTTCAAAGGTTGATACATAATTCAGCTATTTCAGGTAATGTGAGCTGAGATATATCCCCTTTTCCCATCATGTTAAGGATATCTAACCATTCATCCCTAATTTTATTCAACAAGAGAGTTTTCAAAGTGTCTTGGTCTAAGTTTTCCATTTTTTCCCTCTTGATGTTATAGTTAAACCTCTCTAGAAAATCTTCAAGATTTTCATCCTATTTTTGTAACATTTTAAACACTTCCTCCTTATGGTTTACTGGCATACAGTAATCCAAATACCTCTCTATAAACTCATGTTTCATGTCTTCCCATGTCCTAATAGAACTGCTGATCAAACTCATAAACCATTTTAATGTTGCTCCTTTCAATGTTGAAGGAAATAATTTAAGTTTTTGGGCATCTTGTAAGTAATCATAGGTTCTACATAGGACTTAAAATTTAAAAAGGAAGGTTTCAGGATCTTCATTTTTAAGTCCATGGAAGTTTGGAAGGATAGAGGGTGAAATGTTTTTCATAGTTGCATTAGTTTCTTCATCTACTATAGGAAACCCAAAAGAGCTTCCCATTTCCCTTCTACCTCTTCCTCTGCCTCCTTCTGCACCTCTACCTCCTTCTCCTTTTGCACCTCTACCTCCATTAAAGACTCCTCCTCCCCCTTCTTCCGCCATAGTTGATTTTTCTGTGGAAGTGGAAAAGTTTGTGTCTCTAGGAGGGGTCCTTGAATCTTCTTCTAAAACAAGTTCAGTGGATGAAGTGGAAGGTCTTTCTAATGGAATATCTGATCTTAAGCCTTCTAGAAGTCTGTGACCAGTATAGGATGGAATGTAGGTTTGAGTTGGAGGTGTGCCGCCTCTTGGTCTTGGTGGAACAAGTGGTGTTCTAGGAATCAAGCTTCTGCTTCCTATGAATCTACCCCTTGAGTCTCTTTCTCTACGCATGTAATTTTTTTTGGGAGGTAAGAAAAAAGGCTACCTAGTTACACTTCCCCAGTAACAGTGCCAAAATGTATGCTCAAATTAGTGTTCCTAAATTGATGTCATAAATTGTCAACCAGGGCTAGTAAACTATTGAAGTGAAGTGCACTATATGTGCCTAGGTATCTGCTTCCTACTTCGTTGTGTTTAGTGTTTTTCTAGTGTTTTGGTTTTGTGTTTCTATGCTAAGAGGAAAAGAAATAAGTGTTTAACAAAGAGAAGTTATTGGTCACACTAAAACAGAGCAAAGGCTATTCTAAACTATGTATGGCACCTAAGAACAGAAAATGAAAAACTTGACAAGAAAAAAATAGCCCATAACATAAACTCATTCCAATTCATTCATTAGAAGTATGTTGGAATAGATTGATAAAAGGATAACCTTAATGCAATGAGGTTCTTCTAAGTAAACAACAACTTACAATATCACAAAAATCTCATCCATGGTTAGAAATTTGTTGGAACACAATTGGAAAAGATTATCTGTAGCATAGTAAGGAACCCTACTCTAAATTAACTTATGACACTAAAATTAATCCATTCTGCAACTCAAATTTTCATTAATAAGCCTCATTTGAAACTTAGAAATCTTTTGGAATAGTTTTGGAAAAAGGCTATTTGTAAAATTATAAGAAATTGCAAAATAGTCAAGGCCTTGAACTGATATCACTAATTCATGTCCATATGATGATGTGTTGGAAGAGATTAATAACAAGAGTATTTTGTAAATAATGAAGGCCTTGAAGTCTAATGGAATAGAACTAGAATACAACTAACTAATAAAACTTAAAATACATTAAACAGAACTGAACTAGAATGCAATCAATCAAACTTGAAATACAATGAACAGGACTTAACTAGAGTGCAATTAATCTCCGGAGTATTACAGCTAAACGAAAATGTAACTAATATCTTAAAATATTACAGCTATCTCTCATTCAGTGTTAGTGATATTTTGGAAGAATTTATAAGAATAAGACTGGCTGTAACATTCTATGTAAGTTAGCATAAAACATAGAGTTCAAAAAAAACTACTTGAATTAGGAATGAAACAGAGCTAAAGTTACTTATCTAAACAATATGCACAGAGCTTCTCGGGTAGTAGGGGCCCTCTACCACCGGATTAGCATACAAATCTTCTCAATATTTCCTTAGAACATGTAGTGAATTTGGACTTCTTTTATTAAAGGAAAAATAATTTAGAAACAGAGTATTACAGACTTTTGAGATCTAACAATAAAACATCAACCTAGCTAACTATCTCTCGGTCTCCTGAGTGATTCTTATAAAAGAAATACATAACTACCCCTGAGAAGAAATAGGGATAAGTGTCTTTCCCAATTAAAATAAAATTAGAACTCTTGTGGAAGCCTCATACTTTTGCTGAAGACATGTGTAGAGTTCTTGTCCCAGTAGAAGTCTACCTCTTAGTTTTGATTTCTTCCACGTGCATAACCACCTATAGGTTTTTGCTCAGACTTCGTAGAGAGAAAATAATGATGTAGGAGTGTTGTAGAATTCAATCATATGCATTTTTCCTTTAAGTGACAGATGTAACCTGTGTGAACATGAAGATAGCTGCAGAATAGGCGACTTGCTACATAATGACTGCATTCTGTAGCTGAGTCTAGTAAAAAACTACTACAACAACAAAACCACGAAAATATAGCAAGTCAGTCATTATATGCATTCCTAAAGTGACTTTAATTAATCCTATTGATATTTTAAGCCTTCAACTGATAAAGGACAAAGGAATTGAAGTGAAATTTTGTGAAAGAGAAAGACATCTTTGGGGCTCAACAGTACAATAAAAAAAACTATAAATGATTTAATGAGCCATCCACAGTTTCACAGTCTGAACTAGTTCATACTTAGACATGCATGGATTAATATTTGAGACAAGCATATGACTAATGGCAGGATCAACCAAGTAGCACCCTCCAACTTCAAAGGGCATTCAAAGCTCTCTCTTACCAAAATCCAACCTGAACACCCATCAAGTCAAAGAGAGGTCAAAATATCGTGTAAATATTTTATACCTTGCACCTCTTACATCCCTAAGAAGGGATTAGAGCCCACACAAACTACATGCCAAGGAAATGTAAAACAAATACCGACATAAAATGTGATGGACGCTGGATGAAAGATCCACAAATTGAAAAAATGGGTCACCCCAATGAGTCACATTGCACCGAGGCCGCCTAGGAGTTGGAAACCACCCCGCAACCAAAAATAATGGAAAAACCCTTGTCACCCACGATAGCCACAATGAAAGTACAAAGCGGAGAACAAAAAAATCTCTTAGAAGTCCCCCCCAAACACTCCCCACCCCACACAGTGGCAATAGAGGACCTAGAGCACATCCAACGACCTCAATGCAAATGGAAACAAAGGAAACAAATGGAGAATGACCAACCCTGCAAACTCTCTCTCTAAAATGCCTCCCAACTATCCCCGCCCTGCACCGAGGCCACCTAGGAGTCAACTTGGATAGTAGCAATGATGGAACTTGATAACTTGATCACCTGCAGCAACCTCGAAGCGAAGGCAAAGTAAGGAAATAAAGGGGGAACAACCAACCCCACCACGTCTCTTAAAAATTCCCTCCAACCCTTGCCACCGAGTAGCGAGGTCACCTAGGAGGTCCACCTAGATAGTAGAAAAAGTGGACCTCGATCACTTGATCACCTTCGGAAACCTCACTAGAAAGGAAAAAGAAGGAAGTAAAAGGATAATGACTAAGTAAAAAACCTCTATTAGAAATTCCACCTCGACCCTCCACACCTAGCACCGATGCCACCTAGGAGCCCACTCGATCAGCAGCAATAGTGGACCTCGACCATTTGGTCGACTACGACACCCTTAATGCAAAAGGAAAAGGAAGGAAATAAAACAAGAATGACCGAGCCTGAAACCTCTCTTAAGAATTCCCCCCCAACCCTCCCCACCCCACACCAAGGCCACCTAGGATTCCACCCGGATGACAGCAACGGTGGAACTTGATCGCTTGATCACCTTTGGTAACCTCGATGTGAAGGAAAAGGAAGAAAATAAATTCAAATCAGTAGGCTCGCTACAAAAGGCATGAACATATCTGAACAGGAGGAGGGATCAGACATCCCCGCACCCCACACACCCTACATACAAGCAACCTAGGAGATTTCCCCACCAACTCACCAACTGGATAATGAATACTTTTCATCTGTAGCCACCTCCTCATAGAGGAGGGAGATCAAAGTGTTTCACCTTGAAGTCCTCCTTCCATATATAGCCCCCATCATCAACGAAGCCTCCTCCCAATTGGACCACAATCGCATATGCGATCAAAATAAGAAATTTCCATCACCTTGTGTCTCAACATTCCAGGCCGCAAAATTATACTGTGCACACAAGATGTAAGGAAATAGCCAACCACTAGATCAAACATATGGTCCACCAAATCTATCAAAACCTCAAAGCCAATGTAGGGATAGACCACGTGCATTCTGAAATGAATTCCAAACCTTAATTTTACAACGAGAAGAACCACTCCTCACATCGCCCAATGGGAAAAGAAAGCAAGAGGGGCGGCTTACAACCAAAAGCCTTCCACACTCCTATTAAATGTATTTATCTCAACCCAAAATGCTGACATAGAAAGATTACAAGCACAAGAGACTAGCACCATAAGGATCCAAACAATGAAGAAGACAATCATCTCAAGGAGCCACACACAACAACATGTCCAATTCCAAGAACACAGAGTGAAATGGGAATTGTTCACATATGCCTCCAAGGATGAGCATGGCCAACATTACCTCTCATGTGCTACCAAGTGGGGATGGAGAGAATATGAAATTCAACCATCCTACAAATTACCCAAGGCCATTTTTCAGGCACACCCGAACAAGCAACTCAATTACCAATGGACGTTTCACATGAAAATCCAACCCCTCCTCCCACCAAAAGGGGAGGAGCTTAAAAATATAGAAAAGAGCCCACCTCATGGAGCCAACGAGAGAAAATTTGACCTCTCCCACCCACCAAAAAGGGAGGAGTTGAAAAATATAGAAAAGATAAAATTTCAACGGAGCCAACGAGTGACCAAGGGGCACGAGAGAAACATAGGCAGATGGCCAGTTGTCTCAAGGAGCCACACACATGAACCTCATCCAAATCTAAGAACACAGAGTGAAAGGGTAACTCTGTTGACATATGCCTCCCAGGACAAGCATGGCCAACATTACTACTCATGTGCTACCGAGTGGGGATGGAGAGAATATTAGATTTGGAAACCCTACAAATGATCCAAGGACATTCTTCAGGCACACCCAAGAAAAAAACTCAATTACCAACCCACATTTCACAAGAAAATCCAACCGCCTCCCCCCAACCAAAAAGGGAGGAAAAAAATATAGCGGAGAGATGATTACAACGAAGCCAACGAGCGACCAAGGGGTGAAGGCAGCCAATCATCTCAAGGTGACACATATAGTAACCCCATATAACTCCAAGAACACAAAGCAGAAGGGAATTTTCTTCACATATGCCTCCCAGGACAAGCATGGCCAAAATTACCGCTCATGTGCTACTAAGTGGGGATGGAGAGAAGATGAAAATCAGTGACCCTAAAATGACCAAAGGCCATTCTTCAGGCACACCCGAACAAACAACTAAATTACAAAGCCACCTTTCACATGAAATCTAACCGTTGCCCCCACCTTAAAAAGGGAGGAGGTGAACAATATATCAAAGAGTTGATTTCAACGGAGCCAATGAGTGACCAAGTAGCACAAAGAGATGATTTCAATGAAGCCAAAGAGTGACCAAGTGGAACGAGAGTGACATAGTGAAGATCCCATTTCAATGGAGAAAATGAGTGACCAAAGGCCCCGAGACGGACATAAAAAAGAGCCGATTGCAACGAATCGAACAAGTGATCATGGGGCACGAGAGAGACATAGGCAAGTGACTATTCTTCTAAAGGAGCGACACAAAAAAACCCTATCCAACTCCGAGAACATAGAGCAGAAGGGGAATTTTTTTTACATATGGCTCCTAGGACGAGGATGGCCAAAACATTACTGCTCCTATGTTACTAAGTGGGGATGGAGAGAAGAAAGTCGACGATCCTAAAAATGACCCAAGGCAATTCTTTAGGCACACGCGAACAAAACAACTCAATCAACAACCCACCTTTCACATGAAAAGCCAACCCCTACCCTCGACTAGAAAGGGGATATCTGAAATACCGAACGAAAGCACAAGAATGTGCACAAGGCACTCAGGCAGTCACAAATTAGAAAATTTGATACGACCACCCTCAAATGAAATGACCCAACCTGAATCCATTTTATCGGGTGCTTGAAATGAAATGACCTGAGCCGAATGCATTTCATTGGGCACCCTCACATGGCACAACACGATGTGCCTGACTGAATGAAGGCACGAGGGAGAAAATGGAAAACGGGCTACACGAACGTGCACAAGGCACCTGAGCGATGAAAACTTAGCAAATTTGATAGGTCGCCCTCAAATGAAATGACTTGACCTGAACGCGTTTCATCGGGCACCCTCACATGGCGTAGCCAACCAAACAAAGGCACAATGGGGAAAATGGAAAACGGTCCACATGAACATGCACAAGGCTCCCAGGCAGTCACAACTTAGCAAATTAGACACATCCTCCCTCAAACGAAATGAACTGAGCCGAACACGTTTCATCAGGCGCGCTCTCATGGCAGGACAGGGTGCACTCGACTGAACAAAGGCACTAGGGAGTAAACTAAAAATGGGTTGAAAGAACGTGCACAAGGCACCCGGGCAGTCACAACTTTGCAAATTTGATACGACCACCCTCAAACGAAACGACTCGACCCAAACACATTTAATCAGGTGCCCTCACATGGCGCAACACGATGCACCCGACCGAACGAAGGCAGAAGGGAGAAAATGGAAAAAGAGCCTCACATACATGCACAAGGCACTCGAGTGGTCACAACTTAGCAAAATTGATACAACCTCCCTCAAATGAAATTACCCAACACGAAAGCATTTCATCAAGCACCCTCACACGGCGGGACAAGGTGCACCTGAATGAACGAAGGCACAAGGGAGAAAATGGAAAACGGACTGCACGAACATCCACAAGCCACCTGAGCAGTCACAACTTAGAAAATTTGATACAGTTGCCCTCAAACAAAATGACCCAACCCAAATGCGTTTCATCCGGCGGCCTCACACTGCGCAACACAGATCGCCCAACCGAACGAAGGCATAAGGGAGAAAAGGGCAAATGGACCGCACGAATGAGCACAAGGCACCCAGGTAGTCACAACTTAGAAAATTTGATACGGTCACCCTCAAATGAAACACCTTGACCCAAATGTATCTCATCGGGTGCCCTCACATGGCACGACACAGCTCGCCCAACCGAATGAAGGCACAAGGGGGCAAACGGAAAAAGCACCGCATGAGCTAGTAGAGGGCACCTGGGCGGTCATAACTTAGAAAATTTGATACGACCACCCTCAAATAAAATTACCTAACCTGAATGCATTTCATCAAGAGCCCTCACATACCGCGACATGGCACGCTTGACCGAATGAAGGCACAAGGGAGAAAACGACAAACGGGTTGGACAAACATGCACAAGGCACCTAGATATTCACAACTTACAAAATTTGATACAACCACCCTCAAATGAAAGGACCTGATCCAAACACATTTGATCAGGCGCCCTCAAATGAGACAACCTGACCTGAACACTTTTCATCGAGCTCCCTCATACGACACGACACAACACATCCGAACGAATGAAGGCACAAGGGAGAAAATGATAAACAAGCTGCACGAACTTGCACAAGGAACTCCAGTGGTCACAAATTAGAAAATTTGATATGGGCACCCTAAAATGAGACAAATCAACCCAAACATGTTTCATCATGTGCCCTCACATAGCGCCACATGACGTGCCCAACCGAATGAAGGCACAAGGGAGAAAATGGTAAATGGGCCACACGAATGTGCACAAGGCACCTAGGCGGTCACAAATTAGCAAATTTGATACGGTCATCCTCAAACGAAATGCTTAGATATAAACACGTTTCATTAGGTGCCCTCGCACGATGCGACATGATGTGCCTAACTAAACAAAGCCACAAGGGAGAAAATTTCAAACGGGCTGCACGAACATGCATAAGGCACCTGAGCATTCACAACTTAGAAAAATTTATACGGTCGCCCTCAAACTAAACTACCCAAACTGAACGTGTTTCATTGGGCGCCCTCGCACAGCATCACAAAGCCTGCCCGACTGAACAAAGGCACAAGGGATAAAATGGAAAATAGGCCCCACGAACATGCATAAGGCACCTGAGCGGTCAAAACTTAGCAAATTCGATACAACCGCCCTAAAAAAAAATGACCTGACTTGAACTCATTTCATCAGGCACCCTCAAACAAAACAACCCGACCCAAACACATTTTCTCAAGCCCCCTAAAACGAAATGACCCGACTCAAACGCATTTCATCGAGCACCCTCACATGGTGCGGCATGACGTGCCCGATAGAACGAAAGCACAAGGGACCAAAGGACAAATTGAGCGCATGAACGTGCACAAGTGTAAGGCCCACACTTCATGAGGCACATTCAACATAATGGGTGTTCCCACTGGCTATTTAGATGGTGTTCTAGCGCCGTGTGATGTTATGAGAGAACCGTCGCACCGTAACTGCATGAGCGCGGGTGTGTAGCGGCGAGTGGCATGGGCACACATTATAGCGAGCACATTACACATATCGAATGATGGCATTGGAAAAGTGAAATTATATGTGAAATGTTGCACCATAACCGAAGTCATAAAACTAATGCACGAGTTTAGTGGCTGAGGCTACACGAATGGGTAGACAGCTAAACGGTGGGGGTTGGCTCGGGTCCACGGAGTGACCCACAACACACATGGTACACATATTAATAAATTTTATGGATGATGAAAAAATCATCAAGGAAAATCATTCAATAATCAAGAAAGCACATTGGAGCACCATGAGCTAAGCCAACAACTCTTTGGTGAAGAAACAAGGTGACGGTGAACGCAGGGAGAGCGCAGGTCGAGTCAGGTTATTGACATCCAGGGCGTGTGGAAATCCTCCAGAGGGCATCCGCACTGTAGGACAGGTCGATTCGACCGACATGCAGGTCAAGTAGGGCGACAGACGTGCACAACATGTAGAACTTCTCTGCAGGGCATCCGTAGTGTAGGTTGGGTCTCTGTAGGGCGTCTGGACGAGTTGAAATTTAGTTCAAAGGTTGTTTTGAATTCATCGTAAGCCGGAATTGAGTTCTAAAGTTGCAATAGGTTCTTATTGGTGGGACACATCTAACCATACAATTGGGAAGTGGATTGGACATAGGGAGAGCTTGGGGGAAGGTCTGAACTCATTTGTAGTGCCGACCAGAGTGACCCGACAGCGCTTGGGTAGACTTATGCAGAAAATTCCCAAGGTGGAACTCAATGTTGTAAAATTATTATTGTGGGATAGTTTGATGGTTGAAAAGCCTTGAAGCTTGGTCAAAAGGCTAACTTTCCTTTCCAACGAACAAAAGTTATTTTTGCTAGATTGAAACTTATATTGTATTTCATATTTATGAAACATATTATCAGGAGGAATCATTGTTAACAGGTGTTGCACAAAATTTTTTCACTATCCCTGAAATCCGCATCCCAAACATTGGAGGATAATTTATGTGACTAAAACAAAGTGTCATGCCCTGCAAAGACCATCATTGCATCCCTTTCCATGAGGACATCATTCCTTCTGTTGATAATTTCCTGAGCAGACCATCAGAAACACATGTTTTTCCTTAGCGCTAGTAGACCGTTATGCCCTCGTGCCAATGAGGAATATTAACATTGAGCCCCACGCCCATTAGCACTCTATCCCAGTGATCTACCTGTGCCAACCTATTTATGGAAAGTTTTTTAAATATAGAGGCGAAGTTTCTATCCTAACAACTTCGTGGGCGAGTCATCTGGAGTGGTTCGACTGAATAACCATGGCCTCCCTCCTTTGGACTCTTGTTTCCACCTTTGGGGAAACCTCCCAAGGGATAAGGCCTCCCTTCCACCATTGTAGGGATCCCAACCTCCTCTCCCTCTATAAATAAAGCCATCTTCCATTGGTGAGCTAGCTAAACATATTATAGCTAAAACGCTGAAGAGAATTCCTAAATATTTCACTAGAGAGATAGAAGAGAAAGATACCTTTGTCAAGAGAGCTTAGGATTGTGTCCTCACCTCGTCCGAATTCCCCGAAAATCCTTAGAGACGTGCTTCGACTAAATCCTACTGAAGGATGCTACGATGAAAAGGCTTCGGTTGTAACTCTTTCTTCTATTTATATATATACATGAGTATTGTTTGGTTCCCATCTTATGTTAATGTGTTTTATTTGGTGAAATATGCTTAACCCTCCTTGACTAGTTAGTTGATTATGAATGAAATAATTGTCTTGTATTCTGCTCTTGTTTTCTCATCTTCATGTAGGTATCCGAGCATTGTTGCATAAGGATTGTGACCTATCGAAGCAGAGATGAAGAGGCCACCACCACTACAGCTACGACAACGTTGGACTCTAGGTAGGCCAATCTACCCCGTTCTTTTCATTTATTAATTAGGAACCTACACTTTAGCTTGTCCCTTTGTTGCTAGACCCACTCTAGGGCTAGAGGGATCGTCTCTATCCGTAGAGAGGTTTTACCTTCCCAACAACAAGGATTTTCCCCTCCCTTGTATGTCTGGGCGTACTTGTGGATTCATAATGGTGTTTATGTTTATTTAAGCATATTGAAAGAATATTTGCTTAACTAATTGAACAAGTGTTGCTAAAGGCGTAGTCTATATACTTGAGCATTTGGAAAAATAAAAAGTATAGTAGTGTCACACCTGTCTATAACATCGTTGAAAGACACTAAAGCTATAAGGGCATGACAACAAGGCACCCGAGCGGTCACAACTTAGCAAAATTGATACAACCTCCCTCAAACAAAAGGACCTGACCCAGAAACGTTTCATCAGACGCCCTCAAATGGCATGACACGATGTGCTCGACCGAATGAAGGCACAAGGGAGTAAATAGAAAATGGGTTGCACAAACATGCACAAGGCACCCGGGTGGTCACAAATTAGCAAATTTGACATGGTCACCCTAAAACGAAATGACCTGACCCAAACGCGTTTCATCAGGTGACCTCACACAGTGCAACACAACGCACCTAAGGAACCAAGGCACAAGGTAGAAAATGGAAAACGAGTCGAATGAACATATACAAGGCACCTGGGCAGTCACAACTTAGCAAATTTGATATGGCCACCCTAAAAAAAAATGACTTGCCCTGAATGCATTTCATCAGGAACCCTCACATTACGTGACACTTTGTGCCCAACTGAATGAAGGCACAAGGGAACAAACATAAAATGGGTTGCACAAATGGGAAAAAGGAACGTAGGTGGTAACAACTTAGAAATTTTCATACGGTCGCCCTCAAACCAAATGACCCGAGCTAAACTCGTTTCATCAAGTGACCTCACACGGTGCGATAGAGCGCGCTCGACCAAATGAAGGCACAAGGGAAAAAATGGCAAATGGGCCACACGAATGAGCACAAGGCACCCGAGCAGTCACAAATTAGTAAATTTGATACAACCGCCTGCAAATGAAATGAACCAATGAAAACTAGTTTCATTGGGCACCCTGACACAACGAGACATGGTACACCTGACTGAATGAGGAATAAAGGAGCAAACAGAAAATGGGCCACATGAAAGATTAAAAGGCACCCAAGTGGTCAAAACTTAGCAAATTTGATATGGATGCCCTCAAACAAAATGACCTGATCCGAACGAGTTTCATCAGGTGCTATCACACAGCCTGACCTAATGCGAACGCACTTCATCGGGCGCCCCCACATGGCGTGATAGGGCACACTCGATCGAACGAAGGAAAAATGGATGAAATGACAAATAGGTTGCACGAACATGCGCAAGGCACTCGGACAGTCACAACTTAACAGATTTGATATGACCTCCTTCAAAAAAAATGACCTGAGCCAAACAAATTTCATCGGGTGCCCTCACATTGCGTGACATGACACACTTGATCAAATGAAGGCATAAGGGATAAAATGGCATATGGGCCACATGAATGTGCATAAGGCACCCGGGTGGTCACAACATAGAAAAATTTATACGGCCACCCTCAAACGAAATGACCTGACCCAAACGCATTTCATCGGATGCCCTCACACGGCTTGACACAATGCACTGGACTGAACAAAGGCATAAGGGAGAAAATGACAAAGGGGCTAAATGAATATGCAGAAGGCACTTGGGCGGTCACAACATAGCAACTTTGATACGGTCACCCTCCCACAAAATGAACCGAGCTAAATGCATTTCATCGGGCTCCCTCACATGGCACGATAAGACACGCCCGACCGAACAAAGGCACAAGGGGGGAAATGGAAAACGGGATGCAGGAATGTGCAGAAGGCACCTAAGTGTTCACAACTTAGCAAATTTGATATGACTTCCCTCAACTAAAACAACCCAACCCGAATGCATTTCATCGGGCACCCTCTATAATATTCCAAAATGGAAAAGACAAGAATATAGAACATATGCACAATTCAACCTATGGTAAATTAAGAATTAAACATGTAGAATTTGGAAAATGCCGGAATACATCAAAAAATCATAAATATGGGTAGAAAATATTTGAGCCATATCATTATATGTCAACATCAAATGAAATTACATAGTTCTCCAAAAGGAATGCACTGAAGCCACAAGATTGCTGAAATACACCAAAGAAACCAAGTAGTGGAAATGTGTGCTGCCACTGCTGGAAACTGTTGTTATTCTGAATATGAACCATGTGTAGAAGGTTGTTAGAGTGCTTAGAATGATCCGCACTTTTAACCACAGATTCTACTCAAAAAACCTAGAAAATCCCAGAAATGGTTTGGCTAGATTTTAAGTTTGGATTTTCGGCCTTTTTTAAGTTTCCCACTGCATTTATGATGCCTGACTTACACACTCCCTGGGAATGACTGCTGATATGGAACTGAAGGAATGATCTATCATCTGCAACAACACCCAATAAACTAAATAGGTGAAGGGCTAGTCCCCTCACTAGAAAATAAGGTCAAAAATTTGAGATTTCTCTCCTCTACTACTACAACCCTATAACACAACCCAAATCTAAACAAAATTTCTTTGTAAATGAGGCTGAAGCTTGGCCAAATGCTTGATTGTGGAATTATAGTGCAAACTCCTCCAAGAGATCTTCAATGGAAGAGGTGAGATTCGCGATCAGGAACACCCTATGCTAAATAACACATGCAATCTTATCTAAACAGCTGAAGAAATATATATGTATAAACATACCATATATTAAAATATAAAATATACCCAGATGAATAATATGGCTGCCATCCTCTTCCTTTTATAATATATGAGCTTCTAAACCCTAAGCCCCATCCATTAATGACACTACTTCCATGCAGTGTGTCTCCATCTAAAACTGTGTTGTCCCTCCATTAATGTCCACTCCTCCATGATAGCATTGTTGATTTGGTCAAAGTTGACCCATTCCACATGTTTTATCCCCTGTTCACACCTTAGGGTGCTTTATTGAGCTGGAAAGATGATTTAATTTCACATGAGAAGTGGTTTTATTCACAATAAATAGATATATGGGTCTCCCTACCCACTTATTCACCTATCTAAGTGACAAAAAAAAACTTTAATATTCCAATTATTTGTAGGCTAATTTAGGAATATTACAGTCCTCCCCTCTCACATGTTGCTTGTCCTCAAGCAACTGTAAGGATCAAACTAAAGAGCCTCTCCTCTTCCTCCTGTAGAGTCCTCATGTGATAAGCTCCTCCAATGAACAAGATGTTTTCTCATCAATAAGTCTCCAAGTTGCTCCTCTCAAGTGTATAAGTATGCCTTTGGTGAAAAATCCAAATGGATCTCATCATGAACAAGTGGAATATCCATGGAAGCAACTATGTGTGGTCTAGAAGCCTTCTTGAGGCATGGAATCTTTAATATATTGGGAACTATTATTCCCATTTGAAGCCTCCATCCCCAAGCTATCATCCATAACAAGTGATTTACCCTCCAAACATGGAAACTCATGAAACATCTCCTCCACCTTAGGCTCCTGCAAAGAAGGTGGGTTGTATAGCTGAACATTATGGATCAAATTTTCCATCCCACACTGTCTCTCTCTCCACTTATGATAAGTGTAGAGTTGCTGCTGAACTTGGGCTATAATAATGTTTCCTTCAAGAGGAAAAAAATCAATTGGATCCTCAAAGATCCACCCTTTGGTTCTTGCCTAGATCATCCCATGTAAAATGAATATGAAATTATCATCATATGGGATCCAAATGAGGAAATTACTGAAGGCTTTATGTAGTGCTGGAAGGTACCAACTGTTTCCCAAGTGGTCACAATGCAGTTTTACCAACTGCAGTTTCAGAATATGATGTGGCAAGTTGTCTTCAAACAATTTTCTAGTTGTGCATGTAATATCATCTACTAGTAAATAGTAAATGGAATTGTATATCAACTGAGCATACAGTAAATATTACAGCACTTTCCCAAATCCTTATAAGAAATGGCTATCTTCATCATAGATGTTGGTCCAAAAATGACCATGAAGCTTAAATAGAGGCTTTCCCTCTTTTGGAGCAATGCACTGTATAGCGATGATAAGAGAATGAAAATACTGTGTTAGATGATCAATAAATGAAAAAAAATATTCCTTGCCACTTACTGAGAGTAAACTGATAACAAGGTCCAAGAATGAGCCCCAAAGTGGTATGACATATCTCCATGGAAAGGAATGAAACATGTGTTGTATGCAAGGAATTCTCCTTATACTTGGGGATCCAAGTCAAGAAGATCATATCATGGTAATAAATGTCCTCATCCAATACTCCATAACTCTCATATTCTACTTGTTCATCAAGTGCATCACATGTGAAGGGATCCTGGGAACACTCCATCAACAAACCCAAGCTCCCATATGACAACGCTACTAGCCTTTGTGACAAGGCTCCTGTCATCTCATAACTACATCCTTTCATATAGCACATGCCAAAGCCATCAATAATAATGCTTTTATATATGGGAGATTCCTTCCAAAGTGGAAGTACCTCTTGATCCTTCAAGGCTAATAAGTAGCCCCTTTTCATCAAGATAGTTCCATCACCTAATATTGCAACATTATGCAATGTATGGAAGGAAATCAGTCCATATCCTCCCAGGAAAAACAAAAGCAACAACAACTCTTGTTTCCTCCCTACACCATCACCATATAAACTATGGAGCAACAACATGATGGTTGACATGAAAGATATCACATCACCCCAATATACAAAACACCTTGGTACCATATGATTTAAGTGCCATGCCAAGTTCCATCTGCCAACCTACTCTTTGAAATAGAATGCGTCATATGATGACCAAACTCTTTCAAGAGTAACCAACGCAGTCTTTCCTCCTTCTGCCTGGTGTCATAAATCTACAAGTGACTTCCCAACCTCTTGCTCATTAACATCACCCATCCAACCAATGGCGAGTGTCGAAAATTATGCTCAAAATAGGTATCCCTCCAATGGATAATACCATCCTCCCAAATCAGATTTCTATATTTGGATTTCATGGGATGTTGAAATGAAAGCTCTTGGAGATATCCAAATGATGACCACTCATCAATGACCATGTTGACCTCATAAGGATCCAAATAAGTGGTAGGAAAAAACTTATGATCAAAATTTGAAGTGCTCATCAAGAAGTGTCCATCATAATAATGGAAGATATCATCCCTCATAAGGTGCCCTCTGTCAACCCTATGCCTATCCTCTGCTATACAAGTAGAAAGGTCATTGGAATTCTCCAATAATGGTTGGGCCCCCACCTCATCACTACTTCTCAATGATAGCGCTGGTGATCTCCATAATTGTGCATTTGTTGTCTTAAGATCATACTCAATGTTGAACACACATTTTTGCATCACATGGTTCAGGAAAATACTCATCCCATCCTCCAAAAATCTACACTCCAACCCCAAGAGTTGTGTGTAGCTCAACAATGATACACTAGGATAACTGTATATCTCCTCCTTGAAGAAATCAAGGCTACTCAGCACAGTGATAGTCTTCTGCTCCAAATCAACAATGTACTTTGACCCTAGGTCATGCAGTAGTACATTCCCACAATCCTCCATATGATGTGCTGAAATAATAGAAAGTGGAAACATGTGCATACCTTGGTAAAGCTTGGGAACATCTTATACTACTACAAGGGATTCTCCTTCCAGTGTAATGGACTCCCCAACTACTAATTATGATGACTTCTCTTTTGTGGCTGCATCAGCATTGGTAAAAGTCTCCTCCTCCTCATGCATCTCCACAATAGGGCATGGAACTCTAGCTATCAAGAGATCAAGACCACTTTGCAAAGGTGCAAGCATTATTTTTGCTGATGCAAGTGCTCCTGCAGAAAGTGGTGGTTAAGGCCTCTTCTCCTCTAATTTATTCTTTTCCAAATTCTTGATCAACCTTTGAGTAAAATCTGCATATGGAGTCACTATTGCATGACTCAAATGGTTGAACCACCAAATGCTTACTTCACGCTCAAGGTGCAGCGCTGCAATATCAACATCTTCTTCCTCTACTACTATATGTAGCAAGATAAATGCATCCAACCTCATTCCCCAAGCTCTTGTTGTGCATGAGGATGACCCATCAAAGGTAGACAATAAAACTCTATTGCCCTTTATTCTTCTATTGTTACAACGTTTTCTTTATTCTTTGAGATGAATGAACTGTGGGAGAGTTAGATTCTCCTTGAAAGATCTAGGTTGAGACTTTATTCTGTATGATACTCACTTAGAATCTCATGATCTAAGTGTCATCCATCTCCATGCCTTTTGTCGTATTCTTCAAAAGGAAAGAGCATAACATGTTTCTTTAGAGTTCTATGCAATACCAGATCTGCTTTTTGCTGATAGGAACTACATGGAACTTCCTCATATTGAAACCCTAGTGTGGTTTCATGGATTTTCTCAATTTTTCTTTGCTTTACCTCCTTGGTTTTGTCCCTCTTAGATCTAAAAAGAGATGAGATAAAACTCATTTTCTCCATCATTCTGATCTCTTTTTCCTTCTTCTTAATCTTTTAATAGCATAATGGCTGAGATCCACAAGCTGAGCCAAGATTATGCTCAGATACCACTGTAATATTCCAAAATAGAAAAGAGAGGAATATAGAACATATGCCCAATTCCAACTACGGTAAAATAAGAATTAAACATGTACAACTGGAAAAATGTCAGAATGCATCAAAACATCATAAATGTGGGAGAAAAAAAATGAGCCATATCATTATATATCAACATCAATGAAAGAACATAGTGCTCCAAAAGGAATGCACTCAAGCCATTAGATGGCTGAAATACACCAAAGAAACCAAGCATTGGAAATATGTGTTGCTACTGCTGCTGCTGCTGTTGGAAACTAATATTCTTATGAATAAGAACCATCTATGGAAGGATTTTAGAGAAATCATAATTATCCTCACTTTTAACCATGGATTCTACTGAAAAAACCCAGAAAAACCCAGAAATGGTTTGGCCAAATTTAAAGTTTGGATTTTCAGCCTTTTTTGAGTTGCCCACTGCATTTCTGCTACCTGACTTATGCACTCCCTAGGAATGACTGCTGATATGGAGCCGAAGGAATGATCTATCAGCTGCAACAACACCCAATCAACTCAATAGGTGAAGGGTTGGTCCCCTCACTCGAAAATAAGCTCAAAAATTGAAGATTTCTCTCCTCCACTTATACACCCCTGCAACACAACCCAACTCTAAACAAAATTGCATTGTACATGAGACTGAAGCTTGGAAAAATGCCTGATTGTGGAAGTATAGTGTGTTGGTGTCCCGTGATTTGGCAGATTGGTATACCAAATGACAAGGCAAAATGGAACCAGTCTTTAGAGTTCTAGGACCTAGCCTTCCTAGACCCAGAGAGGGATCTCTCTATTTTTTTGCCAAGGATATGAACTTGTTTGCTTTGTAGGGTTGATTTTAGGCTAGTTATTAAGAAATTTTTTTTTTCAACTTGTGTTGGTTGGACATAATGATCAAAGAGCATAGATAAAATGAGGAAATCTCTAAGTCGTTGGGCAATGGAGTAAAATGAAATTCATGATAAGTTCATAAAAGGATCGAGGAGTATCATAGGGAAAATATAACTTGGCCAGTGGATATTCAAAGTTTTTAGGATAATGAGATGAACATTAAGGATAAGAACTAAAAGTAGGACAAATGGAAATTAAGAATCCTTTATCATGTACTTTAAACAAGAGAAATATTTCAAGGTAACTCTTTGAAACAAGCCAAAGGACAGGGAAAACTATAGACTTCTTTGGAATAAATTTTAATAAAAAAAACCTTTCAGACAACAATCCGGTAATCAAAGGACTACTTTTAGATAAATAAATCATATAAGATAAAAATGAGAATATCCTAAGATCAAACATAAATAATCTAATCTGCTTTTGACTAACTCTCTAGGGATCTTTAAAGCAACCTTTTGAGGCAATCCAAAGGATAGGGCACACCATAGAATTCCCTAGTTTAGACTCTAGTAAGCATACTTTAAAAATATCTTAAAAACAATATCTCAACTTGTACTCAAGGAGCATGGACTCATCATTAATTTCCATGGTTGAACTCTATTAACATCATTCCTTAAAACAACATCTCAAGCCCTACCAATGAACATGGACTTACCAAAGATTCCTGGTTATAATCTATTGAATCATTTCTAAAATAACAAGCTATATGGAGCTGGAGGGTAGTTAGGAATCCTCCAATCAGACTTTGCAGAAGGAAACATTAAGACAATGAAGAGTAAACAGAAGTAAGGTGCTTTCAAAAGACATTTCTTAGCCTAAAACGTTTTCTCTACTATAACAAAGAAATATGGAAACATAATGAAAATAGGAAATAACAATAACATATTAGAATCACTTCACCAATAGCCAAGCTCAGGGATCCAGTGATATAGCCTCCTCCATCAATAAACAAATCAGGACATCCTCAAGTTCCAATACTTCAATTTTCTTTCAACTTCCAAGAGACTATGTATTACTTCAAAGAGTCATCAAATGCTAACAAGATGATGAGTTTAGATGAAGTATTTATGCTGCAAATGAGGAGGTGAGGTCTAAGATAGGTTTTGAGTATCATTTATTACAGAGTAAGTGCATTCCTAACCTTGAAGACCATGCAAGTATCAAGGAAGGAATATCTGTAGCTACTTCTCTGTTTTAATAACTTCTATCATAACTTCTAAGTAAAAATAGGTGAATGTGTTAACTTTTAAGGATTATTCATAACTTTTTACAATAACTTTCTGTCAGATTAATATCTCTAACTCAGCTCAATAACTGCCTAATGATTTTTGAAAGGAACAAAGCACCTAGGTGGCTAAAAATATCTTTGAGAGGAATAACTGCTATGAGCTAAGTAATTCGAACTTGTCTTTGGGTTAATATGTCTTTTCTTTCAATAAAAAAACTCTATTTTAGGCCTTTGAACCTTGATTTAGCCTTTATAATCTACTTCATTGTCTTTTCTTCTTTAATTATTGTCTGTCTTCACTTTCTCTCTTAATCTCTGTGTTATGAATTAATCTTCTTGAGTTGCTTTTTGATATGAGATTAACCCTTTAATCTTTCTTTCCTTCTTCACTCCCTCTTCTAACTGTAATTGTCTTTTGTGTGCAGGGGAGGTTTCTTCATGGTATGAACATTTATAACCCATCGAGGATCATTCTTCACCTGGATTTCTTTTATGGGAATTCACCTCTTGGATCATCATCCAGAGGTTAATTTGATCATTTCTCAACCATTGGAATTCCCTTTTGGGCATTAGCACCATTAAAACCTGCATAAAACACAAAACAATGTTAAATTTAAAAACCTGCAAGGAGTGGTAAGACTTCATTTTCATGGTTTCGATCTATCGGGAGGCATTTGTAGAGGAGAAATGGAGTAGACGGTAAGGTTCCGTATGTATAACATGGCATAATTTGAAGAGAGGCGAAGAGATTTGAATTTAGGCGCAGGAAGGGAGAAAGTGGTTTTTGGAAAACCATGGTGGTTTATTGCATGCGTTGAGGGAAGTAAGTGGTATTGGATAAAACGTGCGTGATTCCACTGGGGGATTGATGCATGGAGGGGTAAATACCACCTATTTCGCATAGGTTAGGGGTTATTAAACTCATTGCTACTTTCCACGTGATATGGGGTCTGTGTCGTCAGATCTCAAGTGATGAGATCAATGGTGCTGAAAGATCCGGGAGCAACGTGCAGGTGTGGAGGGTGGATCCCGGGGACAGATGCCGCATGGTGAATGGGCGGCGATTTTTTAGTGGAAGGCAGGGTTTCATGCGTAGAAGGGACTATGGTTTAGGAAAAAGGGCTTAAGGCCAATATTTACAAAAAAAGCGGTTTTTATTTATAAAAACAGAGTTCTTATAAGGTTTTTAAAGGTCCGATAGGCTTATAAGTTAGTTTAGAACAATGTAAATAGGATTTTTTACATTGCTTAAGGATTTTTTGAGCAAAAATTATGAATGAGGGATTTATAAGGGGTAGGAAAAAATGGGATGTTAGAGGGGAATAAGGGGATGAAATGAGGGTGAGAGTGATGAAATGAGGCAAACAGACCTAAAATGATAAAGTCTTCCTTTGCAATAGAAGGGTAAAATTTTTAGGAGACAGAGAGGAAAATATAGTGAAAAATAGTTAATCTTTGGATGATGAAGCCAACGAGATTTCTAGAACTCACAACATTTCTCAAATTTTGTTTCTAGGAATCTAGGATTATAACTTACTCATCTTTTGGTATTAGCAAAAATTACTGATGACTAATAATGGCTCCACTTGGTGAGGGAAGCTTTCTTTTCAAGGTGTCCAGAACCTTTATTTTATCAAATCTCTGAGTTTCAGCAAACCAGAGTCCTTTCCATTGGGCAGGTCTCCCATATTTTCTCTTGTTGATACTTCTTTGAAGTGACCATTTTAACAATCTACAACATATGATATTTTTAACAAAATTTCTGCCAACCCAATCCTACTTTTCCTAACATTTTTTCTTCTTCTTTGAGTGCACTTGAACTCGCAAATACTTTGACTTTTTATTTTTGAAAAACAGAAATAAACTATCTACTTCTACCCTTATTTCTTCCAAGAGTTCAGATTAAACTAGTGAACTCTTTTTATTTTCTACCTAAAATATCTGACTGCTAAGATTAATCTGTTTGGCACTTGATTCTCTACACTATTGACATGAAGTTTAAACATCGTTTAAATCAGGATTAAGAAGTCTAAGTTACCATGGTTGTGGCATTGGAACAAGCTGCACACAAGCATTATTTTGCATAAAAATTAACTTAGAAAGATAAGGTTGTGATCTATTATTTGTAATGCATCCTTATCTTCCTCTTTGGTTCTGTTTTGAGCATGTGGAACCAGTATCCTATATTCTCTAATCTATCTTCCTTGATAAGTCAAGTTTAATACAATATTTACAATCATTGTTTTCACTAATTTATCAACATAAATTTAAAGCATGTTCAACCATGATTAGGCTAGATGAATGAACAATATATCCTTTTGAATTAGCAGTGGCATTTAGATTTGCACACTTTCAGCAGTACTGTTTTTTGGGTATGGGGCTGTACCTCTTTTGAATCTGCCCTCTTTTTCCTTTCTTTTATGGTTTTTGCATTTTTGTCTTCAAACTTTTCTCATGCAATGTTTATATACAATGAATGAAAGCTCTGAAGCTAAGTATCTTGAAAAAAATAGTGTTTGAGCATCCTGCCATTGACAAAACCACCAAATAATTCTTCTCCATTCAGACCTTGTAAAAAGAAAGCATTATGACCCCTAATTGAATCAATGATATAAGGCCCTTTCCAAAAAATTTCAAATTTACCATATTTTCCTTTGTCTTCCCTCCTGGAATCCCATTTTAGGACTGTGTCCCCAACTTGAAAATTATTAGCTTTAGTTCTCTTGTCAAAGATCTTTTTGATGCCCTCTTAAACTGCTTGTGTCCTTTTGTACATTTCATCTCTTGACTGTTATAAAGGAATGGTTTGATTCAGCCTTCTCTGCATGTCATTTTCTTCTGTTTGTGTTTCTTGGAGGAGTTTCATGACTGGCACTCCCAAGGATGTTGGGAGGACTGCATCTAGGCTATATACCAGCTGATAGGGGAACATATTTATTGATTTTTTGGTGGTTAGCCTATCAGCCCATAATGCACGAACCAACTTACTATGCCATGATTTCTAATTTTTATCTAGCAGTATTTTGATAATGTTGATGAAGCTTTTATTGGATGATTCAGCTAGTACATTTCCTTGGGGGTAGTAAGCTGTGGAGTGTCCTAAGGTGATATTATATTTATAGAAAAATTCAACCATTCTTTTGGATTTGAAGGCAACAACATTATCTGTAATGATCTTTCCAAGAAATCCAAATCTAGACAAGATTTTGGTCTCAAGGAACTTAATAATGACAAAGTCAGTAGCATTCCTAGAAGGGATGGATTCTATCCATTTGGTAAAATAATAAGTGGCAGTAAGAATCCACTTATGTTGGGTAGATTAGGTTGGGTGAATTTCTCCGATAAATTCTAAACCCCATTTCTGAAAAGAAGCCTCAACACTGATGGGATGCAATGGTAAAGGTAGGAGTTTTCTCTTTCCATCAAAAATTTGACACTTATGGCAAGTCATGACTAGTTTTTTAGTATTAGGGAAAAGGGTGGGCCAGTAATAGCCAACTCTAAGAATCTTGTTTGTTGTGGTCTTAAAATAAAGGTGGCCTCCACATTCTCCCTCATGTAGCTCATGCATGATTTTTCTTGCATCATTTTGAAGCAAACATTTAAGCAATATACCAACATCATTTTTCCAATATAACACTCCATATAAAATGCAGTAATTTAAAGCTTTATGTTTCAACAATATATCTTTAGTCTTTGATAAAGAAGGAGGAGTATTAATATAGAGAAGCACATAAGTGATATTAGCATACGAAGATGAATTCGGAAAATTTTCTTCAATGTATGGAGCTGTGAATTCTTCCTGTTCTTCTAAAACATCAACCATATTTATGTCTAATGCTTGGAAATTTGATTCTTCCATGAGTTTTTCTAATCCTTGCCCTTTAATTAGCATGGTAGGCCTAATTTATAAATCATATTCTAAAATAATAGCAATTTATTTTCCCCTTTTATCGTCAGGGTCTTGATTTATAATGTCCTTGACAACTGTATGTGGGACAAGAACAATGATATGTGAGTGTAAGATATAGACTCGAAATTCTTTCAATGTTTTTACCAAGGCTAAGGCTTGTTTCTCATTGATATTATATTTGAGTGGAGCATCTTTTAAGGCTCTACTGAAGAAGTATATTGGTTTTTCTTGGCCCATATTATTCTTTTGCAACAACACGGCAGCAATGGTGTGTTCAGATGCAAATGAAAAAATGTAGAAATCCTTACTGAAATCAGGATTGATAAGAACTGGTGTTTGAGTGAGAGCTTGTTTTACCAATTCAAATGAATTCTTGGATTCTAAGGTCCATTTAACTCTTTTTTCCTTTCTGAGCATGTTTTTCATATTCCTCAAAAGTCTAGTAAGGTTAGGGGTGAATCTTCTCAAAAAGTTGATCTTTCCAATGAAAGATTGTAATTCTTTGAGGTTTCTAGGATGGATGATTTTCAATATGCCTTCAATCCTTTTGGGATCTACTTTGATTCATTCTTCAGATATTGTGTGGCCTAGGAGCTTTAGTTCATGGAGTCCAAAGAGTGTTTTCTTGGGATTCAAAGATAAGCCACATTTCTTGCATTTCTCAAAAAAAATTCTTAAATGGACTAAGTGTTGTCTGTCAGTTTTGGAGAAAACAGTGATGTAATCAAGGTAAATTATTATGAAATAGCTTATGTCTTCTGAAAGAGATATTTCCATGGTGCTTTGGAATGTGGCCCCTGAATTCATCAAACCAAATGGAATTTTAACATACATGAAGGTACCCCAAGGTGTGGTGAAAGCAGTTTTGTGTTGATCACTTGGGAGTACTAGCACTTGGTTGTAGCCTAAAAAACCATTCAAGAGTGAAATTCTCTTAGATCCAACCACCTTTTGGAGTATATGATCCATTTTAGGCAAGGGGTAGTTAAATTTTAGGGAGGCTTTGTTCATATTTCGAAAGTCAATGCAAAGCCTTAATTCCCCAGTCTTCTTCCTAATAGATACAAGGTTGGAAACCCATTGTGAATATCTAAGAGGGACTATAATCCGAGCATCATACATATTTTTTTATCTCTTTCTCAACTAAAGGTAATAAAATAGCCTTTATCCTCAATTTTTGTTTGAAAGGTTTCTGATTTTCCTTAAGAGGAATTTTGTGTTGAATAATTATAGTATCATATGATTTTAGATCTTTGTATCCCCATGCAAACACATCTCCAAACTCTTTGAAAAGTTCAATGTATTCTGGTTTAATATGAGGAGGAAGAGTGCTAGATAGCTTGATAATTTTGGGTTCATTCATGCTGCCTATGTTATTTTCTTCTACATTAGCTTCTGTAGGCTCCATTTTTGGTTTTTTAGCTACATCATTGAAGTCAAAAATCTCTTCTAATGGTGTAAGACCCCTGGGTATTGAATCATTTTTTCATTATATAACTTTAACGTCCTTTTGATCTGGTTTGCTAAATAATTATGCCTTACAAAGATGTTCAAATTAGTGTATATTGGCAGTAGAGGACAACTCTTCTTTAGGGGTTTGTTTTTCATCAAGACACTCTTCTTCATGGCTTAAGCTAAGGGCTGGTATAGCAAAATCATTTTCAGATTTCAGAAAATCATCAATGTGTTTATCTCCCTCAAAAAATTGCCAATAGTTCTCATTGTCAGGGATTGTAGGCCTATTTTTTACTTTAACAGTGAACATTTCATTTACCAGAGGTATTTGGCAATTGCTGACAGTGAAGGAAAGCTCATTCAGAAGGTTATTTTGAGCTCTAGGGATGAAAGTGAGTTCATATTTTTCAAAAAAAATTAGGAGATCTAGGGAAACATTTCTATATTCTCTTAATATTGGGCTTTTGGCTGAATAATCCCATTTTATTTGCCTAATAATCAGCTCTGAACTCCTTGGGGTGATATTTTCTTGGCTCCTAAATCTTTGAGCAAATGTAGGCCAAGAAGGAGGGCTTCATATTCTGCAATGTTATTAGTGCATTGAAAAACAAGTTTGTAGGAATGTCCTTTGTTTGTATTATGTATCCATACACCAACTCCAAAACCAGCTTTGCTACAAGAGCTATCAAAGCTCATTTTCCAAAGTGTTTCTATTTCACATTCATCTTCATTTTGTTGTTCAAGGCTGCTAAAGTTTAAGATGTCATGTTTTTCATTTGAGGGCAGTTTTGGTTCTTCCAGTGGGGTTAACTCTTTTTCATTTTCATTTTCTTGTATATTGATTTCATCTTCATTGAAAAAGATAAATGAATCAAGGTATTAATGAATGGAATAAACAGGAATGTTGTTTGGCCTATCTATGTTTCTTACCAAATATTTCATATGAGACTCCCTATATAACCTCCTTGTCTAGTTAAAGATTGGAATGGTAGCATAAGACATGTCCATTTGAAGGTTCCCCTGAAGTTTGGCTCCCCATGATCTAGATAAAAGCATGCGATACTTTGGGGGAATGTTCGCAACAACTGTGTCCATAATTATACCCTTAGTAGGAATTTGTGCCAGATTGACACATAAACCCTTAATTAGGCCTAAAAATTTGACTCTGTTTGAATTAAAGGAATATAGGTCTTTGTAAGGTTTAGTAATTTCTAGGCCTAATTTCTACATCATTACTTTTGGCATGAGATTGTGAGAGGCACCAAAGTGTAGCATGGCATTGTGTAAGATCTTATCATGTATATTTAGGTTGACATAGAATGGAGGGATGGTTCCTTCTTGATATTTTCCTTCTACTTCAGGACCAAAAAACAACTCTGCTTTATCATCTGTCACGTTTAAAGTATCAGTATCATTTCCTATATTCAAAGCTTTCAAAACTTGATTTTTATATAAATCTTGGGTTACTAGTTCAGCTAAGGGTATGCTAATTTTGATCTTGGCAATTTCTCCCTCAAGGCTAAAAGGGACTAATGTTTTTGACATATTTACATATGATTTTTCAAACATATAATTTTCAGCAATTCTGATTTGCTGAGTTTTATTAGGACTATTATTTTGGACAGATTTCTTAGGGCCACTAGCAAAATTACTAGGGAAGCTTGGGTCAACACTCTGTTGGCTGATTTTTTCTTTCTTTAGATTAGTTTTCTTAGCCACAGTGTTGGGACTATTTGCTGTATTTTTAGGATTGCTTTCTAATGCTTTCTTAACAACAATTTATATGTTATTGTTTTTGGAGGTTCCTTGGTTCTGTTAGTGTGAGTCTGGGCATACTGCCATTAGTGATCAAACTTACTCTTTTGCATTTGCATATTAGGAGTCCCATACCATAAATTTTCATCATTCCATTAGGACATGGATTCATTGATGGTAGTGGTCTTTCATCAGTTTTCCCTCATGTAAAACTTGCTGATTCTCCTATCTATGGTCTTTAGTCATAATTCTCTTTCATTCCCAATTCATACTATCAGGTCATAGGGTTGGTCTCATTAGGTTCTAGGGTCTCATCATAGTCAAATTAATGAGTCAAGTGTCAATAAATATCAGAAAGGTCATGAGGAGGTCAAATAAACTCAATGGCATAGTATCTGGAAAAATCAAAGAGTAGTTCTATTAAAATTGATGTAATTTTCAACTAAAAACATGTTTTGAGGTGAAAACATGACACTCTACCTTTATTTTCATTCTTCATGTAATTTTATGTCTTCATATGTAAAAAGTTGCACTTCATAAGCTATTATCTCCACAAAGCCACCACCCTGCTGTTCAAAGGTGTTTTCCATAGTATTTTTAGTATAAAATCATGTTATAAGTATTTCCATCAGAAGGAGCCCTGAAAGAGCTTTCTAATGATATATTATACTCCCCAAACCGACTTTTGGATGGGAAAATATGCCTAAGTGAACAAAATTCCCCAAAGGCCTAACCTTATCCCTTTTTTCATTTGTCCCTTAGTCTTTGTAAATTTACCTTTTCATATAATTTTTAAGTTTTTTCATTGTAACCCCCTTTCTCCCGATCCGATTTCATAATCACATCAAAAAAGTCCCTTAGACCCAAAAATCTTCGATGCGATCAAACCATCTCTGATCCCTTTGATTCGATTGCAATCGCATCATCGCTCCCAATTCAAATCACATACTTTCCGATTGACCCTTCTCCAATTACGAATATCCGATGTGATGGACCCCACCCGATCACATCTGGACCATTGATCTTATCAACGATCTGACAGCTGACATTAAATCACATCGCTTGATCACATTGCAACTTCGCAGTGCTCCCGACTTTGTCCCCACTCCTTTGATTTCCTCCGATGCGATTGAATCCCACCGATCACATCTCCATCGTTGATCTGTGCTTATGATTGGATGGATCGCAAGCCATCGCACCATCGCAATCGGCATTTTCCGCAGCATTTCTCCCACTCCACTTCCCCACCGATTTGCTATTATGATTCCCTCCTGGTCCCATCGTAAACCCTTCCGCCCCGCTCCAAGAAAAAAGGGTTTTCCCTTTGTAAAAGTGATAAATTGATTTTGAAAGATTTCTTAAGTGTTTCATCACATCACATTATTTCATTTCCCCCCAGCACTTAAACCCGCTTCCCCCTCCCCACCAATGCAATTGATCATGTATCTCCCATCGAAATTGGTGATTTCCATAGTGTTTCAACCCACTCCCCTCCCTGGTTGCGATTGCAATTGCAATTCCCTTTGGGCCCCACCTAAAGTCTTCAGCCCTTTTCAAAAGAAAATGGGTTTTTCCCTATGTAAAACCATTTTTTCCATTTTCTTTTATAAAGACTTCTCCTTCATCGAACCCGCTTCTATCACATCGCAAGTTATCAATACTTTGTGCCCACTCCTCTCCTGCTGTGATTTCCAATTTTCGATTGTGATTTCCCCTTTCCCCTTATACATTATCACATCGCAAAACTCCAATCGCATCATTCCCATACCCCTTCCCCCTTCCGACTGCGATTTGTGATTACGATTTTCGATCGTATCTTGGGCCCACCATCCTTTCATTTTCTCTTTTTCATTCAAAAAGGGGATTTTTCTTCATTAAATGGAAATTTTCATTTTTATTTGGTTCCAAAGTGTATTTCTTGGCATAAAAGGGATTTTCAACAAAGGAAAAGAAACAGTCAAGGCCAAAGAGCTAAATACAAACACAGAACACGACAGCAGCGATAACAAGGAGAAATGGTTCTAAATTTGTCTTTCTTCTCCTCTATTCGAGCAACTGCAAATCCTCCAGACGATCCAATGTATTTTTTATCCTTCTTTTCAGGGGAATATTTTTGGTTTTCTTCCTATGTTCAGAATTCAGTTTATGAGCTGGTGAAACAACTCCTTTTTCTATGGATCTACTCCCCTTAAATTCTGTATATTTAATGTAATCCTTCATCATTTATAAGGGGGGAATAAAAGTGTGGAATAAGTTGGGAATCATTGAGGACACTCTGCGCTCCATTTGTAACAATTTGGCAGGGAATTAATAAAGATATGCAGCTCTGATTTGTGGGATCCCTGTGGTATGGATTTTAGCATTGTTTTTTCATTTGTGTTCATTTTTTAATTGTTATGTTCACCATTCATTCATTCACATTTCTAGTTGAATGCTTTCAAGACAGATAGGTAGAATCCATTGTATAATGCTCTGGCCTTGGGAAATTATTCAACACTCTATGTTTTCTTCTATTTGAAAAGGATCCATGTCCTATGCCCTTTTCAGCTCCTCACCAACATTAATCATCTCATCATTGTTTGAACCAAGTTGTGAAAATCCCTGCCTACCTTGCCCCATGAAATACCCTGTATCTCTAATTTAATTCCCCAAATTCAAACTGCCCCATCTAATCCTACAACCCTAAAATTTATAAAAGCATTTCCAATTATTATACCTATCCTAAAATCAGTTTACTCTTATATTTCATTGAATATTTTTCTTTGAGAGATCCCTCTCCTGACCTTGTAGGCCTAGCTACAAGGCTGAGCATGGTTTGAGGTTACCTTGATTTGCCTTCTTTTAGCCTAAGGTTCAAATTAGGTGATAACAGGTTCCTTTTTCTTCTAAGATCATATTGTCTGTGCACCTCGATTATTCCATTTTCAAACCCCAATTGGTAGTATTTATAATCCTCATGATTTTTTTCAGTTTGTTCTGAGGAGAATAATTCTTGTTCTTCCTCAGTGAGGAAAGCATCACCCTGACTGTCAGATCCTATTAAATTCACATGATTTTCTTCCAACCTTTCTGTCTCCCTTTCTTCTTCTTGATCTTCATAGTTTTCCTGAAAAGGAGGCCTAATTTGTTGGTCATTATCTCTTTGTATATTTTGAACAAGGTCTCTTCTGAAATTGGGATTTCTATTTCTATTTTGGGGATTGATTTGGTTTTCTCTAAGAGGCACTCTATAATTTAATTTTATCTTCTCAAGAATTATTTCCATTACCCTCACTAAGTTGTCAATTTTGGCATCAGATGATGAGGTTGATGTCATTGTTTCATCTTTCTATGTAACTATTTTCTCTGATTTAAACCTAGCTCTTTTCTCAATAAGATTTTCCTCTACAATAATATCTCCCCTCTGCATATCTTCTAAAGTTAAGGGGTCTCTTTCTCTTAGTTGGTAGGCCATGTCTGGATCAAAGCCTTCAGGAAATTTAGCTAAGGTTAAGCCTAGTGGAGGTTTCATATTTGGGGGAAGTGCATTGTAAACAATATTGAACCTAGTGTAATAATCTTAGACACTTTCCCAAATGTTTCTTTTAATTTTGTTGTATTGTGAAAGGATTTGGAGAGGATTATTTTTTAAATCCCATTTGCTTCTAAATTTTTGGCATAAAGAAGGAAAATCATTTATGCTATCAGGAGTTAAGCTTTTAAACCATTTGATGGCTTCTCCTCCTAAAATTTGGGCAAATATTCTCATATTAATGGTCTCTTCTTTTATTTCGATGTAATCAATAGCATCATCCATTTTACCTACATGTTGTTGGGTATTAGCATATTCAGTTTCAGTGAAATGGGGAATTCTAGATTGATAATCATTTGGTAAAGGAGCCAGAGGTTGTGGTAACACTAATGGCGTATACCATGCTACCATGGTGGGAACAAATGGGGTATTTACAAGAGGTGGATTTGTGGAAGTGAAAGTGGGATGGAATAGAGTGTTTTAAACAGTGGGTATGTGGATGGGATTGGTGGAAGTACTTGGACCAGCAAGTTGATTATGAGCAGATTTTATATGGAAGGAGCTAAAATGATGGAGAAGTTGAAAATCAGGTGGAGTAGAAGGAGATGCTTCTTTGCTAAAATTATGTTGCAAATCTGTGGGCTCAAGGTCAGATCGGCCAATATCACTATGCAACTTGGTTCTAAATAAGTTCCTTGAATGGTACAAGTCAAAGTGAGGATCTTTCAAGTCTGTAAGCTTTTCAGGGACAGATCTTATTCTTTGGATGGTCCTAACAGTGGTTAAAATTATAGTTTTAGAAGTTTGCAACAAATTATTTTGTAGATCATCAACTATTGTAGTAGGATTAAGGTTTGAATGAGATCTGGTGTTGATCCTATGTGAAGCCAGATTTCAAGTTCAAAATTTTGGAGAGGCTAAAATTTTTAAGGATTGTTTTCATAAGTTTTGACCTCTCTTAGTGTTTAGTAAACTTCTAAAATATGGGACTAGGCTTCTAAACTTCTTAGGGTTGGTTTGACACAATCCTAGAGAGTCTAAAGAGAACTAGTGAAGTAATAAGCCTACTAGGGCTAGTGGAGTCACCGGGTGGAAACTTTTAGCTTTTTTGAAGGGAAAATGTATTATGGTCCACCAAAAATAAGTAATAAAAACCAATATATGGATATTTTTAGGGTTTTCTGAGTTTATTTTCTGTATTTATAAGGTTTTTAAGAGTTTTCTATACTTGAATCTTCATTTATCTAAGATGGTGAAACAAACAAAGTCTACTCTATGACCGTCAGTTGAGTTTTCTATGATTTATTAATGGTTTTTGGAGTCCTAAGATATACTTAGTTTTTCACTGACTTAGAAGGTCCCACCGTGATTGCTAGAATGTTTGTGTCCCATGATTTGGCAGACTGGTATACCAAATGAAAAGGAAACATGGAATGAGTCTTTAGATTTCTAGGACCTAGCCTTCCTAGACTGAGAGAGGGATCTCTCTATTTTTTTGCAAAGGATATGAAATTGTTTGCTTTGTAGGGTTGATTTTAGGCTAGTTATTAAGTACAAGGTTTGTTTAATTTGTGTTGGTTGGACATAATGATCAAAGAGAATATATAGAATGAGGAAATATCTAGGTCATTGGGAAATGGAGTCAAATGAAATTCACGATAAGTTCATAAAAGGATCGGGGAGTATCATAGGGAAAATCTAACTCGGCCAATGGATCTTAAAATTTTTTAGGATAATTAGATGAACATTAACGATAAGAATGAAAATTAAGACAAAGGGAAATTAAGAATCCTTCATCATGTACTTGAAACAAGAGAAAACTTTCAAGGTAACTATTTGAAACAATCCAAAGGACAGGGAAAACCATAGACTTCTTTGAATTTTTTTTTAATAACCAAACCTTTTAGGCAAAAATCCAGTAATAAAGGGACTACTTTCAGATAAAAAAAACATATAAGATAATAGTGAGAGTAGCCTAAGATCAAACATAAATAATCTAATGTGCTTTTTACTAACTCTCTAGGGATCTTTAAAGAAACCTTTTGAGGCAGTCCAGAGGACAGGGCACACCATAGACTTCCTTGGTTTAGACTATAGTAAGCATACTTTAAAAATATCTTAAAAATAATATCTCAAGTTGTACTCAATCATCACTAATTTCCTTGGTTGCACTCTATTAACATCATTCCTTAAAACAACATCTCAAGTCGTACCAATGAACATGGACTTACCAAAGGTTCCTAGTTATACTCTATTGAATCATCTCTAAAATAAAAAGCTAGATGGAATTGGAGGGCAGCTATGAATCCTCCAATCAGAATTTGCAGAAGAAAACATTAAGATAGTGAAGAGAAAACAGAACTAACGTGCTTTCAAAAGACATTTCTTAGCCTAAAAATTTTGCTCTACTGTAACAAAGAAAGATGGAAACATAATGAAAACAGAAAATAACAATAACAGATTAGAATCACTTCACCAACAATGAAGCTCATGGATCCAGTGATCTAGCCTCCTCCATCAATAAACAAATCAGGACATCCACAAGTTCCAAGACTTCAATTTTCTTTCAACTTCAAAGAGACTATGTATTACTTCAAAGAGTCATCAAATGCCAACAAAATAATGAGTTCAGATGAAGTATTTATGCTGAAAATGAGGAGATGAGGTTGTAATATTCCAAATTAGGAACAAGCTACACTATTGGGAAAATCTCAAGGTATTACCAATGTGGAGATTAGCAATACATAAATATGAGCTTAAAAATAGCAGTGAGTGCATTAATACTGAAAATGACAAAAGATCCACATAACCATTACATTATATTATAGTAGCAACAAATGTATTCAAGATCTTGAGAAAATTATCTCTCAAGCTAGGCAATGCAGCTTGAATGAAACATGTACATGAAATGTGGAGAAATACTGCTATATAAAAGAGGCCCTGGCTATGACTGTGCAATCCATAAGGAGGAACTGCTGCAAAATGTCAATAATACATAGATATGACAATAATGGCTCAAATAAAGAAGGGGGGGGGGGGGGCAAGATATCAACCCCTGAAAATATGCACTACACAATACTCAAAGGGATTGGCTGAAATATACAAAAAATGGCAAATCTACAGAAATGTCAAAGTTGCTAGGTAGCTGCAGCAACTCAAGAACAGGAAACAAATGGAGAAGAATAAAGATGTTGCAACCAATGACAAGATCTCCTCCAATGGATCTCTAGAATGAAAGGTTGATCCTATCACCTAAGATCTAACCCTCCAAACATCTGGAACAAGTCTCCACTGCAAACACACTCAGAAATAATGCAGTCTAGAGAAGGGAATACACTTTTGGTGAAGAGAAAGGCTTGGCATTACTGCCAAAGTCTGCAATAAACTCTGGAATATCTCCAATATGATATCTCAAAGGAAAGAGAGGCTCCTCCTCTGAAAATAGCTGATGGAGGTGATGTAGTGAACCCTAACTGCAACAACCAACAAATCAAAATTAATCTGCTGCAGAAATAACATTGTATTGATAGAGGATGCTTGGCCTCAAGCCTGGATGTCAGGAAAATTTGAGCAATCCCTCAAGAGACCTCTCAAGAAGGTGAAAGAACCCTAAATAGGAATTCCTCCCGACAATTCTTGCTAAACAACAAAGAATGCACAATTGTCTCAATTGACAATTGAGATGAACAATACAAGCATGAATAACAATGGCTACCTTTCCCTCCTTTTAAACAAGTGAAAGCTCTTTCTCCATGGGCCCCATCCATCACAGTTTCCTTCACCAAATATCCTTTTCCTCATTCACACTGCGTTGTCTCATAAAGTGATCCACTCCTCCTATGGAAACGTTGTTGACTTACAAATATGTTGAGGAACATCTTCCCAAAATGGATCCTCCATCCCCTAAACAATGATCCATACAAAGTGAGTTACCTCCCAGCATGGAAACTCCTGAAAAACACCTTCCAGCTTTGGCTCCTGAAGTGTAGGTGGGCTAGAAATCTGATCTTGGTAGACAAAATAACCCACCCCACACTGTCCTTCTCTCCACTTAGGATAATCGTAGAGTATCTACTGATGTTGGGTTGCAACAGTGTTTCCCTCAAGTGGAAAAATGAAGACTAAACATCCAAGGATATGTTCTTCAGCGTTATGAAACATGCTATCCCAAATCATCTCATATGTGATGAGTTGGAAGTCACCACCATATGGCATCCAATCAATAATATGGCTCACCTCAAATGGAAACAAATTTTTTTGTTGTAGTGGCCGCATGTGTTCTCATGCTCCCATTAGAGCATGCAATGCAAATAATGTGGGAGATATCTCCCCCAAAGGACACATCCAACCAATTTTCCATTCCCCCAATCATGCTCTAAACAAATACAAATACAACAACAACATAATGAACCATAATGGAAACCATGCTTGCTGTCATATGTGGCAAGGGAGAAGGAAAATGGTCCCTCAATTGTAACCAATGCAGTTTGACCCTCAACTAGAAAAGAGTGTGACAAAAAGTGTGGCCTCTCAACCACTTTCTCACCATCCTACTCTCCTCAAATGTATGGAGGAATTGAATGATATATGGTGCAAGGTGAGTAGGTCCTCCAAAATACATCTTCTCCCCAAGTCCTCCTAGGGAGTGGTCACCAATAGTGATCATGGCCTCAAGTAGACCATGGGGTATAGAAGAAAGAATGCTCCTCCTTGGAGTAAAATCCTGTACATATACAGTTAAGGGATGAATATACAAATCACCATGAAAATAAACAATACCCTTACCATAAGTTTTTTGTATGCAAATGGAGTGGCTAAAAAATGAGTCTCCTCTCATCCTCAAAGAGAAAAGAAGTGGTTGTGCTAACTCCTCCAAAGAGTCATGTATCTCCTCCATCTGCACATGATTTATGCATCTTCTCATATGTTGATCTGTCAATATCATGCAAGCTAGATTATCCTGGGAATACTCCACCCACAACCCGGAGCTCCAACATGGATCTATCCCCCATAGTGAAAACACTGATGATTCCCCATGAAGGCCATTTATCATATGGTAATCTCCTTCTTTGACATCTCCCATGCCAAAGATGCAAGTGGAAAGGCTGTTGTACTTCCCCTCCTACTTCTTCCGCAGCGCAAAATCTGAAATGAGAGTGGGTAAAAATGATGTTGAGAGAATGGCTCTCCCCTCCTTCAATCCACCCAAGACTCTCAGTGTTATGATGTTATCTCCTAAGGTCTCCACTCCTATGAAATCAATGAATGGTGCCTCAACATGTGAAGCATCTCCCATCGTCTGCTGGTCTGGTGGTCTCCCCAACAAAATGTCTCCATGCAATGAGACATCCTCAACAAGAGATGACTGAATATATGAATGGAGAAAACTCTCCATGCTTCCACTGCTCAATCCAATCACCTTATTAGGTGCATCACCCTCATAAAATAGAAATGGATGTGTGCTCATCATCACATCATGATGGTCATCCTCCCTATCCTCTCCTTGTGTTTCCATGGTTCCACATCTCATAAACAATGGAACATATAGAAAATAGGTTGTGCCTTGATCTCCACACATGAGATCCTGGGGACTTCCTTGCAAAGATGCAAGAATCCCTCTACCTGGAGCAAGAGCTCATCCTTCCTCTACATGAGGCAGTAGATAGTCTCTATATGACACAATGTTGTTGCCTTCAGCTCCCTCAACATAGATGGGAAACCCTCCAAAAATGTTGCTGCAAATATGGAATCTCTCCCAAAGTGGAAGTAATTCCTGATCATCAAAGGTCAAGGAGTATCCCCTTTACACCATGATGGTGTCGTCTCCTAATCCTACAACATCATACAAGAAATGAGAGAAAATATGCTCTTGTTCTCCCAAGAATAACCCCAGCAACAAATGTCTTTGTTGCTTCCTCATTCTCTCATCATACAATATATGTGATGAAGACATAGTGAATGATATGAATGTTTCATCATCAGTATGCACACATACTCTTTGCTGCTCCAGATGCAAAAATACTGCCACATCTTCTCCATCCTCATACCCTTGGAAAGAGTGTATGCCAAGTGATGGCCAAACTCCTTCAAGAGTAACCAGCACAGCCAAGCCTCCTGCTACGTGGCATCATAAATCTACAAGTAGCTTACTAGCTTCTTTCTCACCAACCACATCCACTCAACCAACTGTGGATTTCTTCTTCCACCCTTCATCTTGGTACTCCTCCCATGAGGGCTACCATCATCTGAAATCGAACTCCTACATTTCATGTGACCTTAAAATGCAATGTTCCCAAGGATCAATTTGACCCAATGAGGATCCAAATAGGTGTTAGAAAAAATCCTCCCATCATGATGTGCACGGCTCAAGGAATGTCCATCACAATCATGAGAGATGTTATCCATCCAAAGATGTCCCCCATCTACTATCTGCTCCTATGAGAAGGGAAGAACCTCCTCAAACTGATGAAGAATCTTGCACTCCATGATGTCTGGGAGTGCACCTCTACTGAAATCTCTCTGGAATATCTCCTCCTCATGCATGTCCTTCCAAAACCAAAAATGCCTTGGATCTGCTGCAAGTAGAAGTCTCTCTTTCAGTTGTGGCATGATCATTGAGAGAGTGTCATCTAGAGAGGAGAAATAGTTTCTTATCTCCAGATGTATACTCCTTATCAATGCTTCCTTCATGGCTTCCTGAATGAAGCTGCTCTCTGAATGCTCATATGAGGAATGATTCCTCCTTTCTCCATCATTGCTTAGCGAAGTGCTATTCTGCTACTCTAGATCAATTGCATGCAATGATATATACCCATCCAAAGTGTTTGTTGGAATGACAAGAGATGGAATTTCAATCATACCTTGGTGAAATTTGGAAGCCCCTTGCAAGGCTGCAAGAGTTTCCTCCTCATAAGTGTTGGCCTCCCAAACTGCTGAAGATGAAGGCTGCTCCTCCATGGTCTCAAGAGCACTGGTACATGCCTCATCATCTGGTGGTGGGGGCTCCTCCCTCCTTTTTCCAAACCTCCTGATCAATCTCTGAGAAAACTCAATAATAGTAGAAACCCTTGTATGGCTTAGAGGGCTGATCCACCAATTCTTTTCTTCACCTTCAAGGTGCAGTGTTGCAACTTCTACAGCCTCTTTTTCTACTACAGGATGTATATGGAATAAATCCTCTAGCTTCTTCACCCAAACCTCTACTGCACTTGTGAGTGATCCATAAAGAGAAATCTATTGCCTCTCATCATCCCATAGTTGTGGGGTCTTCTTTCTTATTCCTACTGAACGAATTGTGGAAAAGCTACAGTCTCTTGGAAGGCTCTAGGTTTAGCTTGGTATTCATCCAGGTACTCACTTAGAATTTCAGATTCCAAGTGTTCTTCATGCTTTTGATCTTCTTTTCTGTGAGATTAGGAAGTGCATGATCCTTCTTCTTCTCCTTCTTCCATTTTCTTGACCTCCTTGGAGAGGTCTCCTCTGGATCTGAAAATAGATGAGAGTAAACTCATCTTCTTCATCATATTGATATTCTTTGGATGAGACTCACAGGTTGAGCCAGAGATCATGCTTTGATACCACTGTAATATTCCAAATTAGGAACAAGCTACACTATTGGGAATATCTCAAGATATTACCAATGTGGAGATCATCAATACATAAACATGAGCTTGAAAATAGCAGTGAGTGCATTAATACTGAAAATGCCAGAATATCCAAATAACCATTACATTATATTATAGCAGCAACAAATGTATACAATATCTTTAGGAAATGATCTCTCAAGCTAGGAAATTCAGCCTCAATGAAACATGTACATGAAATATGGAGAAATATTGCTATATAAAAGAGGCACTGGCTATGACCGCGTAATCCATGAGGAGAAACTACTGAAAAATGTCAATAATACATAGATATGACAATAATGGCTCAAATAAAGAAGGGGGAGCAAGATCTCAACCCCTGAAAACATACACTACACAGTCCTCAAAGGGATTGGCTGAAATATACACAAAATGGTAAATCTGCAGAAATGCCAGAGTTGCTGGGTAGCTACAACAACTAAAGAACTAGAAACAAATGGAGAAGACTGAAGATGATGCAATCAATGAAAAGATATCCTCCAATGGATCTCTAGAATGAAAGTTTGATCCTCTCACCTAAGATCTAACCCTCCAAACATGTGGAACAAGTCTCCACTGCAAACACACTCAGAAATAACACAGTCTAGAGAAGGGACTATGTTGTTGGTGAAGAGAAAGGCTTGGCCTTGATTCCAAAGTCTGCAATAAGCTCCAGAATATCTCCAATCTTATATCTCAAAGGAAAGAGAGGCTCCTCCTATGAAAATAGCTGATGGAGGTGATGTAGTGAACCCTCACTACAACACCCAGCAACATAACATTACTCTACTACAGAAATAATGCTACCTTGATGGAGGAGGCTTGGCCTCAAGCCTGGATGTGAGGAAAATCTGAGAAATCCCTCAAGAGACCTCTCAATAAGGTGAAAGAATCCTAAACAGGAATTCCTCCCAGAAATTCTTGCTAAACAGCAAAGAATGCACATTTGTCTCGACTGACAATTGAGATGAAAAATACAAGCATGAATAACAATGGCTGCCTTGCCCTCCTTTTAAACAAGTGAAAGCTCTTTCTCCATGGGCCCCATCCATTAGGGTTTCCTTCACCAAATATCCTCTTCCTCATTCACAATGCGCTGTCTCATAAAGTGATCCACTCCTCCTATGGCAACGTTGTTGACTTGGTCAAATATGACCTTGTCTTCATGAATTTGACCCTTTTCACACTTGAGGGTACAAAATGAAGCTACTCTAATGATCCCTTTCACATTATTAGGGATTTTATTCATGTCATCAATACGAATGGGTTCCTTTACCCATTTATTTAGCTGCAAGGTGATAAAAGAAAAATTTTAATATTCCATTTAGCTACGAGCTAAAATGGTTATATTACAAAGGTATAAGATAGGGTTTCAGTGTCATTTCTTACAGAGTAAGTGAATTCCTAACCTTAAAGACCATGCAAGGCTCAATGCAGAAATATATGTAGATACTTCTGTGTTTTTAATAGCTTCTATCTTAACTTATAAGGAAAAATAGGTGAATCTGTTGAATTTTAAGGCTTATTCATAACTTTTTACAATAACTGTCTGTCAGATAAAAATATCTGACTCAGCTCAATAACTGCCTAATTCTTTTTGGAAGGAAAAAATCACCTAGGTGGCTAAAAATGTCCTTGAGAGGAATAATTGGTGTGAGATGAGTCATTCGAACATGTCTTTGGGTTAATTTGTCTTTTCTTTCAATAAAAAATATCTTTTTTAGGCCTTTGAACCTTGATTTAGCCTTTATAATATGTTTCACTGTCTTTTCTTCCTTAATTACTGACTTTCTTCACTTTCTGTGTTAATCTCTGCGTTATGAATTAATATCCTTGATTTGATTTTTGATATGAGATTAACTCTTTAATATTTATTTCCTTCTTCACTTCTTCTTCTTACTGTAATTGTATTTTGTGTGTAGGGGAGGTTTCTTCGTGGTATGATGGTTTATAACCCATCAAGTATCATGCTTCATTGAGGGTAAACCCTTATGCAAACCCCCTGGATTTCTTTTATGGGAATTCACCTCTTGGATGGTCATCCAGAGGTTAATTTTCTCATTTCTCAATCATTGGAATGCCATTTTGGGCATTACCGACCTTAAAACTTGCATAAAGCACAAAACAATGTTAACTTTAAAAACCTGCAAGGAGTGATAAGACTGCATTTTCAGGGTTTGGAGCTATTGGGAGGAATTGGTAGAGGAGAAATGGAGTAGAGGGTAAGGTTATATATGAAGAACTTGGAGGAATTTGAACAAAGGTGAAGATATTTAAATTTAGGCACGGGGAGGGAGAAAGTGGTTTTTCAAAAACCATGGTGGTTTATCATGTGTGTTGAGGCCAGTAAGTGGTATTGGATCAAACGTGTGTGATGCCACTAGGAGATTGACGCATGGCAGGGTAAATACTGCCAATTTCATGGAGGTTATGGGTTATTAAACCCATTTCTACTTTCCACGCGATATGGGGACTGGTTTGTCAGATCTCAAGTGATGAGATCAACAGTGTAGAGAGATCCAAGGGCAACATGCAGGTGTGGAGGGTGGAGCCTGGGGAAAGATGGCACATGGTGAATAGATGACGGAGTTTTAGTGTAAGGTGGGGTTTTATGTGTAGAAGGTGTTATGGTTTAGGAAAAAGGGCTTCAGGCCAATATTCAAAAAAAGGGTGGGTTTTATTTATAAAAATAGAGTTCTTATAAGGTTTTTAAAGGTCTGATAGTGTAGAAATTTGCTGAATAATGAATATTTATTCACTGATATTATCTTGGTCACACACTAATTCGAATTCATGCATAACACATAAGCTCTTCTACAATTGATCATCAATATGCGGAAATAGAAAGCAGTCGCATGCGCTCATTAAAACATAATCAAGCACACATCTCAACACAGTATGTAATGGGGAAAGCTTATATCTGAAAACCCCTAGCTATTTTGTAAATTATAATGGAAGAGAACATGTAATAATACATAGCACAATAATCCTCACAAGTACTCAGTACTATCTCCAAAAGGTTACACACAAAACTAGCTCAGTTTTGAACAAGTCACGAGTTCAAAACTCCTCCACTATTTGCCTGCCTCTACTGCGCAATCCAAAAGGATTATGGATGAGATCCAAGTTCGAATCCCACTGGCTTGATCTACGCAATCCTCATTTTCAATCTCCTCCAATGTTTGTGCAAAAATCATGCACAACTAATGTCACAACTAATAGCAAACTCACCCTTTCATCTATATTTTACTTGGTCTTCAGCAGGCTTGTCCATGCACGGTCAGGCGATGTGTTATTTGATTTGAATAATGAGTTAATACTTAGTGAATTAAAGGCATATTTAATTCACCCCACTCATCTCTAGTGTATTAGCCGATTAAAATAAATACAACTAGTTCTTCTAAGTTAACTTAGAACACAACTCTGGCTTGTCTCATCGACTCACTTAAACTACTTGCCACTTGAGTTCTATGGCAGATTCAACCATGCATGAGCTCACCAAACCCCAAGGAATAGCATAATTCCTTCTTTCAGATGCATGGGCCACATTCGTAGCTCCAACTAAAGTGCTGTAAGAGAATAAACTGAAGTTTAGAGTCCAAATATTATTAAGGGCTAATAATATTTGACTGGCCTATTTTTAGACAGGCAGTCTAAAAATAGACTTCGACCTGTATGTATAAAAATAGAGGTCCATCTATTTTTACCAAATCGACCAATAATCCAAGAATAGCATACTACAACTCCTAGACCATGCTCCATATGTCTAAAAATAGACATAGTCTAAAATTGGACTTTGCGCCAAAAATAGCCTGCGGGACCACTTAGTGAAGGCGACTCTTTTCACTAAGCTCATCATCTTGTTGAATCTCAACACTCCCTCTCAACAAGATAAGGATTATCTTCCACCCCTATCCTACCTCTGTGGTATTCAAATTTGCTCCTAGTGAGCGCCTTCGTCAAGATATCAACATCCTGATCCTCCGTGGGAATGTGTGAAAGTAACATGATATTCCGCTGCACACAATCTCTGATATGATGATACCAGATGTCAATGTGTTTATATCTATCATGAAATACTAGATTAACTGAGATTTTAATGCAACTCTGATTATCACAATAAATCACATTAGGATCTAAGTGTGAACTGAATAACCCGACCAGGATCTTCCTCATCCATATAGCCTCGCATGCAACCAAACTTGCTGCCATATACTCGGCCTCTGCTGAACTGAGTGCCACGGACATACGCTTCTTCTTTGGCACTGAGAAGCTAGCATCGACACGATGCGAAGATTCCTCCCGGATGTGTTATTTCCGATCAGATTTGGGCTCCTGCCCAATGCGCATCGATGAAGCCGCAAAGCTTCCCATCCTCTGTCACATGCCACGGAACATATCCCGATGTGCCACTAAGATAACGCAATACATGCTTGCACCGCCTTCCCGAGAAGAGCTTGGTAGGCTTAACCATAGCTTGCGAAAGGCCGGATTATGACATAGCATATATCGGGTTGTGTATTGACCAGATACATAAGCGACCCCACCAACTGTCGATAAACAGTGGCATCCACTACCTCCGCTGAAGTAGAATCCTCCTTCCTCCATCCACCAGGAAGAGGAGTATCAATAGGCTTGCAACCATGCATGTTGAACTTCTCCAGTATCTCTCGGGCATACTTACCCTCAGAAACAAAGAAATTTTTCTTCTTGTACCCAAGTATCCAATCACGAGAAATAATGAAGGAGGCCCAAGTCCTTCATCTCAAACTCTCTAGCAAGATCCTCCTTGCATGAAAGTATCAACAGCTCATCACCCGTCAAAATCAGATCATCTACATACAGTACAATGATCAGAAATTTCCCCTCCACCACAATCTAGTACAGGTTAGGATCCACCTCACTCTTGGAGAATCCAAGTCCGATGAAATAACTATCTATCCGTGTGTACCAAGCACGAGGTGCTTGCTTCAACCCGTACAGTGCTCTCTTGAGTCGGCAAACATGCGACTCACTGCTAAAGATCTCGAAACCTTTGGGCTGATCTATGTACACCTCCTCCTCAATGACTCCATTGAGGAACGCAGTCTTCACATCCATCTAATGGATGTGCCACCCCATCATCGCTGAGAGAGCTAGGATCGTCCGTATGGAAGAGTACCTTGCGACAAGTGCAAAAGTCTCCTCATAATAGATCCCCTCGATCTGTGATAAGCCACGGGCAACAAATCTTTCCTTGTACTTCTCCACACTCCCGTCAGCCACTTGCTTCACTTTGTAGATCCATCGTGAACCCACCACGGATTTCCCCTCCGGTCGCGGGACAATCTCCCATGCACTGTTTCTGACAATCGAATCATACTCTTCCACCATGGCATCTACCCATGTGGGGTCCTCCACAGCTTCCTCGAAAGAGGATGGCTCTGTCACAACACATTGACTCACAAGAGCCATGTATCCGATGTGTTAATTGCGGTGACTTTCTCTATCACACCTTTGTGTGCTGTAGGTGGTACAACCTTCTTGCCTTCCTCGCCCTCGGAAACATGTTGCTCGGCTCTGTGGTGCGCTTTTTTTCCTACGATGGTTGGTGCTGCATGAGTGGTCTCTTCCACTCCATGAACTTTCTCTTGTGGCTGATCCACATCCTGAAGCTCATCCTTAGGAGCTAATAGCTCCTCATCTGCATGCAAGTGTGGCTCCCTCTCAAGCGAACACTTCATGGCTTTCTCCTCCTGAAATTTGATATCCCGTCGCACAACAGTCTTGCGACTGTCTGGAAAATACACACGATAGTTGTGGGGTGTATCAGTGTACCCCACAAATATCCCAACCTCTGTGGTCGGATCCAGCTTCTTTCTGGCGTCCTTCGTCACATGCATGTAGACAGGTGAGCCAAAAATCCTCAAATGAGAAATGTCAGGCCTCTTGCCAGAAAATGCCTCCTCCGGTGTACTCATGCCAAGTATCTTGTGAGGAAAACGGTTCTGCACATACACTGCAGTATTGCATGCCTCAGCCCACAAGTGAAGGGGTAGGCCCTGATCATGCAACATCGCCCGTGCAGCACCCATGATCGTTCTATTCTTCCGCTCAGCAACCCCGTTCTGCTATGGGTTATGGGGTGCGATGAGCTCTCTCTGAATCCCTTCTGCGCTGCAAAAGTCTTTTAATTCAGTAGAGATGAATTCACCACCATTGTCGCTCCTAAGAGCCTTCACATGCTTCCCCGATTCCTTCTCAACCAGCGCCTTGAATTCACAGAACTTTGAAAATGTCTCACTCTTCTTCTGCATGAAGAAGATCCAGCACTTCTGAGAGAAATCATCAACAAAGATCACATAGTACTTGTGCTTTGCTGTCGAAGCTACTGAGAAAGGTCCACACACGTCTGTGTGAATTCTCTCAAGGATCGTCGTGGCGCGACTATCCTTCTCGTGAAAGGTGGCTTTCACAAATTTTCCCAAGGTATACCCTTGCACTGATGCGGTGTGCGAAGTGCCTTTAGAAGCCCGGTAGAAATCTCTTTAACGGTATCTTCAAAAACTCCATGGTGAAGGTGGCCCAATCTCGGGTGCCACGGCTCGCCATCATCCGGAAACTCACCACTTCTCTGCCTTGCATACCATTCTTTGTGTAGACATCTACTTGCAAGCTGATAAAGGTTCTTGACTCGAACCCCCATCTTCGGGTCTCTCCGGTTGTCTTGCGTAGGGAAGCCTTCCTCGGCGAAGACCACATCATACCCCTTGTCTTCCAACATCACCACGGAAGATCAGATTCTTCATCAATCCTAGAACATGCAATACTTCCTTCAATACGAAGGTTTTACCAGAATCCCTCTCAAAGGAAACGGTACCGATACCGCTGGCACTGTATCTATCATCATCACCCATCTCGATGTGCACTCCAAGATCTTTTTCCTCTAGATCTGAAAACAGATCTCGATCTCCTGTCATGTGAAATGACGCACCATTGTCCAAGAACCATAATGATCCCATCACATTTGAGACCAAGCATGTGATCAGTGAAAAATCCAGTTCAAACTGGGAGGCCAATATCTCTCCCACTGTAGATCCAGCAGCCTTCTTATTTTTTCTTCTTCTGCAGACAATTTGTGGCATAATGTCCATGTTGGTGACGATAAAGCACTTCACCTTGGACATGTCTTTCTTGATACTGCTGCAGTTGAAGATTCTTTCTTGCTCTTTCCATACTTTAGATTGGCGGCCAAAGCGCAATTTTCTTCATGAGATGCCTTTGATGAAGATCCGTCCCTGGTAGTCCGCCTGATCTCCTCTTGCATGAGATCCGACCACAGTCGCTCCCATCCCGACAACTTCTCCCAACCATTGACAGAGTTCTGATAGGAATGCCAACTCTTTGGAAGACCAAGGAGAACCAGGTCCACCAAGTCCTCATCATCGACAGTCACCCCCACACTTCCCATCTCATCTATGCATTGAGTGAACTTCGTGAGGTATTTGGCGATACTGTCGCCTTTCTCCATCTTAATGTTTTTGAGTTTATCCTTGAACGGCCCCTCTGGTCGCTCTTGCTGCGGAATAAATCTATCGCGCCACTTACATCACGCAAATATGGAGGATTATGCTAATTTTCCATGCGAGGCTGGATAGTCGACCATACGCCCTCCATGAGAATCGTTCGACATTTCGCCATCTTCTTTTGTAGCTTCCTTCGGCGGGATCGGTATGACTTTTGGACATCCATATCTACGAAATCCTTCAGCCCATTATCTTCTAATACTGCCTCCATCTGATCTTTCCATGCAACATAATTCGAACTGCCTTCAAGGGCATATTCGAGTCGCAAACCGTTGAAAGACATTTTCAACTCCGTCACAAAGAAAACAATCTGCTGCAAAATTCGAATTCCAACCTCAAAACTCAACTGCTTCTAGATCTGTGAGAACAAATTATTTCTGGCACAGAGATCGACTGTAAGGGCATTTACTGGATATATCACCTTTCATAGAAAGGATGGATCCAGAGGCTACCTGGCCCGTTACAGACTCTGTCTACCGAAATAATTGCAATCACTGTAATAGATCCCAATGATCAATTCTTCGCTCCGATACCATGTAGAAATTTGCTGAATAATGAAGATTTATTCACCGAGATTATCCTGGTCACACACTAATTTGAATTCATGCATAACACATAACCTATTCTACAATTGATCATCAATATGCGGAAATAGAAAGCAGTCGCATGCGCTCATTAAAACATAATCAAGCACACATATCAACACATTATGTAATGGGGAAAGCTTATAGCTGAAAACCCCCAGCTATTTTGTATATTATAATGGAAGAGAACATGTAACAATACATAGCACAATACTCCTCACAAGTACTCAGTACTATCTCCAAAAGGTTACACACAAACTAGCTCAGTTTTGAACAAGTCACGGGTTCAAAACTCATCCACTGTTTGCCTGCCTCTACTGCGCAATCCAAGTTGGTGTAATGAGAGATCCAAGTTCGAATCTCCTTGGCTTGATCTGTGCAATCCTCATTGGCAATATCCTCCAATGCTTGTGCAAATCTCATGCACAACTAATGTCACAACTAATAGCAAACTCACCCTTCCATCTACCTCTTCCACTGGTCTTCACTGAACTGTCCATGCACTGCAGTCAACTGATGTGTTCTTTAGTTGAATAATGAGTTAATACTTAGTGAATTAAATAATATTTAATTCACCCCACTCATATCTCATATCTAGTGTATTAGCCAGTTAAACTAAATACAACTAGTTCAACTAAGTTAACCCGAACACAACTCCACCAACTGTCTCATCAACTCCACCAAACTCCGCCACTTGAGTTCTAACTGAAGTCAACCATGCATGAGCTCACCAAACCCCTAGGAATAGCGTAATTCCTTCTTTCAGATGCATGGGCCACATCCGTAGCTCCAACTGAAGTGCTGCAAGAGGATAAACTGAAGTTTATAGTCCAAATATTATTAAGGGCTAATAATATTTGACTGACCTATTTTTAGACAGGCAGTCTAAAAATAGACTTCGACCTGTATGTCTAAAAATAGAGGTCCATCTATTTTACCAACTCGACCAATCATCCAAGAATAGCATACTGCAACTCCTAGACCATGCTCCATATGTCTAAAAATAGACATAGTCTAAAAATAGACTTTGCGCCAAAAATAGCCTGTGGGCCCACTTAGTGAAGGCGAATTCATTTCACTAAGCTCCATAATCTTGTTGCATTTTAAACACATAGGCTTATAAGTTAGTTTAGAACAATGTAAAAGGGATTTTTTACATTTTTTAAGGCTTTTTTGAGCAAAAATGATTAATGAGGTTTTTATAAGGGGTAGGAAAAATGGGATGTTAGAGGGGAATAAGGGGATGAAATGAGGGTGAGAGCGATGAAATGAGGTGAACATACCTAAAATGATTAATTCTTCCATTCCAGCAGAAGGGTAAACTTTTTAGGAGACAGAGAGGAAAATATAGTGAAAAATAGTTAATCTTAGGATGATGAAGGTTGTGAGATTTCTAGAACTCACAACATTTCTCAATTGTTGTTTCTAGGAATCTAGTATTATAACTTAGTCATCTTTTGGCATCAGCAAAAATTACTGATGAATAATAGTGTAAACTCCTCGAAGAGCTCCTCAATGGAAGAGGTGGGATTACCGACCAGGAACACCGCGTGCTAAACAACACATGAAATCTTAGCTAAACAACTGAAGAAAGCTATATGTATAAATAGACCATATATATACCAAGATGAATAATATGGCTGCCATCCTCTTCCTTTTATAAGATATGAGTTTCCAAACCCTAAGGCCCATCCATTAATGACACTACTTCCATGCAATGTGTCTCCATCTAAAACTGTGTTGTCCCTCCATTAATGTCCACTCCTCCATGGCAATGTTGTTTATTTGGTCAAAGTTGAACCATTCCACATGTTTTAGCCCCTGTTCACACCTTAGGGTGCTTTATTAAGCTAGAAAGACAATCCACTTTGACATGAGAAGTGGTTTTATTCATAATAAAGAGATTTATGGGTCTTCCTACCCACTTATTCACCTATCTAAGTGAAAAAACAAAAAATTAATATTCCAATTAGCTGTAGGTTAATTTAGGAATATTATGGCCTCACACGGTGTGCCTGACTGAATGAAGGCTCAAGGGAACAAATGGAAAACAGGCCGCGAAAAAATGCACAAGGCACCCGGGCGGTCATAACTTAGCAAATTTGATACAAACACACTCAAATGAAATGACCCAACCCAAACACATTTCATTGGGTGCCCTCACACGGCACGACACGACGCACCCTAACTAACGAAGGCATAAGGGAGAAAACTTAAAACAGGCCCCACGAACATGCACAAGGCACCTACACGGTCACAACTTAGAAAATTTGATACGACCACCCTAAAAATAAATGACCCGACCTGAACTTGTTTCATCGAGCGCCCTCCAACTTCACGACACGGCCCGCCCGACCGAACGAAAGCACAAGGGAGCAAACGGTAAACAGGCCGCACGAGCAAGCACAAGGCATCTGGGTGGTCACAACTTAGAAAATTTTATATGACTGCCCTCAAATGAAACGACTCGACCTGAACGTGTTTCATTGGGCACCCTCACATAGTGTGACATGGAGCGCCTGACCAAATGAAGGCACAAGGCACCCGATCGGTCACAACTTATAAAATTTGATATGGCCACCCTCAAATGAAATGACCAACCCAAACGAGTTTCATCAGGCACCCTAACACGGCGCGACACAATGTGCCTGATCGAATGAAGGCACAAGGGAGAAAATGAAAAATGGTTTTGACAAACGTGCACAAGGCGCCTAGGCAGTCACAACTTAGCAAATTTGATACGGCTGCCCTGAAATGAAATGACCAGACCCAAACGCATTTCATCGGGTGCCCTCACATGGCACGACACAGTGTGCCCCATCGAACAAAAGAACAATGGAGAAAATAGAAAATGGGCTACACGAACGTGCACAAAGCACCAGGGCAGTCACAACTTAGAAAATTTGATATAGCTTCCCTCAAACAAAACTACCTGACTCAAATGCATTTCATCGGGCACCCTCACACAATGTGACACGGCCTCCCAAACCAAAAGAAGGCAGAAGGGAGAAAATGACAAACAAGCCGCAAGAACAAGCACAATGCACCTAGGCAGTCACAACTTAGCAAATTTGATACGGCTGACCTAAAATGAAACGACCTGACCCGAACGCATTTCATCAGGCACCCTCACACGACATGACACAACGTGCCTGACCAAATGAAGGAACAATGGAGAAAATGGAAAATGGGTCACATGAACATGCAAAATGCACCTGAATGGTCACAACTTAGGAAATTTCATATGGCCACCCTGAAACGAAATGACTCGACCCGAACTTGTTTCATCGAGTGCCCTCACACGATGCGACACGACCCACACGACCAAACGAAGGCATAAGGGAGAAAATGGAAAACAGGCCACATGAATGAGCACAAGGCACCCGGGCAGTCACAATCTAGAAAATTTTATACGACCGCCCTCAAATGAAACAACCTGAACCGAACGAATTTCATCGGGCACCCTCACATAGCACGACACAGTGTGCTCGATTGAATGAAAACATAAGGGATCATATGAAAAATGGGCCACACGAACATGCATAAGGCACTTGAGTGGTCACAACTTAGCAAATTTGATATGTCCACTCTCAAATGAAATTACTCGACCCGAACGCGTTTCATCGGCGCCCTCACACAACACGCCCAACCGAACGAAAGCACAAGGGACCAAATGGGAAACAGGACACACAAACATGCACAAGGCACCTAGGTGGTCACAACTTAGAAAATTTTACATGGCTGCCCTCAAATGAAATGACCCTACCCGAACGCATTTCATCAGGCGCCCTCACATGGCATGACATGACCCACCTGATCGAACGTAGGCACAAGGGAGAAAATGACAAATGGGCCACAAAAATGAGAACAAGGCACCCAGACAGTCATAACTTAGAAAAATTGATACGAGCAACCTCAAATGAAATGACCCGACCTGAACGCGGTTCATCAGGCGCCCTGATGGTGCAACGCAATGAGCCCAACCAAATGAAGGCACAAGGGAGAAAAAGACAAACGAGCCGCACGAACGTGCACAAGGCACCTAGGTGGTCACAACTTAGCAAATTTTATATGGCCTCCCTCAAATGAAATGACCCGACCTGAATGTGTTTCATCGGGTGCCCTCGCATGACATGACACGACGCACCCAACCGAACAAAGGCACAAGGGAGAAATGGAAAACAAGCTGCACAAACATGTAGAAGGCACTCTAGTGGTCATAATTTGGCAAATTTGATATGGCCACCCTCAAACAAAATGACCCAATTGACATGTGTTACATCGGGCACCCTCACATGGCGCAACATAGCCCATCTGAGCGAACAAAAGAACAAGGGAGAAAATGGTAAACGGGCCGCATGAACGTGCATATGGAAATTGGACAGTCAGAAATTAGCAAATTTGATATGGCTGCCCTCAAACGAAAGGACCTGATCTGAACACGTTTCATTGGGCACCCCAAAATGAAATGACCCTACCCAAACATGTTTCATCGGGCACCCTCACACGGTGTGACATGGTGTTCCTGGCCAAATGAAGTTAGAAGGGAGCAAATGAAAAACAGACCACATGAACATGCACAAGTCACCTGGGCGGTCACAACTTAGCAAATTTGATACGGCCTCCCTCAGATGAAACGGCCTGACCCGAACACATTTCATCGGGCGCCCTCACATGGCACTATAGGACGTGTCTAACCGAATGAAGGTACAAGCAAGAAAATAGAAAATGGGTCACACGAACGTGCAAAAGGCACCCGTGTAGGCACAACATAGCAAATTTGATACGGCCTCCATCAAATAAAACGACCCATCCCGAACGCTTTTCATAGGGCGCCCTCACATGGATGGACATAACGTGCCCGATTAAATTACGGTACAAAGGAGAAAACGAAAAATGGATCGCACAGACGTGCACAAGGAACCCAGGTGGTCACAACTTAGCAATTTTTTTACGCCCGCCCTCAAACAAAACTACACGACCCAAGCATTTTTCATCGGGTGCTATGACACTGTGCTCTTCTTCCACCTTCACCATTTCTGCTCAAATAATATTCACTTTATTGATAATTCAAAATGTTTCATCTTTTTCAATGTCAGATGTCCTCCTCTTGCACAATGTATCAATGGTCTCACTAGTCTCATCAAACTCCTTTGCCACTTCCTTCGACTTCTCTTTAATTTCTTTAAAGTTCATTTCCAATGAAAGAAAGTCATCCATTAAGCTTTAATACCACCTGCAACACTGCAAATGTATCCCTACTCAATAATCAAAATGCCCCAAAAGGGTAGCTCTGATACCAACTGTCATGCCCCTATACATGTGGTAGTCTCCCAACCACTTTATATATGGGTGCAACACTACCTTATTTTTCTCTTTTCAAATACTCAATAAGTATACTACAGCTAACTCAACACATGTTTAATTAATCTTCCAAAGAGTTCTTGTGCAGAAATAAAACATCAATAAACATTGATATCGAACCACATGAATGCCCATACATTCAAACGAGGGGAAAATGTCATTAATAAGTTTGATCGATATTATGTTTCAATAAATATGTACAATCTGCAATAATTATACAACCAATACTTTATAAACCATTTATTCTTCTTTCCAAATGTGCTTTTACCTTGGTCTAGCATGAAAAACTTCCAAACAATGCAAACAATCCATAGGAACCCCAAAATTCCCTTTTAGAACATGTTTCAAAAGTCTGCACGAATTTTGGTTCAAGTGGGTCAATCGGATCACTCGAGTCATAGACACCCTGGGAACCTTGAACATGTTTCTACACACAGGTCATTGGGGTCATAGTCTACACATGTTTCCTAAATGAATTTGGGTGACACTTGAGCTGACCTAGCTCTAATGAATGACCTTCGCGTCTCCAAACACTATTCCACATGTCCTGAATGCGGATGCGCTGCACGAAACTGACTCGACTTGAACATGCCTGCCCTGAACATTGTTCTGCACACATCCTGCGGAAGGAAACTGACTCGACCCTACCCTGAACACTGTTCTACACACACCCCGTGGAAGGAACCTGACTCCACCTGCCGATGAAAGCCGAATGCACTTATACTCGACTCGACCTAGACTTCGTTTCCTTGTTATGACTTCGCCCTCCACCCTTGACCTTCACTCTAGCTCACACCTTAGCTTTTCAATGGTGGAATCAACAAGATGTTGATGCCCTTCTTGCCTTCCTTTATCATCCATCACACCTCCTCCTTTTATATGTGTGTTTTCCCACACATTACTTCCCTTGGTGGGACTTGACCCATATAAGTCCGACCCACTAAATGCCCATAAACCATTGGTTACTATGTGACGTTTCCTCCTTAACGTCGGCTTGCCACCACCACCAGCCTATAAACCTCCAAGCCAAAAATTAGCCATTTTTGGACACGTTTATGCACGTCGCTCCTAAAAATCTCACGATCACTATGATAACATCGCATAATAGATGAATGTTGTTTTTGTTCAACGTTGTGCCCATTTAACCTTTCGTCAAGGCTTTCTTCACATCGTCGACCATTGTTCCTCACATGTCCACTAAATGCTTCCAATGCCCTCGATCATCATCCTTGACTCGTGGGTCTTATAAGCACATTTTCCATTGTGGCAGACGTATACTTAGGCGATGTCTATTGAGCAAGGACATTGAAACCATAGGTTTCACATAGTTGGGCGTCTCTCATCACAATGGGGTGAGGAAACCCAACCTTCCCCACACTTGGACATGGCTTTCATAATTATGAGGCATGAAAAATCCAAGCTCCAGAGATAGACCAGGGAAGTGATTTACAACGCGCCACGAAAAAGAAGCCCCAAGTTTTCCAGACTTGGTCGTTTCTTCGTCGTGCCACGTAATGGAAACCATGAGTTCCATAAACTTGGGCGATTTCGGTCATGCTGTGACATGGAAACCCAAATTCCCTGCACCAAGGTTGTAGTTTTTTTCAAGAAGGGAGATAGATATCGCAAGGTTCCAAGAGTTAGGTGGTTTCCCTCGTGCCATGAAACAGAAGCCCCAAAGTTTGCAGACTTTGGTGGTTCTCCGTCATGTTGTGACATGGAAACCCGAGTTCCCTGCATCGAGGCCACATTTTATATCATGGCAGGACATGGAAATCCTTGAGTTTCCCAAAATTGGGTGGTTTCTATTGTGCCGCAAAAAATGGGAACCCCCGAGCTCCACAGACTTGGGCTAAAATTTTTGTCGTGCCATGACATGGAAACTCGTAGTTCCCCATACTTGCGCAGCAATTTTAGCTATGGCATAACATGCAAACCCCAAGTTCTGCATACTTGGGAGGCAATTTTTGTCACATTGTGGCATGGAACCCCTAATTTCCCCATGATGGGGTTGCGTTTTCCATTACAGCGGGACATGGGAACCCTAGGTTTCCCAGACTTGGGAAATTTCAGTCTTGCCACAAAATGGAAACCCCAAGTTTCTCCAAATTGGGTTGTTTTTCTGTCATGTGGAGAAATGGAAACCCCCAAGTTTCATTGACTTGGGTGGTGAGTTTGTATGCACCATGACATGGAGAAAACCTTGAGTTCCCCAGAGGCTTAGGCTTGTTTTCGAATAACCACCAGTTCCCTAGACTCGGGCAGTGCTTTCCATCGTCATGGAAACCCGAAGTTCTCTATGCCAAGGATCCAGTGAAAACCAAGAGTCTCTAGTGTGCCATAAAATATTGAAACCCATGGTTTCCTTCAGTGGTGAGACATGGAAATCCCAAGTTTCCTAGGTTTGGGCGTGACCCTATTTCGTGTGCCACGAAATCGAATCCCCAATCCCCATGTTCCTTGTACTTGGGCGACGGTCTTACCTGTGACGTGACATGGAAACCCAAATTTCCCCAGTGTGTTTCCCTCAGGGGTGCAGGAGGACACGAAATCCCCAAGTTCCACAGGCTTGGGCTAGTTTTACATCATGCGCAAAATGGAAGCACACCCGCCGTGTTACCCAGACATGGGTAGCGGAGCTTTTGGCCATGTCGTGAAATGTAACCACCAACCAAAATTTCCATAGACTAGTGATCTCTCTCACAGTCATGGCATGCAAACCCCAAATTTCATGCCTCCAAGAAAGAAATTCATTTTTGAGATGCGAACAAAAGGAACGATGTTTGAATGAAGGACGAGGGGCAAAAGGTGCAACGAAAATAGTTGTCCAAATTTTGAATAAAGTGACAAGAGAGAATCTCTAAATTGAGGCGACCAAGGGATGAATCTCAGTGGATCATGGCAACAAGGTCACTCTACCATTTACAATATCCCATCGCAGATTTAAGTTGTCTGCAAAGGATTCTTCTCAACGACCGTTTGAAATTGAACTTCAAAGTTGCCCTGAATGAGATGCTTCACGATCGTAGTTTGCAAATGAAAAAGTGACACCCCTTCCTTTGGTCGAGATACAGTTGAAGAGGGACATGCACCACTTCTAACGTGGATTCTGACTTAGAGGCATCAGTCATAATCTGACACAAGGTAGATTCGCACCATTGGCTTTTCAGCCAAGCGCAATGACCAATAGTGTGAATCAACGGTTCCTCTCATAATAAGTTGAATTACTATTGTGGTGTGGTTCATTAGTAGGGTACAACTAACCTGTATCATGATAGTCTAAATCCAACTCACATTCCCTATTGGTGGGTGAACAATTCAACACTTGGTGAATTCTACCTCACAATGGTAGGAAGAGCTGACATCGAAGGATGAAAAAGCATCCTTGCTATGAACGCTTAGCTACCACAAGCCAGTTATCCATTGGTAAATTTTCTAACACCTCTAGCTTAAAATTACAAAATTCTAAAGGATTGATAGGCCATGCTTTCATAGTTTGTATTCGTACTGAAAATCAAAATCAAATGAGCTTTTACCCTTTTATTGTACATGAGATTTTTCTTCTCGTTGAGCTCATCTTAGGACACCTACATTATCTTTTAACAGATGTGCCACCCCATCCAAACTCCCCACCTGAAAATGTCTTTCGCTTGGGTAGATAGGGATAGTGGGAATCTCATTAATCCATTCATGCACGTCACTAATGAGATTACGAGGCTACCGTGAGTCATAATTACTCCGTCCATTTACCTGCGCCTAGTTGAATTTCTTCACTTTGACATTTGGAGCACTGGGTAGAAATGACTTTGCATCAGCATTCACAGGGACCATCGCAATTCTTTGTTTTAATTAAACAGTCAGATTCCCCTTGTTCATGTTAGTTCTGAGTCGATTTTTAACCTCCTAGGGAAATTCCCCCGTGAGGGGGAATTCTACGCTCGTAGCCCAATCGGCACGCGACTGCTCACCCTCGCTATGAGAGTAGCTTGGGTACACTACCAATAGCCCACAAGTTGAAGGCACAGACCACTAGGCCCAGCCCTCAGAGTGAATCTTTTTCTTGAAGTTACAGATCAATTTTCCTGACTTCCCTTACCTAGATTATTATATTTACCAAAGTTTTTTCACCTTGGAGACCTAGTGTGGTTATGAGTATGACCGGGCATGAACGGTGCTCGGTCCTCCGGATTTTAAAGGGCTGTCAATGGCGCACTGGACACCACAAGACGTGCAGTGCTCTTCCAACTAATCGACCTTATCTCCAGGTGAACCGATTCTAGGATGGGAAAGCTCTTAAAAAGAAAATATAACACTTCCTGGGGCCCTTGATGACGTCTCTAGATTTCCTAACATTGTCTCCCACCACCATGCCCCATTTCAGAAATATTAACTTGATTCCCTTTCGATGCTCATGCAGAGCGCACCCTTGATACAAGGTTTCCCCATCTCTTAGGATCTAATAACCCATCTCCAATTAGTTTTCACATGGAACCTTTCCCCACTTCAGTCCTTAAATAAAATGACCTGACCCAAACGTGTTTTATCGGGTGCCCTCATAAGGCGCGACATGGTGCGCTTGAATGAACGAAGGCACAAGGGAGAAAACAGAAAATGGGTTGCACGAACGTGCACAACTAACCTGGGAAATCACAACTTAGAAAATTTGATATGGTCGCCCTCAAACGAAAGGACCCAACTCGAATGCATTTCATCGAGCAACCTCACATGGTGCGCCCAACTAAAGAAGTTTCCTTTCGGTGCCCTCACACAACCCGACTTGAACCGACCCGAAAACATTTCCTTGGGTGCCCTCACACGACCCAACCAAAACATGTTTCCTTAGACACCCTCACATGATGATTAGGTGATCATGTCCTAAGTGAAGAAAATTCTCACAATTGGAACTACTCAGATTTGGTTGAAACCAGAACGACAGGATAGGCCTCGTCAATACGATCCTACAGCTGTGAACGACACTCAAATCCGACACTGTATGTGAAAGTTATTCAACTTTCAAAATTCACAATTTCATGAAAAAGACCAGTTTGACCATGGTTAACTTTGATTAAAAAAAAATTAAAAAATAATATTCCATAGAATATTCCATGGAATATTCCTTCATCAACCTATCAGGGCTCAACATTTGTCAATTGCGGATTTCACAATGGATTGACTATGGGATTTAGTGGCCAATTAAAGGGTGCCACATGGTAGGCCCAGAGGCCGCCACGTGGCCCCATAAATGAAAATTTTGGTGTGGCAAATTTTTTTTGGGAGTTGGCAAGATTCAACCCCGAGTTGGGTGGTCGCCAACCCAAAGGCCCGACCGACCCACCCACATGATGGTTCTTAACATACTATGGATATATTACATATGCAAAGTTTGTATAAGGTGTGGGCCGCGATAAAGGGGGTCAAACCCCTTATAATATGACCTCCTAGTAGAACCTCAGGCCTAGCCTGATGGATAACGCAAAACCCTAACCGTTACGGTGATACAATTGCGTTCACATAGAAGTCGGTGGAGGATATGTGACGTTAAATGCTACGGTTTGTAAACTGTTAACTCCACAGTTATGATGGCAGGTTCGGCGGTGGTCCATGTGACCCCGCCCACTAACAATAAATGTTAATGCAAATATTTCTGATATTTTGGGAAGAGTCCACCATTTTAGGCGCCTTTTCCAAAATTAGAGGCCTTATCTCTAGTTCTCCAAAGTTTAGTGGAGTTTCTTTAGGCCAAATTGGACAAAACTTCAGTTGGTCATAAATTTCACACTACTAAACCTTTTGGAGCGAATTTTTTTTTGATTCAAGGTATTCTCAGCTTTCTGGAGCCATTGGAAGAAGTTTCAGAGCCATCATAGGTGTCCTTTAGCCATTTTTACTTTAGATAATCTTGGGGAGCAATGAGGGCCTTGAGCGAAATGGAGCTTCATTGGAGTACACTTCACTATTTTAGGTGAAATCAGAGTCATTATTAACATATTTCTATGTTCTAAATTCATTTTCATAGCTGGTTTGGTCTGTTTGGGCCTTTTTCTCATTGTATTACCAATTTGAGCATCATAACATATCAAGGACATGCCCATTGGGAGCCTTGGACCCAATAGATGTAGCCTAGGAGGGGTGAAATGCATCATCATGTTATTGTGTGTTTATGGAGAAGTTATTCTACTATTTTATTCAGATTAAATTTGTTAAATAGTAAATTAAAATAACACTCCCTCACACCTAAATTCCAAAACAGTTATCAACGACACTTTGTTTCACTTGCAAGACTATCCAAACACTTTGCACACATAATTTAATGGAAATGAATACTTTTAAAAACAAAAAAAATGATTTCATTTTCATATTAGTTGATATCAGAGCTCAGGATTAGAGCCTTAAAATCTAGATTTTTTACTCATCATTTGTTTTGTGCAAATATTAAGTCATTTGTTTGCAAGTTTTGATGCTTACTAGGCTAAAATTCAAGGGAGGTGAAGGAAACTTGGTTAGTGAAAAAACTAATCCACAACCAAGAAGGGTTAGAGAACCACCTCTAAGAGCCCTAGAGGCAGCTTCAAGCATGTCTTCAAGAGAAGGAGAAGCTCATGAAGAGATGGATCCCAAGTAAGAAGAACGACTATTCTGGAAAGATTTCTTGGATATGACTGAAATGGTAAGGATCCTATATCAAGACAGAAATGATAGTATTGCTGGAGAAGGTTCTAAAAACCAAAAAGAAGGAGATGGTTCCTTAGGAGGAAAGAAGAGTAATGAATAGTCTAAGAAAGTACATGGAGGAAATGGTGATCCACCATCTCCATCTTCATCATCTTCCTCGATATCATCTTCCTCGACATCGTCTTCCTAGACTTCAGTAAATCAGTCACATAAGTTGAAAACCACTGCTAAAAATCCTTTTTTAAATATTGATGTCAAATTTGAATTGCCCATGTTTAACGGTGAAGTCAATGCAAAGAAACTAGACAATTGGATCAGACAATTGGAAGTTTATTTAAGGATTCAAAACCTTCATGATGACGACACCAAAATGCAACTAGCCTCGCTAAGAATGGATTAAGCAGCATTGGTATGGTGGCAAGCCAAGACCAAGGATTAAATCAAGAAACATGGTAAGATAAATTTATCATGGATTGAATTTATTTCCGCAATTAAGAAGTAATTTTATCCTTTAGCTCATCTATGAAAGGCTATAATGAATTGGAAAAACTTTAGACAACTTAAGGGACAGAATGTGCAAGACTATACTTAAGAGTTTAGGAAAGAGCACTGTTGTTAGGATTAGAATTACAAAGTCAAGACACTTTGCTGAAATATATAGGTGGTTTGCATAATTACCTTAAACATACTATCCTTATGTTCAATCCTACTAGTCTAGATGAATTTTGTGTACAATCTACACATTTAGAGGCTAGAGGGAAAAACACTTTTGATGTGAATGAGGGCAATGATTTTAAAGGAAAAGCAAGAAAAAGGATTGCAAAATCTATAAAGGAAAAAGGGAAATTATTTTTCAAGAATTTTTCAAAAACAAGCCACGATGAAGACCACTGTTGAAACTTCATCCGGAGCTGAAACAAGAGAAATATATAATTAAAAAAAAGACAAAACCAAAGGAAAGGGAAAAATTGTAGCAACTGTTGAACAAGAATTATGGTCTGAATCAGGTGATGAGACCAAAAGTATCGCCATGGTATTAAAGAACATAAATGGGAAAGAGGATTTACAAGAAACAAATACCAGTTCTAGCACATTAAATTGTCACAAAGAAACTCCAAATGAAAAGAGGACGATAGAGATATTTCATGTGAGGATAATCTCAAACCACACAAAGATAGACACATTTTTTGATAGTGGGTCTCAAGCTAATATCATCTTAGAAGACTTGGTTAAATAGCTGAAACTTGAGAAAATTCCACATCCAAAGCCTTATCCACTTGGATGGATATGCAAGGATGCAAAATTACAAGTCTCAAGAAAGTGCATCTTGCGCTTTGCCATAAAAGCTCATTATGTTGATTGGGTTGAACTGGATGTAGTAATGCTTGACATTACAGGTGTTGTGTTGGGTAGTCCATATCTATATGAAAGAAAATATATCTTCCATCGCCATGAGAACAAGTATCACTTGTTCAAGGATGGAAAAGAGTACATTGTGAGAGCACATAAGAAGAAGCTAGAATCTTCTCTAGTCCATGCAGGGAAATTGATAAGGCTAGTTAATGCAAGTCAAAATATGACTTTGTTGATGGTTAAACAACAAGATTTTGTACATTTTTATTTTCATGGTATTTCTGATACAAATGATGATATGTTTCAGTGTGATAACAGTTCGTCTTTAAAATAAGATGACAATATGTTGCACAAGGTACCTTTGGTGTCGATCGGTGCAGAGAAGAAAGTGTCGGTGCAAAGCGGTGCAAGATTCCATGAAATGGAAAGGCATGCAAGAAAAAAGGGCACACAGTTTAGCAAGGGTCATTTCTGGTTTCAGAATGGCAGATCGGTATGGCGAGAAAACTTGGTCGGGATTCGGCACAAGTACAGGGCTCACACATCAAAAATTTTCCATGTGGACAATGACAAGGAGAATCTTATTTTCAGTCTTCTTTGAAGCTTGACCATTGTAGAAACAATATGTATTCTACAAAATATAGTTGTTGTTCAGAAAATTTCAAAAATTTGCATCATGATTCGGTTAATGTTAGCAACGGCTGGTTAGTGAATTTAAAGAACAATTTATCATTTTATGAGAAGCTCAATTTGATGAAGTCGGGAAGATTTCAGTGGTTCAAGGTTGGAAGAGTGGAGAATCAGTCTCCTCATCTTCATTTTCTATAATCAGAGAGATTTTTTGGGTCCAAAAGCTTCCCATTTGGGAGGAGTGATCATGTGATCATGTCCTAAGTGAAGAAAATGCTCAAAATTGGAACTGCTCAGAATTGGTTTAAACTAGAATGAGAGGATAGGCCTTGTCGATACAATCATGTAGCCAAGAATGACACTAAAATCCGACATTGTATGTGAAAGTTATTCAAGTTTGAAAATTCACAATTTCATGCAAAAGACCAGTTTGACCATGGTTGACTTTGATTAAAAAAATATTAAAAAAGAATATTCCACAGAATATTTTAGGAATATTCCACAAAATATTCCATGGAATATTCCTTCATCAACTTATCAGGGCTCGACATTCATCAAATGTGGAATGCAAAGTGGATTTACTATGGGATTTAGTGGCCAATTAAAGGGTGCCACATGGCAGGCTCGAAGGTCGCCATGTGGCCCCATATCTGAATATTTTGTTGTGGAAAAAAAAATTTTGGGCGTTGGCAGGATTCGACCCAGGTTAGGTGGCCGCTAGCCCATAGGCCCGACTGGCCCACCCACATGATGGTTCTTAACATACTATGGATACATTACATATATAAAGTTTGTATAAGGTTTGGGCGGCAGTAAGTGGGGCCAGCCCCCTTATAATATGACCTCCCAGCAGAAAATCAGGCCTAGCCCGATGGATAACACAAAACCCCAACCATTACGGTGATGCAATTGCGTTCACATGGAAGTCAGCGGAGGATACGTGAGGTTAAATGCTATCGTTTGTAAACCTTTAACTCCACGGTGATGATGGCGGGTTGGGCAGTGGTCCATGTGACCTCGCCCACTAACAATAAATGTTAATGCAAATGGTTCCAACAGTTTGGGCGGAGTATGACCTTTTAGGCTCCTTTTCCAAAATTAGTGGCCTTATCTCCAGTTCTCCCAAGTTTAGTGGAGTTTCTTTAGGAAAAATTGGACAAAACTTCAGTTGGTCATAACTTTCACACTACTGAACCTTTTGGAGAAAAATGTTTTTTGATTTCGGGTATTCTCAGCATTCTTGAGCCATTGGTACAAGTTGTAGAGCCATCACAGGTGTCTTTCGGCCATTTTTACTTCAGAGAATATAGGGGAGCCATCAGGGCCTTGATGGAAACGAATCTGCATTGGACTACACTTCATTGTTTTAGGTGAAATCAGAGTCATTCTTAACTTCCTTCTGTGTTCTGAATTCATTTTCAAGTTGGTTTGGTCTCTTTAGGCCTTTTTCTCACTGTATTACCAATTTGAGGATCATAATATATCAAGGACATGCCCATTGGGAGCCTTGGACCCGATAGATGTAGTCCAAGAGGGGTGAACTACCTCATCATGTTGTTGTGTGTTTATGGTGAAGTTATTCTAATGTGTTATTTAGATTAAATTTGTTAAACAGTGAATTAAAACAACACTCCCTCACACCTAAATTCCAAAATTGTTATCAACAACACTTTGTTTCAATTTCAAGACTATCCAAACACTTTGAACACTTAATTTAATTGAGATGAATAATTTGAATAGCAAAAAAAATACTTTCATTTTCAGATCACACGACCTGACCTGGCGTGACCCAAACGTGTTTCCTTGGGTGCCCTCAAACGACCTAACCCGAACTGACCCGAACGAAGGCAAAAGGGATCAAACGGCAAATGGATCACACAAACATGCACAAGGCACGCGAGCGGTCACAACTTAGCATTTTTGAAATGCCCTTCATCACATGACCTGACCTGACCTGACCCGAACGCATTTCCTTAGGCGCCCTCACATGGCACAACCCGACCCGCCTGAACGAAGGCACTAGGGATCAAATGGAAAATAGGCCACACGAACATGCACAATGCACACGGTCGGTCACAACTTAGAATTTGTTATACGGCCTCCCTTACATGACCCAACCCAAATGGGTTTCCTTGGGCACCCTCACATGACCCGACCTAAACGCATTTCCTTGGGCGCCCTCACACAGCACAACGTGAACCACCTGAATGAAGACACAATGGATAAAATGAAAAACGGGTCACATGAATGTGCACAAGGCACACAGGCAGTCACAACTTAGCATTTTTTATATGAACTCCCTTACATGACCCGACCCAACCCAGCTCGAACACGTTTCCTTGGGCACCCTCACATGGCACGACCCGACCCGCCCGAACGAAGGCACAAGGGAGAAAATGGGAAACGGGTCACACGAACGTATAAAAGGCACACGATTGGTCACAACTTAGCATTTTTTACACAACCTCCCTCACACGACCTGACCCAAATGCATTTCCTTGGGCACCCTCACATGACCCGACTCAACCCGACCTTACCTGACCCACTCGCATGCATTTCCTTGGGTGCCTTCACATGACACAACCTGTCCCAACCTGCACAAACACGTTTCCTTAGACACCCTCTCACGGCATGACCCAACCCGACTCGACCCGCCTGAATGAAGAACAATGGAAGAAACAGAAAATAGGTCGCACGAACATGCACAAGGCACATGGGTAGTCACAACTTCTCATTTTATATACGGCCTCCCTCACATGACCCGACCTGGCACAGTCTAAATGCATTGCCTTGGGTGCCCTAACATGACACCACCCGACTAGCCAGAGCAAAGGCATAAGGGAGAAAGTGGGAAATGGGTCACATGAACGTGCACAATGCACATGGTCAGTCACAACTTAAAATATTTAATATAGTCACCCTCACATGACCCAACTCGACTCGACCCAACACGAACGCATTTCCTTGGGTGCCCTCACATGACCTGACTCAACCTGACCCGAACGCATTTCCCTTGGCGCCCTCACACGAGCTGATCTGACCCTACCCTACCTGACTGTCATGAATGCGTTTCCCTAGGCACCCTCACACGACACAACCCGACCCCACCCGATCTGACCAAACATGTTTCCTTGGGTGCCCTAACATGACACGACCCGGCCCGAACTCCCTGAATGTGTTTCCTTCAGTAAACTGACATGGCATGACCCAACTCGACCCTCTCGAACACGTTTCCTTGGGTTCCCTCACAAGACCTGACCCGAACACATTTCCTTGGGTGCCCTCACACAACCCGCCCCACCTGAATAAGTTTCCTTGGGTGCCCTCACATGGCACGACCTGACCTAAATGTGTTTTTGTGGGACCCTCACATGACCTGACCTGTGTAGGCTCTAACCCTGTATAGAAATTATCTAGGAATGAATCTTTAAACCAGAAAATAAACAATTGCAATATAATATAACATAAAATAGATAAACACAGAGATTTTCCCCTGGATCCCAAATCAGGACGACCAACTTGATTTTTCATTATATTTCTTTTAGTGTTACAACACATATATATATACATCCCAAGGCATACATAAATCCCAATCCATTAACCCTGGATTAGAACATAACCATAGTTCCCTTGACTGGATCTGCAAAATACCAGGGGCTGAAAACCATCATGGTCCAAAACCATGGGTGGGTCTGCCCACCAGAAAAGAAGAACCAAAATTTTTTTCCAGGGCACTACCCTGGACCCCCACAGTGGGGGCTACCACCCCCCCCGGTGACCCCCCCGTACGTTGTGCCCAATGAAACGTACGAGAGGGGGCTATTGTCCCCCTGCTACCCCCTCGCGCGTGACTAGTCGTGGAAATAATATAACACAAACCCAACATTCTCCCACTTGTTGTTTTCTTTCTGTAAGAGGCCAAAGGAGAAATGGGTCATTAGCCCAGCTTTGCAACAGCCATTTTTTGTCTACACCAAGAGAAATTCTGAGTGCTCACAGACTTTATCAATGCATCTACAACATTCTTCAAAATTTCCACCTTTACTAGCAACACCCTTTTAGCTTCAACCATATATCTCACAAAGTGATATTGAACATAAATGTGCTTTGTATTTGAATGATAAGAAGGGTTCTTAGCCAAGAAAATTTCACTTTGGATATCATAGTCTATCCTTATAGCTTGCTGCACCAACCCCATACTTGAAAACAATCTTTGCAACCAAACTGATTCCTTGCTTGCATGAGTGGCTACCATGTATTCTTCCTCTGTAGTTGAAAGAGCCACTACAAACTGTCTTTTACTCATCCAACTGATTGCACCTCCAAATAGGCTAGACACATACCCACTTGTAGATCTTCTTTGGTCCATATCTCTAGCCGAGTTTGCATCAAAAAAACCATGAATGTCCAACACTCTTTCCAATCCTGGTCTTCCCTGGTAGCATAAGCCATAGTCACTAGTGCCACACAAATATTTGAAAACCTGCTTCACTGTTGTCCAATTCTCCTTCCTTGGGTTTGACATAAACCTACTTAATACTCCCACTGCACGTGCAATGTATGGTCTAGTACAGACCATTTCATACATCAGGATACCCACTACACTTGCATATGGAACACGGGACATATCCTCCTCTTCTTCTTGTGTCTTAGGAGACTTTTCACTAGACAGCTTTGTACCTACAGGAATCGGAACATTCACCGGTTTACTATCCTGCATATTGAACCTCTACAATATAGTCTTTACATACTTCCTCCGGTTTAACCAAAGCTTCCTCTTTGCCCGATCTCTCTTAATTTCCATGCACAAAATATAGTTTGCAGCACCAAGATCCTTCATTTCGAATTTGGAGAACAACTGGGTCTTCAAATCTTGGATAGTTTCTTTGTCATTTCCAATCAACAACATATCATCCACATACAAGAGCAAATAAATAACACAGTCACCAATTAATTTAAAATAAACACGTTGATCCTCCTTGATTCTGGTGAAGCCAAGTCCCCATATATAGGTATCAAATTTCTGATACCATATCCTTGGTGACTGTTTTAACCCATACAGAGACTTTTTTAACCTACATACCAGCTCTTTCTTCCCCTTCACCATAAAGCCTTCAGGTTGTTTCATGTAGATCTCCTCTTCTAGATCCCCATGAAGAAATGTTGTCTTCACATCCATCTGTTCTACCTCAAAATTAAATGCAACAACAACAGATAAAATTAATCTAATAGAAGTAAATTTGGCAACAAGAGAAAATATATCACCAAAATCAATTCCCAGCACCTGGGAATAACCTTTTGCTACCAATCGAGCTTTTTATTTCTCCACCTTGCCTTCTACATTCATCTTCTTCTTAAACACCCATTTTCTCCTGATGGGCTTCCTTCCAGCTGGAAATTCCACCAGATCCCATGCCTCATTTTTATGCAAGGATGCCATTTCATCAACCATGGCATCCTTCCAGATTTTTCCATCTTTTGAATCTACTGCCTCCCTGACGGTTCTGGGATCATCATCAGTTATAGTTAAAGAAAAATTTGAACACAAAACACATGGATTATACCTTTGTAGTTGTCTTCTTTCCCAAACTGATCTTCTAACAGCTGGAGTCCGTGGCTCTTCCTCTTCTGAGTCTTCTTCTGTTGTAGAGTCCGATTCATCCTCCTTTAACTCAGACTCTATCTTCTTAGGTTCCTTTGGTAGGACTTCATGTTTAACAATATCTTTCACCTCTCTAAAAACCACATCTTGGTTGTACACAAACTTCCTTGTTTCCGGGTTCCAAAGCTTGTAACCCTTTAAACCATCCTTATACCCAATAAAGATGCAATGCTCATTTTTATCATCCAAATTTCTCCTTTTCTCCTTCAGAACATGTACATATGCATCACATCCAAATACCCTTAGATGTGAAAGAGAGGGTTTCTTACTAGTCCATACCTCATGTGGAGTCTTATCCTCCAACGCTGATGAAGGCAATCTATTAACCAAGTAACATGCAGTCTCCACTGCCTCTGCCCATAATTCTTGTCCTAATCCGGTACCACTGAGCATGCTTCTTGCCTTTTCCATCAGCGTTCTCTTCATTCTTTCTGCAACTCCACTTTTCTAAGGTATTTTTCCATGCTATACCACACTTCTTACAAAAATCTTCAAATTCCTTCTTGCAGAACTCTTCAAATTCCTTCTTGTAGAACTCCCCACCATTATCTCTCCTCAACACCTTTATCTTCTTCTCTGTCTAGTTTTCCACCAGAGCCTTAAATTATTTAAATCTGTCAAAGACTTCAGATTTATTCCTCAAGAAATATATCCATGTACTCCTTAAGAAGTCATTTATGAATGAAAAATAGTACATAGACTTACCCAGTGATGGAACCGACATAGGTCCAAACACATCATTGTGCACAAGCTCTAATATCCTGTTCGCCCTCTTAGCACCAGAAGGAAAAATCACCCGATTCTACTTCCCATATACACAATGTTCACAAAAATAAAAATCCAGTGAGATATTAGACATAAATTCTACCATACCATTTCTATGTAGTATCTGAAGGCCCATATCTCTAATATCTCCAAGCCTTTGATGCCATAGCATGGTATTTTCTCCAGAGACCGCTATGCTTTCTACTCCACTTTCGAGAACCACATAATTGTTGCACCCATAAATAACAGTGATGCCCTGATGCTTGTACTGAGTTCCAATGTGAACTCCCCGCATTAATACCAGTGTTACCCAAACCATCTTATAGGCATCTTTATCGAACAATGTTTTTACACCTACATCATCCATGTTTCTTACAGAAATCAGATTTCTAGCCAATGCAGGAATGTGAAGAACACCACGAAGTGTTCTAATCCTTCCACCTTGCAGCTCTAGCTTGAATTTTCCACGTCAGATGATTCTAGCCTTCCTATCATCCCCTACGAAGACATCACCACCATCATATTTCTCATACTCACAGAACCACTCCCTCTGGGGAGTGAAGTGAAAGGATGCACCCAAGTCAATCAACCATGACTCATGATATACATGTGTATTTGAAGAAGAAGCCAAATACACATCCCCACCTTCATCCGAGGTTGTTTTTGCCTCTACAGAAAGAGCATCATGAGATCCCTTTCCTTTCTTAGGAGCTTTAGATCACAATCCTTTTTGTAGTTCCCTTCCTTTTCCCATTTATAGCATACCTTTATAAAATTTCTAAGAGATTTATATCTCCCTCTAGATTTAGATCTCCGACTCGAAACCTTATTCTTGTTTCTGTTCTAGGGCCTTCCACATACATACAGGGAATCTCCATTCTGACCCTCCATATTTCTCCATCTCATTTCCTCTGACAACAACGTTGAGACAATGTCATCAAAATTTAAGGTAGTTGTATTTCTAACTATTGCAATAACCAAACTCTCCCACAAATCTGGTAGAGAACACAAAAAACTGATTCACTTATCTTCATATCAGATTTTAATATCAACAGTTGATAGCTAACTTACCACAGTATTGAAGGTGTTCAGATGCTCTGTCACCAAGTCTCCATCCTTCATCCTCAGGTTCTACAACTTTTTCCGTAGGAAAAATTTATTCACCAGAGACTTAGATTGGTACAAAGTCCCTAGATTGTCCCACAAGGTCTTTGCTGTAGCTTCCCCAGATACATTCAACAATACTAAATCTGAGACACACAACCATATTATGCTCCTTGCCTTCCAATCTAGTTTCTTTGAGTCTTCATATGACATTTCCATTGGTTAAGTACCCTCATCTACCATGATCCACTAGTCCTTATCCACCAACAGACCCTCCATCTTGAGCTTTCACAACTCAAAACTCTAACCATTAAATTTCTCAATCTCTATCTTCCCGCCGCTCGTCATCTTCTTTCGCCGCAAGAATCGATCCCACAGTTCTCCCACTGAACAGGGTCTACCTCAGGCCCGAGAAAAAAACCCCTCAGCAGAAAATGCATCCCCTTGAAGCCAAAACTGATTTGATACCAAATGTAGGTTTAACCCTGTACAGAAATTATCTACGAATGAATCCTTAAAACATAAACAATAGTAAGAGCATATAACATAAAACAGATAAAAATAGAGATTTTCCCCTAGATCCCAAATCGAGATGACCAGTTTGATTTTTCATTATATTCCTTTTAATGTTACAACACATATATATACATGCTGAAGCATACATAAATCCCAATCCATTAACCCTGGATTAGAACATAACCGTAGTTCCCTTGACTAGATCTACAAAATACCAGGGGCCAAAAACCATCATGCCCCAAAACCATGGGCAAGTCCGCCCACTAGAAAATAAGGACCAAAATTTTTTTCCGGGCGATGTCGCCGACCCCAACATGTGGGGCTACTGCCCCTCTTGTGAACCCCCAGTACGTTGCGCCCAACACAACATACACGGGGGAATATGGCCCCCCCTATTACCCCCTAGTGCTTTACTAGTCATGGAAAGAATATAACACGAACCCAACAACCCGACCCACCTAAAAGAAGGAATGAGGGAGAAAATGAAAAACATGTTCCATGAACATGCACAAAGCTCAAGGTCGGCCGACAATGCACCCCCCTAGAGAGGGGATGTCGCTCTTTAGCTTCCTTGCACCTCACAGGTTTTCAAACCCGCTGACTCACACACATGTTAGACTCCCTGGTCCGTGTTTCAAGACGGATCGAATGTAAAGCCCACCAACCAACACCACGAGTTCACAGGTGCACACGACCCGCCACAAGGGCATGCGCTTTGTTCCCCAACCGCTGCAACAACAAACCGATAGGTGGTACTCCACCCGTGCTTGTGACGATGTAGCATCCTATGTTGGTAAACAGTGGGTGTCACAACTTAGCATTTTTTATACAACCTCCCTCAAACGACCCGACCTGGCCTGGCCTGAACACGTTTCCTCGGGCGCCCTCACACACCATGACCCGACCTGCCCGGATGAAGGCACAAGAGATAAAATGGGAAACAGGTCACACAAACGTATATAAGGCAGATGTGCTTTCATAAATTATAATTTTTGATACGGCTACCCTCACACGACCTGACTCAAACTTTTTTCCTTGGGCGCCCTCACATGACTTGACCCAAATCGACCCGACCCGTTCAAATGCATTTCCCTGGGTGCCCTCACATGACACGACCTGATCGAACCCAACCCGCCCAAACACATTTCCTTGAGTTCTCGTACATGACACAACCTGACCAGACCAGCCCAAACATGTTTCCTTGGGTGCCCTCATAAGGCTGGACCCAACTCAACTTGTCCCGCCCGAATGAAGGCACAATGGAGAAAATGCCAAACGGGTCACATGAATGGGCATAAGGCACACGGGCAATCAAAAATTAGCATTTTTTATATGGCCTCCCTCACACGACTCGACCCGACCTGACTTGAAAGCATTTCCTTAGGTGCCCTCACATGGCATGACCCAACCACCTGTATGAAGGCATAAGAGAGAAAATGGGAAACTGGTCACACAAAAGTGCACAAGGCACACGGGTGGTCACAACTTAACATTTTTAATACGGACACCCTCACGTGACCTAACCCGACCCGACCCGAATGTATTTCCTTGGGCACCCTCACACAATCTGACCCGACTCGACCCTACCCGACCTACCCGAATGCATTTCCCTAGGCACTGTCACACGACATGACCTGAACTGACTTGACCCACCCGAATGCATTTCCTTGGGCACCCTGACACAACATGACCCAAACTGAACTACCTGCATGCAATTCCTTGGGGGCCCTGACACGGCACGACCTGACTCAACTCGCTCAAACATGTTTCCTTAGGCACCCTAGCATGACCCAAACCAAACCTGTTTCCTTGGGCCCCGTCACATGACCTGAGCCACCTGAACGCATTTCCTTCGGTGCGCTCACATAGCATGACCTTGTTAGTCATCAGCATTTTTTACCTGTTGTTGATGACTAGTTTCCTTAGCTACATTTTATAGATGCTAATCTCAAACTGTCAATTTTTCATCTAGAAAATACCCCAAAACAATTTTTTTCTTCCTACCCCTTCCTGTCAGTCTATGATGAGAAAAATCTCCACTTTTCAAGATCTATCTCGCCTCAGAAAATTATCCCTGTCTAGAGGTGTCTTAGCTTGGTTTATCTGTTGTCATTTACCCTTTTTTCTCATGCCATTCACTATCCAAAGGTTGAAAAAGTGTCTGTAACTCTATCCCTGGTCATCTTGTCATTTGAAAATCTGATCATGCCTAAGAAAACACTCAGAATCTATCAAAATTGTCCCTAAGTTAGATAGTGGTGTTTAGGGAGTTTTTCTTGGCTAAGATATCCTAGGCCAAAAGCCTCTGTCTAGTACCATTCAACCATGAATTAGTTCCTATTCTGCAAAACAAGCATTGTTCTATCCATAGGTCACACACCACTAAGAGGTCACTTTGTATTATTTTAGAAGAAGTTCAACAAAGGTCCAAATCAGGAAAAGAGAAGGTTTGTCACTGTCTGAAGAAAAATGCTTATATCAGGAAAAATATCCATGAAACACCAAAAGAGCTCTCCAAGGTTCCAAAACATCTATTTTTACATCTCTGCAAGGGTGTCATTAAATGATGATCAATGTAAAAAGGAGGTCAAAAGGGAAAATTTCAATAGGTCCTTCATGATGACTTAGTTTTCCATCAAGGCAAGTAAAGTACAGTAAGTAAGGGCAGCAAGTTTACATGTTATAAATCCAAAAGCTGCCTGAAGAATAGAGATCACTCATCAAGTCAAAATGAATAACAAGGATTGAGTAATGTTAATCAGCAGTGCTGCATAATCTTTCCAAATGTCATCATCATGTAGGACATAAGAAGACAACTGCTTCTTATGTTACCTTCAACCTGGGATGTGAACTTTAGTCAAAGGCAATCTCAAGGTACCCTGAAAACACAGTCAAGGGAAAGTTAGTTCAAAGGTGTCTAACAGTGAGCATTATCCTTATACCAACCACTTCATTCACTCCCTAAAAAATTCACAGTGATATGATATCAATCAAAGACATATATTGTAGAGCAATGACACAGTGTTGAAATAAATGAAATTTCATGTGTATAAAGATAACCTCCTTCATGAAAAGCAGATGGTTAGAAGCACAATGAAAAAACCTCCTTCAAAAAGCAGAGGGTTAGGAAAACATTTTTGTGGCCTCCTTGATAAACAAGCAGAGAGCCAACATGTTTTGAAGTGATTTCAGAAGTTGTTTTGTGCCACCTCCTCCAAAAGGATGAAAAGAAGATGCATATCAAGGTCTAAAATTGTGTTTGAAAAACATTTTCTGTTGTTAAGACCAGTTGAGAAACAGTGGTGAAAACAAATGAAAAATTCATGGGTTGAAGACCTTTGTTACATCATAAGGATAACAGTGACATGATGATGTTAAGAAGCCTCTATTTTTTTTGTTTATAAAAGCCTCTTCAAAGTATAATCTGAAGTTGGAGTTTTAAAATAAGAGTAGCCTCATCTAAATGGTAATATGGTAAACCAAGATGGGTTTAAATTGACTTTTGCAAACTGATATAAAGCAGCCAACCCACCAAGATGATTTATATAAGAAGGGTATATTTCAATTTAGACATATCTACCCTAGTCTATCTAACTATTTATTCGAGGTAAACAGAGGGCTATCACTTGGGTTACAGCTACTATGAATCTGCTCATTCATAAGGATAAAAAGGTGACCATCTTTGGTAAACAAGCAGAAGATCAAATCATATGATAAGACCTCCTTCATTTCATGAACAAGTAGAGTTGCATATTGGTTTTCAAATGGCTGCAGTAGAAATTATTTTGTGAGCCTCTTTCAGATAATATATTGGGTCACAATTTTGGAGAAGACCAGTACCATCTATATAAATACCTCTTCCAAATATAGACAGAGAACTCTTTCATAAACAAATCATATAGATCTTGGCTAGAGTTTCAAAATAATATAATGCTAAGGAAAATAGGTATCATAGGTAAAGAGTTTTTGTGTCAAAAACAAAGGGACTGTTTGTAAGCTAATAATTCAAGAATGACAAGCGGAGAGAGAAAAAAAACACAGTGTAACCTTAAAAATATCTATTCAAAGGGACAAAATATATACATATGAGAAGACCCCATCACTTCATAAAACAATGAATTGGCATTATGGTGTTAAGATGGCTAGAGTAGTGTTTTTGTGGTAACCTTCTTGTAGAAAAATAGTAGAGAAAAACACAACTGATATAAAGGACCTCCTTTATGAAAAAGGCAACCCCTTACCATTGTGCACAAAGTCATTTTTAAAAGAAGGGTTACAAAGGCTTTAAAAGGTGATGTCATATTTTAAATAACAAAGGAGGGGAGGAGTTTTAAAAATCCGCATCATGTATAAAGGAGCTCGAGCACATAGCATGGGTCATTTTCAAACCAAGTCACGGAGAAAAAGAAATATTTTTTGAAAAAATTTGAAGTCTTTCGACGTGTGGCACACCTGTGACATTGCGCGGTGTGCCTGTAGGCACCTACTGAAGGAAATTGTGAAGGGTGTGACGCGCCTGTGGGGTTGTGCGGTACGCCTCTGCCCATCATTCAACGGGCACCCAAGGCCAACCCGACAACATCAACACGGCGGGTTTATGCCCGTTCAAGCCTGCTCGGCCCAGTCACCAAGCTTGAACGTGGTGCATTTTCCCATTCAGAGCCCGCCCGACCCATCAACCACTCTAAATGCCAGTTTGCCCACCCGGGCCAATGCTGCAAAAAACCCTCAAAGGTGCCAAGGTCAGGTTTTCAACCAAGAATTCACCTCCAAATACATCAAGAGACTTTTCTAAGGGTATTTATTGTCTCTTAGCCAAGTTTTTAATTTGAGGGAAGGTTTGATAACAAGCTTCAAAAGGAAATAGTGATTGAGGGTAAAAAGATAATCATTGTTTCACTAGAAATATATTTGTTTGAAAAGGATTGTTTATCAAGCAAAGAAGAACATCTTGTGCTTAAGGAAAAAAAAATAAACTTCATCCAAAAGGAAACTTTCCTGCTAAAAACATCAAAGACAAACTGTGAATAAGCGATAAGGGCTTGTTGACAGTTTGAAAGGGGTTTGGAAGTAGTTAAGGGGAAAAAAAAACTTTCTTTCAAGCATACCATGTTTATAAATATCAGAGAAAAACTAATGATTTCAAAGAGCTCCCTTTTTTTCTTCAAATATCCAAAGAGAAAGCAGTGATTAAACAAGGAGACCCATCATTTCAGATTAAAGGCTTGAACTACATAAAACAGGGAATCAGTTTTTAAAAAAGACTAGCACCTTGTGAAATTTGAAATTTTGTTTCTTTTTAATTACATAAAGGATCACATAGTATATAAATAGAAGATAGAGTTTGTGTTAAAGGTTTCTTACTCAGTAACAGGGAGGCTACTTTCTTTAGAGAAACAAAGTGATCTTCAACCGAAAAACGATTGGTTTTCTCACCTTTTAAACAGTGATTACAAAAGAAGATAGTGGTTGAGAGGAAAAGAGTTTTAGTGTCTAAAAGAGAGAGGAATTGTCTTCAAAAAACCACAAATAGATCTTAATAAAGGTCTCTTTACTCAAAACACAGTGCTGTAGAAGTGAATTTGTTTTCATTTAACAAGCACTTGCTTGCCAACTAAAGAGAAAAGAAGTAGTCTATTTTTCAGTACATTTCAAGGTCTTGTTTGGTAAGTTAGTGAAGGGTATCAAAAGAAAAAATTCCTCCAAATAAAGACAGTAGAAGTGGGTATCACAATAGGTATGAGCCTATTACAACTCAGGAAGTGAATGAATCTCCTTCAGTACTCTTCAATTTTCATGAAGTAGGGTGCTTGAAATTTTGCCAAAAATTCCAAGAAGTAAAAGGTCACCTTCCTTTGACACATTTGTTTACTTTGAGGCTGCAAGGAAAGCATGTCCATCTAGCATGTCTGGATTTCAAACTCTCTCCTAGGGCTATCTCCAAAGCTACTAAGATCCCCTATATAGGAGAAAAGTGGTTCAAACAAACATACCTAGATCTAAATCACTACAAACCCTTCCTAAAACCAGACCATCAGGATGATTGCCATGATATTTTCCCTTTTTCTCACTTTTTTACCAGCTATTCCCCCTTCATGAAAGTCATCATGAAGTATTTCACATGTGAAGGGAGGTTTTCCCAGATTTATGCCTATCACATCAGGCTTCTTATGCATTTCACAAGAACTCAGTTGCTGAACCTACCTTTCTTCCTCTATAGAAGCATTGAAAAGATGGCCTCTACTGTCCAAAAGAAGCCCTCCACTAAAAAACAAGCTTGTTTGTTTCATCATTCCATTATCAAGATCATCATCCTCCATCAACTTGAGAAAAAGGGAGTTTCTTGGGACTCTTTCATCTCCCATCCTAATTTTCCCATTGCCTCTTCATCTCATGTGCCTTTCTCACCATCCACTCATCATGTTTCTCCTTCTTCTAGTAAATCCACTCCTAAAAGACCAAAATTCCCTATGATTGAGAGTGAACAAGAGAATAATAAAACTAGTGATGAAGAAGGGCAAAGTGACAAGAAGCAAACTAGTGCTGAAGGAGGGCAAAGTAAAGACTCTAAGCATCGTAGTGGGCAAGAAGGAAATGATGGTGAGCATGAAAAAATTAATGGTGAGCATATAAGTCATGAAGATGAACATGATGAAAGTCAACACAGCAGTAAGCATAATGATGATGACTGAAAAAACAGTGAAGGTAAAGAGCACAACATTCATGAAGAAAGCAGGGACATAGATGAACAAGGAATTCCTCAAGAAAACAAACAAAGTGGCAGCCAAAATAGTGATGATGAGGGTCACGAAAGTCCTAAAAAAGACACTTATGATGAGGGTCATGATAGTCCTCAAAAAGACACTTATGATGAGAAACAAGAAAACCCTCAAGAAAGTAATGATGATGGAAAGAAAACAAGAAATAGTGAGCATTTCGAAGGGGGAAACATGGAGAAAAAAGATCAAAACAGTCCTACGGGTAGCCAAGACCAAACCAGGGACCAAGTTGAGTAAGTGCATGTTATGAAACTATCTCTCTCTTCTCCTCAACACAACCAAGAGCATGTGCTAGCTGCCTCTTCGAGGCAAGCGGCCATGACTCTTCCTCCAAAAGTGGCGAAGCCTAGAAATACTAGATCTGCCAAGAAGAAGATCACTCCAGCAGTGACTAGCAATGTCACAAGAGCACTAAGAAGTAGAGGAAAACTGCCTAAAAAGAGCATTGTTGAATTGTCAAAGAGGAAGAGGACCAAGAAGTGTATCCAAGGCAAGGGAAAATAAAAAGAGGAGAGTAGTCATGAAAAGGAAAGGGAGTTTGATATCATATAGATAGACAATGATGATGGGGATAATGAAGCTAGAATTCTTGAGGCTCTTTTACAAAATAGAGAAGCCAAAATTCATGACCTACAAGCTGATCTAGAAAGGTCCAAGGACCTCATACATGTTCTACAGATTTAAAACAAACAAATGAGTGGTCAAATGGCAGTTTATGAGGCTCGGGCTTTCAGATACCAAAGGGAAGCATACAAAGCACAAGTCAAGCTTCAAGAGCTTATGGGAGAATTTGATGATACTGAAGAAGAAGAGCAGCTAATGAGAAAGAGGCCTAGGACTATGGGTCTCAAGAAAGCTTTGGAGAAAAAGAAGGAAGAAGAGGCAGCCCTTTTTCGATCTTATCCTCTTACTCAATTTCTCACCCAAGAAATAGAAAATAATAGAGAACCATGGCTTGAAAGGGCCAACAACGATTTGGAGGATAAGTTAGAGAAAACTAACAGAGACTTGAGTTTACAAAAGAAGATGATCGGGCACTACAAGAAGTTGAACCAATTTGTCCGAAGAAAGCTCAAACTTGCCCAAGAAAGGCTCAAGGCTGCCTGAAAGAGGCACCCAGTAAAAAAAGTGGAGAAAGGCACATAATCGCACGAAATATTGGCCTCATCTTACTTACATGCATCTGAAAACCCATGAGGGGCTCGCTCACCAAAATTGATAAAATTTTGACAAAATTTTGTTTTTTCTGTTTTTTGGCCATAATTGCACATTTTTCAAGGCGCTGCCATGGGTGCTAGGAGCATCCTCAGCTCATTAACGTCATTTTTTTGGATGGAATAAATTTAGGGGAAGATACTCACAAAGTTTCAGATCCAAAGGAGGTGTTTTGGTCCCCCAAAGAGGCGAAAAACAATGATTTTTTGACTTTCTGCCTCACATATCAGCAAGGGCTAATTTTTGGTTTTTTCCACTCAGTTCACTTTTTGACATACTTATATGGATCAGTTTGGGGAAAATAAAGTTGTTCCAGAAACTAGACATCTATGGATTTCCAATGAGCCATCATGGCCCTCGTTTTGACATCAGGAGGTCCCTCAAAGGTTGTCTACAAGACAGGGAATTTTCTGCTGCTACGTTCCTGTAGCATTTTGGAAAAAAAGGCAGTTTTTTGAAGTGGCTTATCGAAATGTGCGTTAAGCCTTTTTTGGCCATTTTCAGTCATGCAAAGTCAATATTTTTTCCTTTTTTATCATTTTATAGATATTTTGAAGATATTTTTTTCATTGGGCTTTGCAAAGCCTCAAGGACAAAATCAGATATTTGTTCTAAGCCTATGAGCTTCTAGTCAGTTTTGTGAAGCTTATCTTCTCATTTCCTATATAACTCATGGAGAATCACTGTAATATTGTTGGTTGAAGAATTGATTAAGGGGCATAACTTGATGATATAGAGAAATTCAATGATATTACAAGATTTTAAGAAACACTTTGTCTCATGATGTGGATGATTTCTTGTTTGTCTTGGATGGTGGAAGAGGACTTTTGTTGGATTCCTTGGCTTGGTAAAATGGTATAGTGTTCCTATCTATATGTTTCCTTAGTTTATCATACATGTTTCCATGTTTCTTGCTTGATGTAGGTCAGTAAAGAATATATTTTGGACATGCCCATGGATGCACCTCAAGTTTCCTAATTTCATTACAGCTTCTATGTTTTTCTTCTTTCTTAGTTATGTCAAACAATTATTAACTGCTCTTTGATACCCTAAGAACTTGTTATCAATTTCATTAATGTTTATTATGTATGCTATCAAGTATGATTCAAGGTATGCCATGCTTACTCCTAGCTATCCAAAACCCCATCACTGAAACCTTTCTCTGAATATTTGATTGTCCTAGTTGAACCAAAGAGGTCTTGTTTCAATATTTCCCTTTGCCTATGCTCTCGAATCTTAGTTTAAAGTTCCCAATAGCTCAAAATATGATGTCTAGGAGTTCCCTCTTCATAGATTGAGTTGTTTGTCTGTCTTGTTTGTTTTCCCCAAATTATGAAGGGGATTTTCCCAAATTTAGAGGGTCTTATACTTCTATGTCTCGTCTGAATGTTTATTTTATGCATCTATTAGTTGGAAGTTTCATTTATAATGATCAATGGTTAGCCCTACCACATGGATGTCCGTTGTAAAACTATTAATGCTTTAAACCTCTTTGTCCTTTCACAAATTTAGTGTCCATCCCATTTCATTCCACCTAAAAGAATCCATTTTACCTCGACCAAATCAGCCCTGCAATATACCTTGTCCACCCATTTGAGGTAGTCTCGACCTTATCGACCCCATAGCCCAGTTGATCTGATAAAATTTTTATCTTATTATCCTTTGATCAGTTCTCCCTAAAAAAACCTAAAACAAACCAAAAACACACTTGACAACTAGCCTAAAATCAGATACATATAAATCAAACAGGTTTATATCCTTTACAAAAATAGAGAGAGCCCTCTCTAAGTCCAGGAAAGCTAGGTCCTTGGTCTCTAAAGTTGGTTTGATGTTACCCTGTCATTTGGCTTGCCAATCTGCCAAATCACGGGACCTTAACATAATAGCAATCAAGGTGGGACTCTGAGTGAATAAACAAACTTAGACTTCCCTAAACATTTCAGCATCCCTTAAGAGATTATCTTGTCAACTTACCCCACCGCTCATGCTTAATGGCGATCACGATGGGACTCTGAGTTAGTGACAATATAAGTATACCTTAGGACTTTAGAATCCCTTAATTAAATAATACCTAGTGATTTTCAGCCATCTCATCGCCACACTAACATAATGGTGATCACGATGGGACATTGAGTCAAACATCCTAGGTATCCCTTAGGAGCTCTCAAAGTCTCAGTTAAACTTAGAAAACTTAAGTGTCATGTGAAGCATAGAAACTATCTATTTCACCATCTTAGCAAAATGTTGATTCAGCTATAGAACACTCTTACAAAGCTTAGGGCTACATAAAGAAACTCGGAAATACCACAAAACATACTTAGATTGGTTTTTGTCAGTATTGGTGGTAGACCATACACATAAACCCTCAAAAAAACTAAAAACATCCACCTGGCGACTCCACTAGCCTCTAGTAGGCCTATTAATCCACTAGTCCTTATAAAATCTCCTGGGAATGCATTGAGCAATCCCAATCATGCTGATGATGGACATAAAAGTTCAAATATTCCACCTGGAAACTTCACAACCCTCATTAGACCAAAAGACTCCACTGGTAGAAAACTTTAGACTGGTTGAAAGGACACAGTGACACTTTCTGATTAACAAAGATGGATCCAAGGATACAAAAGAGATATGCTCCGATGAACATAGATCATATCCCTGAATTCCCACAAAAAATGCCTGAAATAAATTTGATGAGAAAAATAACTATCTTTCGAGATGAAAAGGTTGATGACCCCTTGTTACACCTCATCAAATTCCATATACACATATGGAGGTTGAAGGTTGAATGGAATGAGGACTACCTCATGAAAATGTTTATGGCAACATTAGAAGATAAGGTGAGAAATTGGTATGAATGGATAGAACCTGGCATCTTGTTTTCTTTGAAGGATTTCCATAAAGTATTTTATAAACACTATGTAAGGAATTTTCCATCTCGATCATTGGCTGAAAATTGTTGTGATCAATCTGAAGACCTAATACAACACCTTGTGTACGTTGATGAAGACTTAGTAAATTAGCATCTTGAGGATCTATTAGAAGAGATTCATGATTTTCATACTCAAGATAACCATCTTGGAAGCCAAGAAGAGTTGATTGAGGATGAAATCGAATTTGAAATGGAAGAAGAATCAAAACCTTTATATTCTCTACGCTTATGCTTTAATTCATTCCAGATTTTCAAAAGAGATTTGCATCCTAAAGATCTCTTCGCAGTCATTCAGGAAACCCCTGCTCAAGTTAACTCTCACATAAATCAAGAAATGAAAGAAAACCCACAGGATCTCTCTAAAGGCACAAGTGATGATTCATCATCTCTCATAGGTGAAGCCCAAAAATACATTCATCCTCCAAATCATCTTTCCCAAGAGAAAGAGGATTATTTTATTTATATCCAAAGAGAGATGAAAATGCCTCCCTTTTTAACTGAAGAGGAAATAGATCAACTTATAAACATGCAGACAAACTCTAAAACTTCATATGACCAAAAATTTTCTGATCTTTCTCCTGTTAATCTTGCATACCATGAGTCAAAAAATAAATTTGTAAATCAATTTGAAGAGAAGAAATCTGATAGTCCAATATGAATGGCCGGTGACATTACTTATATTAATGATTCTCCAAGTTTTGATCAATATGTTTATGATTATGATATCCAAACAGAAACTAACCTTGCAGAGAAATCAACAGTTGATTTGTGAGACTAAGTTCATTATCATCGGGTTGAGAAAAGTAAGCAGCCAATATAGGTCACCTATGACACTGATGAGGAGAGCCTTGAGAGTGTAGAATTAAGTGAAGAGTCTCTAAATCTTTGTTATACTTCACTTCAGTCCATCAGAAATAACATTCACATAATTGGAAATCACCAGTCTTTCAATTTTGATGATGAGGTTGACAAGGATGATGAAATTATCGAGCATGTTGTAAATGAGAAGCCTTTTCCTGAAATGGTTGAGGAAATCATTTTTGAAATGGAATCCTCCTTAACTCCAGATTTGTAGCCACCAAGTTCCATTGAGTTACAAATTGCAGATGAAGAAATAAAGGTTGATAATCACATAATGGTGGTCCCACTATCCTCTCAAGAGGATTTACTACCAAAGTGTATCCCTGCTCATCAACATGATGAATTTCACACAATTTTCAGTCCACTTAACCAGAACACATCAGCTTGGAAAGAAGACTACACTGCAATATATGATGATTCTGACAGTTCAAGTGGTCATGAGCAAGGGGAAGAGTTTATTTCCCAAGAGAGTCCAAAATATAGCCAAGTGGAAGAAAGAGTAGTCCTAAATGAAGCCTATATATCAAATCCTCTAGATCAGGTATTATTCCAAGATCCATTTGCTATTTTCCTTGAGAAATCTGAAGGAGTAGTGTGTTCCACCGAGAACAGTCTGTTGCAAAGAGTGAGAAAATTTTTTGGCACTACTATTTGAAAACAAGCAAAGTGGAAGTGGCCTTTTCATTTCTTCAGCACTCTAAAAAAGCTGAAACTAAATCCCTCATGGAATCATCTGCTTGATTGGATTTGTTGGAAAAGAGATTTCACTAAATGAATGTATATTGTGTATAGGATAGATTAGGATAGATAGATAGGTGTGGAAAATAAGCTCAACCTTTTGAGCATATTTTCAGTTCTAGATTGTTCAAAGAAAAAGTAAAAAAACAAAAAATACAAAAACAGTAGAAAAGTTGAAAAGAGGGTAGTTTTAGAAGATAGCAGAAAAAACCCATGTTAAAAAAATAGTCATGCTGAAAGTGCGCTAGTCTAAATGCCATTACTAGTGCTCAAAATATGTCTTGTTCATTTATCTAGCCTAATCATAATTGGACATGTTTTAAATTTATTTCTGATAAGTTAGTGAAAGAAGTGATAGTCAAATTGTGTAAGCTTGAATTTTCAAAGAAAGTAGATTAGGAAAAGATATTGGTTCCACACGCTCAAAAAAAAACCAAAGAGGAAAACAAGGATGAAAAACAAACTATGTATCCTAGCCTTGATATTTCCAAATCTTATTTTCGTGCTAAATTATATTTGTGTGCAGCTTGTCTTTTACGCCACAAATACATGACAAATCAGACTATCTAATCTTGATTTGTTCATTTTTCAATTTCATGTTTTAGTTTAGTGAATGAAATCTTGTCAAACAACTTAATCTTGACAGTTGATCTAGCATAGGTAGAGAAAAAAAGGAGTTCATTAGTTTAATCTGAACTCCCGGAAGATATAAGTGTAGAATTAGATAGTTTTATTTTTCAAAAATATCATGTCAAAGGGTGTCTGATCCTGTTGTCGTTCCTAGACATAGCCTAGAGTTGTGATATACCAGTGCCTAGGACATCTTATATTAGCAAGGAGCGTATGATATAACAGAGGAAGTTACCAATAAAAATCTCTCATGCTATCTCTTGTAAACAAGGAATATTAATCTGAATGGGACCAAGACCTTCAGAAACTGACACAGAGAAAGCAGTACTGTAGAGGCAACATGCAAAACTCCAATATAAAAGAAACAGACAATTCAGAGACAACTTGCTGTAAAGAGGGACAGTTCAAGTGATATGCCACAAAAATCAATTATCAGAAGGTGTATGTAGTGAATGAAATATTGAGAGAATATTAGTTGTCATTGAGCTAATATCCAGATACACAATATCACGACGTAATGGGCTTACCAATCTAAGAATCCATACATGACAATAGCGTTTTAAAAACACCCTCCCAAAGAAACTAATATAGCAGAAATACAGTTTAAATGAATAGTGGAACAGAATATCATGCCTGAGCCATATTTAAAGTGCTTGAATAATCCGAGCATGGGTATCAACTAGGATAAATCCATACCAAAAATCAGTGAGCCACTCGCATTCCTGAACAAGATACAGGAAAGGTGGATGAAATGAAATGATCTATTAAAATAACACACATAGAGAGAGAGTTACAAACTGTGAAATACCAAAGACCAGCATCCTCTTTAACAGATGGAAATCCTCCTCACTGACACCCTATGGGCTCTGAGCCTTCATACAAGAGTTCAACAAAAATGTATACAAAAATCCTTTCACTGCATAATTTTCTGATAAAACCTGGAACCCTAAATCCTCTGTTCTTTGGGAGCTTTATAGGAGAAAAAGAAAGCCCCAAAAGGGAGTAGGTGATGAACATTTAATTTGCCTCATTAAGACAAGATGATGGAAACGTGGATGCCCATGTTGCTGAATGACTCTATAGTGCTATATGTACTCTGCTGCCTGCTTACTGAAATAAATGCACTGGGTAGAAATCTCTTCAGGAACACAGCAAAAAGTAAAATCACATAAACATTCCGTCCTTTTTTGAAAGAGAATGGTGCCAAAAATTAAGCCTTAAGGTATTTTTGCTACGACTGGTACCCTCTGCCTTATAACTCTGAATTATGGTTTAAGATCTTCAATGCTGAACATTGAATTCCTCGATCATCCATTGATATTTCTCTGCTGCTCCATTAATATCTCCATCTGCGCAATCTGTGATTTGAACGACTCTGGAGGGTTTGGCAGATTTTAACCCTGCTTCTTTAATGGAAGTCTTGTTGACATACCTTCCCAGGCCCTTCTGCATAATTTCAACCTCTGAAGAATAGTCCTTTGATGTGCTCTACGTCACTATAACAGAGAATGAATCACGATGGTTTTTTGCTGCTATAACCCTGCAAAAGCCGCAAACTCATTAGGAAAACTAGGCATGGGGATGGTGGATGCATTGATGGTCATTAGACTGGTGATGGGACTGTGGAGAGATGGTGAAAAGTGTAGTGGAAGGCGTTGCGGAATGGTGATGCAGCATGGTGGTGGCGGAAAAATGCTCTGGTTCAGGTTGGCGGAATGAAGAAATGTGAATGCGAAACCTTTGAATTTTGACCCTTTGGATATATAAAGAGTGACGGGAGAAACACAATAAGCCATGTGGAGAGGGTGACGTGGTGGAGGACACGTGGTGGATGAGTAATTAATCTGGACTGTCTGATCTTAGGAGGAGATCGATAGTGGAAAATGTATCGGAGGGCGATGAAATGGTGGGCCAAGGGCACTATTGACTTGGATTAACACCTGTGCAGCTTCGTGGAGCGACTACCATAGAATGGATCACCCCAGATCGGACAGCTCACAGCGATATCGTGCCACGTCATCTACCAATCTATAATGCGTGATGAGCAGGCAGTTTTTAAATAGTGCACGAGACACGCGTCGCATGATGTATGGAATTGATCCGAAATGAGAAATATCGCCCACCTCGGAAAGGTGGTGCGATATAAACCACCGGTTTTGTACAGTGCACGGAGCGGGGACCACCAGGGCGGGAGTACTATGAACCATTGATTTTGCAGGTTGATCGGACGGTGGACAAGCGATTTGGGCGATGAAAGGAGTGGGCCATGGGTGCGATGAAGACTTGCGAATGCCGTCGGATCTTTACAGATCGACGGTTATAAACACGCCCAATATATATATATATATATATATATATATATATCTGTGTGTGTGTGTGTGTGTGTGTGTGTGTGTGTGTGTGTGATAAGCACTTCTGAGTTTAGCGCTTGGTCTGGAACCAAGGTTACATGGAGAAAAAGACTAAGGGGTTAGGGCCGAAAGGTGCCAAACCTTATATATTTTCAAACGCAGGTTTTGGCCATTTTTAATGCAATTTTGAGGCTAGGAAAAGGTAATGATAGGCAGAAAAAGGACTTTTTAGGTAAAAAAAGGGGGGGGTTGAAGAATTTAAGTGGGATTTCTTGACAAAATTTAATAGGAGGCTGACATGGTCAACATTGGATCCACCTGGGGATGACACATTCATCCCTAGACGTGTCGAGAACTTCGCAGACCATCTGATAATATTTTGTGAAAACTCTGCTCTTCAGCACTTCTACCGTTATTTTTCATAATTCTTCACAGTACCCACATTATTCAAACAACGAGGAAAATAGGAAACTAATATACAGTATGATACATCAGGCTATCTCTGCCTGAATTAGAACTGGAAGTAGGGTTTAAGAAACTGACCATTTACAGGGGCGTCAATTAAGTCACCCTGTAAATTTTCCAACTTGAAAGTGTTGTTACATCCTTGTTCCACAATTTTGAAAGGACCGAACCAAATTGGATTGAATTTACCATGTTTTCCTTTTTCAGCCCTCCGGATATCCCACCTGAGTACTAAATCACCAATCTACAAATTCCTGTCCTTGGCATGCTGATCAAAAAGGTATTTCATCTTCCCCTGATACTTTGCTAGCGTTTGACTTACCTGGTTCCGCGTTTCCTCCAATTCCACCAGCTGAGTCATTCTCCTGGTCATATCATCAGGCTCTTCCTGACTTTCCTGCATGAATCGGGCTACTGGTAGGGCTAATTGTATAGGGAATACTGCTGCCCTCCCATATTCTAATTCATATGGGGATTTCCTAGTTTCGCTCTTGCTGGTAATTCTATTGGCCCACAGAGAAAATTTCAACTAAGAATCCCAATTTCTCTGATCTTCATTTATAGCCTTCTTCAGTGCCCTCACTAGGGTTTTATTGGAAGACTCTGCCAAACCATTTCCTTGTGGATAGTAGGCTGTGGAGTGGCTTAGCGTAATGTTATACTACTGATAGAAACTCACAAAATTTGTAGACTTGAAAGCCTGGGCATTATCAGTTACTATTTTGGTAGGAAGAAAAACCTAGATATGATGTTTTCTTCCATGAATTTTATTATCACAGTATCTATGGCGTTCCTCGCGGGTATAACTTCCACCCATTTTGTGAAATAATCAGTGGTAGTTAATATCCATTTATGCTAACCACTCGATGGAGGATGTATGTCACCTATAAAATCAATTCCCCATTGTCAAATTGGTTTGTCCACATGAACGGGAATCATGGGCAGAGGTGGTAGCTTCTGCCTTTCAGCAATTTTCTGACATTTCTCACACGCTCTTACCCGGGCAAAAAAATCTCCAAAAAGCTTGGGCCAATAGAAACCAGCCTTCAGGATTTTGTGAGTAGTGGCCCTCCAGCTGTAATGACCCCCACAGATCCCTTCATGAAATTCAGCTATAGTACTCTCTACCTCATCCTCTGTGAGACACAGGGGTAGGATGCCTGAGGGATCACGCCAGTATAGCTGACCATTGGTGACTATGTACTTCTGTGATTTCAATCTTAGCATTTTGTATTTAGATTTATCGCAGCTTGGAGGGCAGCTGAGTGTGAGGAGATAATCTACTATCTCTTTGTACCACTGACTGTTGAGGTACTTTATATGTGTTCCAGGAGTAGCTACCCCAATTCCATGTCGCTCTTCTTTCTCTTCAGATTCCTCACTTACTATTGTGGACAAGTTTATTCCCAGAGCTTGATAGTTTGATTCAGATAATATTTTGGCAAGCCCTTGTCCTTTGATCAGCTTAGTAGGGTGGATGTCTAATTCATACTCCTGTATTTTAGCAATCCACTTCCCCTTCTTTCCTTCACTATCCCCTTGGATAAGAATATCTTTTTCAGTAGTTGTAGGCACAAATGCAGTGATATGGGACTGCAAGATATACATGCAGAATGATTTGAGGGATTTTAATAGGGCGTATGCTTGCTTTTCCAATATTTTATACTTCAATTCTGCATCACGGAGCACTTGACTAAAGAAGGCAATGGGCTGCTCGTACCCTTCCTCATTTTTCTACAATAAAACTCCTGCTATTGTATGAGGTGATGCAAAAGAAAATATCATGAAAGGTTTAGCATAATCTGGTCCGGCTAGTACAGGGGCTTCTACAAAAGAATTTTTTATTCTGGTGAATGCCTCTCGTGATTCCTGGGACCATTTAACTCCATTATTCTTCTTCAGCATGTCAGTTATATGTCTAACTATTTCAGCATAGTTAGGAATAAACCTTCTCAGGAAATTAATGCGCCCTAGGAACACCTGTACCTCCTTTTTATTTCTGGGAAAAGCAATACTGTTTATAACCTCTACCCTCTTAGGATCTATCTTCACCCCATATTTTGTTACAATGTGTCCCAAAATTTTACCCTATTCTAATGCAAATAAAGACTTCTGAGGGTTTAGAGAGAGACCATACCTTCTGCATTTCTCAAAGGTTCTACGCAGATGCTCAATGTGCTCAGTATCATTCTTTGAAAATACCATGATATCATCGAGGTAGACTACCAAAAATTTATCTTTCTCCCAAACAAAAGCAATGTCCATGGCCCTCTAAAAAGTGGCCCCTGCATTAATCAATCCAAAAGGCATCCTGGCATACATAAATGTACCCCATGGTGTGGTGAAAGCATTCTTCTTTTGATCTTCTGGAAATACAGCCACCTGATTATAACGAGAGAATCCATCCATCATTGACATCCTAGCTGCTCCAACCACCTTCTACAGGATGTGATCCATCTTAGGAAGTGGATAATTATCCTTTAAGGATGCTCTGTATAGATTTCGGAAATCCACACACAGCCTTATCTCTCCATTCTTCTATCTGACAGGGACTAGTTTTGCCACCCAGTCAGAGTATCTCAATGGTAAAATTATTTTGGCCTTTAACAGATTTTTAATCTCCTTCTCAATAGAGGGAAGCAGCAGGGGATTTATTTGTCTGAGCTTCTTCTTATGAGGTTTTGCATTTCCCTTTAGTGGAATTTTGTGCTGCATTATACTGATATCAAAAGTTTTCAAGTCCTGATAGGACCATGCAAACACATCTTTGTAAGACTGAAATAATTTCTGATATAGCTTTTAATATTCTCCTGGGATCTTCTTGGATAATTTTACAATTTTGGGGTCAGCTTCAGTACCAAGATTCAGGTCTTGTACCCGATTTTCTTCTACCGCCTTGTTTGGTTGCAATGGGACATCATTCTTGTCAAATATTCTTTCTAGAGGCACCAGCCCTCTAGGTATAATGTTTCCCTTCAATTGCAACACTTTATTACCTGCTATTTTCTTCTCCCAATTCCTTTCTGAAGTATCTTCAGACTCACCTTCTTCTTCAGCATCAATCTCCCTATTGGAGAATTCCCCCACTATTTCTAGGAATCTCTTCATCTATGCTTCATCTTCAAATAATTGTCAGTGTTTGATGTTATCTGGGATTGACGGTTAATAACGCACCTCTACTTCATATCTTAAAAGAGGGTTATGAGGTGGGCGAAATGTACTAGCAGCCACAACGAGGGAATCAACCATCCTGTTCTGTTTCCAGGGCATGAACTGGATATTAAAAGCCAAGAAAAAATTTTCCACCATGTCCCAAACTTCATTCCTATAAGCCTTTAGTCATGGATTTTTGGTCTGACATTGATTCCTGACCTGTCTAACCACCAGTTCAAAATCTCCCAGAACTTTTAAACTTTGTATATTCATGTTCCTGGCTGTCTGAAATCCTAACAGAAGTGCTTCATATTCAGCCACATTATTAGTAGCTTCATATTCCAATTTTAAGGACAATGGGACCCATTTCCATGTAGGAGAAGTCAATAGTATTCCAGCTCCATTACCTTCTCTTGAATTTTCTCCATCAAAATGAAGTGTCCAGATTCCTGCTTCACGGCTCTATGAGGGCTGCTCAGTCTTGATCTGGAAAAAGGTTGGTTTATGAGCATAATCTTGATCTTCGTCTAGCATCAAGCCTGAGAAATCTCCTTCTTTACTGTAGACTAGTGAATTAACGGAGTTTTCAGCCTTAGTCACCATCTTGACAAATCTAGTCTCCCTGTACAACCTCCTCTCCTGGCCACCAAAAACTGGGATAGTGGCATATGTTAAATCCAACTTAATAGACCCACCAATTTTCGTCCCCCAAGACCTTGACAATAACATACCAAAGCGAGCTGGGATGTCAGCCACCACGATGTCCATTACCACACTTTTTGCTGGGATTTGGGCCAAATTGACCACCAAATATTTGATCATCCCCAAGCATTTAACTCTTTTAGAATAAAATGAATATAGATCTTTATATGGATGAGTGATTTGTAATCCTAGTTGTTCCATGACTGATAGAGACAATAGATTATAGGAAGCTCCAGAATCTAACATACAGTTATGCAATAGAAGGTCATGAATCACTAGAGACACATAAAAGGGAGGGGTAGAAGCATCTAATTCCTCAACATGTGGACCAAAGACAACCATGGGTCTTTCTTCTTGAAGGTTGAGACTATCTGGGGTGAGTGCTACTTCTGGAGGGATCATAAAAGAGGTGAATTGGGATTGATATGCAGGTTGCTTCAATAGTTTAGTCAAGGGCACTGGGATTTTGACTTTCTCAAGTTCCTTTTGTAGACTGAAAATAGGAGAAGATTTTTCTATTACAACCTCTTTTGACTCTTTATTTTTAGCTGAGGGTTTGGCTTCTTTTGACACAGGCTGGGTATTAGGGGGAATGACTACTTTTGAAGAGGAAGGAATTTGATCATTATATTGCAAAGGTTTGTTTAGAGGGCCCTTACCTTTGTCTATGACTTTCTGCACTGTTGATTCCTTCTGAGCAGGTGCTTCCTTATGGGGAGGCTCCTCTTCTTGATCTTGAGTACGAGTCCTCTTCCTAAAATATCAGAGATCATATCTTCTATTGAACTGTGCTTGCATGAAATCAACAAATTGTTTACAATAATGATCAATTTCTCCATCTTCTGTGTCTCTGGCCTTTTCTTCTTCTTGAAATGAGCACTCGGCTCCATCATTTCCTTGCAAAGGGCATCCTTCTCCATCACTATTTGACAAAGCAATATTTGCATCCTCTAGTCCATAGGCAGTGTCTTTAGTAGAATCATCTACTGGACCTTCCAAGTACAATGGGTGTGGTACCTGATCTTGTTGTTCCTTTGCTTCCCTTGGTAATATTTGCAGGGGTGGTTTCCTATACTAAGGATTATAACTTCTGTTTTGAGCATTGTGGAAATTCTTGGAGGCTGAATTCTTGGCTTCCAATTCAAGCTTGACCGGTTTAACAGAAAGGTTCTTAATCATTTTGCTCATTTCTTCAATTTTGTCATTAGCTGAGTCTCTGTCTTGGTAGGAGGTAGATACCTCCTTTTTGCCCCTTCTTCTAGTATCTTGTTCAGATTTTCCCTTAGATTTCCCAGTGGAGGCAAAGTTTGCTTCCAACTCTAGTGCATCTGTCTGAGCATCATCCAGAGTAGCAGGCTTTCTTTCTCTGAGAGAGAAACCAAATTCTGAATCAAAAGCTGCTACAAAAACAACTTTAGCAGCAGTTCGATGAGGTTTCATATCAGTAGGAAGACTCAAATACAATTTATTAAATCTCTTGATAAATTCTGACACTCCTTCATTATGTCTTTTTTTGAGTGTATTGAACTCAATAAGACAATGTCCATGGTCCTTCTTCTCTCCCCATTTTTTGAGAAAAGTATCTTCCATTATTTCCCAAGTGGTAATAGAACGACCTGCCAATGTCTTAAACCATTTTCGAGCTTCACCATCAAGAGATTGGACAAACAGCCTTAAGATCACATCTAAATGTTCCACATTAAAATTCTATGCAAAAGCATAGAAGACCTCAAGATTTTTTTGAGCATCAATCTCGTTTTCCCCATTGAATCGAGGTAAAATCTTCAAATAATCCTGTGGCATATCATTCAACACTTGGGGTAATGCCAGAGGGGCATATTTATTTAGCAAGAAGCCTAGAACATTGGCCATTAGAGGGGGTGGAGGTAGTGCAATAATTTGATGAGTAACAGGAGGAGGAAGTGGTGGAAGTGGAGTATGAATAACAACAGGAATATGCTGAACAACAGCTTGAGGTGTTGAAGGGAATAGTGGTCTGTTAACAACAGATACTTCAATGAATTCTTTAACCTCTTCAACCTCAGGAGTAGGGTGAAAATTATCTTTATTTCTGACACCTCCTCAGGGTGGACTATCTGAATAGTAATAATCGGTATCTCCCACAGTGGAATCAAGATCTGGCACTTGAGCTTCTTTAGAAGAAGAGGATGGAAAGTCTTCTCTAGACAATTCAGAGATTTCAGTGTGGATTGATTTTCTTTCCATCCAATTTCTTGTATGTACGATCCTTTCAGGATCAGACACTAAATTTGTCTTTGGCTGAGACATATCTGACCTCAGGTGTGGCTTACGAGGAGCCAAGACTACAAATGAATTTATCTAATAACAAATGTGGAGTCGCCAAGGTGAGGGATCTACAACTCTAAACTCTCCATATTCACCTACTTGAAGAGTGAATTGGGTATTGTCGAGGCCCAGGGATTTAAATTTTCTCAACTTCGTTCCTTGACAATGACGCCAAAAAGATGTCGTCGTTCCTAGAGACAGCCTAGAGTTGTGATAGACCAGTGCCTAGGACATCTTATATTAGCAAGGAGCGTATGATATAACAGAGGAAGTTATCATTAAAAATCTCTCATGCTATCTCTTGTAAACAAGGAATATTAATCTGAATGGGACCAAGACCTTCAGAAACTGACACAGAGAAAGGAATACTGCAGAGGCAACATGCAAAACTCCAATATAAAAGCAACAAAAAATTCAGAGACAACATGTTGTAAAGAGGGCCAATTCAAGTGGTATGCCACAGAAATCAATTATCAGAAGGTGTATGTAGTGAATTAAATATTGAGAGAATATTAGTTATCATTGAGATGATATCCAGATACACAATATCACCACGTAATGGACTTACCAATCTAAGAATCCATACATGACAATAGCGTTTTAAAAACACCCTCCCAAAGAAACTAATATAGCAGAAATACGATTTAGATGAATAGTGGAACATAATATCATGCCTGACCCATATTTAAAGTGTTTGACTAATCCGAGCATGGGTATCAACTAGGATAAATCCATACCAAAAATTAGTAAGCCACTCACATTCCAGAACAAGATACAGGAAAGGTGGATGAAATGAAATGATCTATTAAAATAACACATATAGAGAGAGAGAGTTACAAACTATGAAATACCAAAGACCAGAATCCTCTTTAATAGATGGAACTCCTCCTCACTGAGACCCTATGGGCTCTGAGCCTTCATACAATAGTTCAAAAAAAATGTATACAAAAATCCTTTCACTGCATAATTTTCTGATAAAAGCTGGAACCCTAAATCCTCTGTTATTTTGTAGCTTTATATGAGAAAAAGAAAGCTCCAAAAGGGAGTAGGTGATGAACATTTAATTTTCGTCATTAATACAAGATGACAGAAAGGTAGACGCCCATGTTACTAAATGACTCTGTAGCGCTGTATGTACTCTTCTGCCTGCTTACTGAAATAAATGCACTGGGTATAAATCTCTCCAGGAACACGGAAAAAAGTAAAATCACATCAACATTCCATCCTTTTCTAAAAGAGAATGGTGCTGAAAAGTAAGCCTTAAGGTATTTTTTCTATGAATGGTACCCTCTACCTTCTAACTCTTAATTATGGTTTAAGATCTTCAATGCTGAACGTTGAATTCCTCGATCATCCACTGATATTTCTCTGCTACTCCATTAATATCTCCATCTGCGCAATCTGTGCTTTGAATGACTCTGGAGGGTTTGGCAAATTTTAACCCTGCTTCTTTAATGGAAGTCTTGTCGACATACCTTCCCAGGCCCTTCTTCATAATTTCAACCTCTGAAGAATAGTCCTTTGATGTGCTCTGCGTCACTGTAACAGAGAATGAATCCTGGCAGTTTTCTATTGTTGTATCCCTGCAAAACCCCCAAAATTGTTAGGAAAACCAGGCATGGGGATGGTGGATGCATTGATGGTCGTCAAACTAGTGATGGGACTGTGGAGAGATGGTGAAAAGTGTAGTGGAAGGCATTGCGGAATGGTGATGCAGCACGGTGATGGCGGAAAATGCTCTGGTACAGGTTGGCAGAATGTGGAAATGTGAATGCGAAACCTTTGAATTTTGACCCTTTGGATATATAAAGAGTGACGGGCGAAATACAATAAGCCATGTGGAGAGGGTGATGTGGCAGAGGACACGTGGTGGAGTAATTAATTTGGACCGTCCGATCTTAGGAGGAGATCAACGGTGGAAAACGTATTGGAGGGTGATGAAATGGTGGGCCAGGGGCACTATTGAATTGGATTAAAACCCATGCAGCTTCGTGGAGCGACTACCATTGGATGGATTGCCCCAGATCGGATGGCTCATAGCGATATCACGCCATGTCCTCTACCGAACTATAACTCGCGATGAGCAGGCAGTTTTGAAATAGTGCATGAGACATGCATCGCATGATGTATGGAATCACTCCAGAATGAGAAATACTGCCTGCCTCAGAAAGGCAGTGTGATATAAACCATCAGTTTTGTACAGTGCATGGAGCAGAGACCACCAGGGCGGGAGTACTGTGAACCTTTGATTTTGCAGGTTGATCAGACGGTGGACGGGCGATTTGGGTGATGAATGGAGTGGGCCACGGGCCCGATGAAGACTTGTGAATGTCGTCGGATCTTTACAGATCGACGGTTATAAATGCGCCTGATATATATATATATATATGTGTGTGTGTGATAAGCACTTTCAGGTTTAGCACTTGGTTTGGCACCCATATTACATGGAGAAAAAGACTGAGGGGCTAGGGCCGAAAGGTGCCAAACCTTATATATTTTCAAACGCAGGTTTTGGCCATTTTTAATGCGATTTTGATGCTAGGCAAAGGTAACGATAGGCAAAAAAAGGACTTTTTAGGTCAAAAAAGTGGGGGGGGTTTGAAGAATTTAAGCGAGATTGCTTGAAAAAATTTAATAGGAGGCTGACATGTTCAACAGATCTAATACACCTAAAGAAGAAAAAATGTTAGGAAATATAGTTGGGTAGGTAGAGATGACTTTGATGCTAATCATGCTATAAACTTTTAGAAATAGCTTCAAGAAAGAAAGAAATTTGCGCCAATGGATAAGGCACTGGTTTTCACAAGCCAGAGATGTACAATTCTGGACACCTCCTAAAAAGGAGCTGCCCTCCCCAAATGGAGCCACTGTTAGTCATCAGTATTTTTTCCCTGTTTTTGATGACTAGTTTCCTTAGCTGATTTTTCTAGAAGCTAATCTCAAACTATCAATTTGTCATCTAAAAAACACCCCAAAACATTATTTGTCCTCCTACCCCTTCCTATCAGTCTATGATGAGAACAATCTCCATTTTTCAAGATCTATCTCGCTTCAGCAAAGTATCCCTGTCTAGAGTTGTCTTAGCTTGTTTTATCTGCTGTCATTTACCCTTGTTTCTCATGCCATTCACTATCCAAAAGTTGACAAAGTTTCTGAAACTTTATCCCTGGTCATCTTGTCATTTGAAAATCTGATCATGCCTAATAAAACACTCAGAATCTGTCAAAATTGTCCCTAAGTTAGATAGTGGTGTTTAGGGAGTTTTTCCTTGGTTAAGATATCGTAGGCCAAAAAGCTTCTGTCTAGTACTAGTCAACCATGAATTAGTTCCTTTTCTGCAAAGAAAGCATTATGCTATCCATAGGTCGCAAACCACTACAAGGTCACTTTGTCTCATATCAGAAGAAGTTCAACAAAGATCCAAATCAGGAAAACAGAAGGTTTGTCACTGTCTGAGGATAAATGCTTAGATCAGGAAAAATCACCATGAAACACCAAAAGAGCTCTCCAAGGCTCCAAAGCATCTGTTTTGACATCTCTGCAGGGGTGTAATTGAATGATGATCAATAGGCAAATAAGAGCAAAGGGACAAGTTCAAACAGGTCTTCCATGATGAAAACATTCACCATCAATGATCAGACGAAGAAATGTGAAGTAAAGAGCAGAAAATGTACATGTTATAAATCCAAAAGATGCCTAAAGAATAGAGATCACTCATCAAGTCAAAATGAATAACAAGGACTGAGTAATGCTGATCAAAAGTGGTGCATAATCTTTCCAAAGGTCATCATCATGTAGGACATAAGAAGACAACTGCTTCTTATGCTACCTTGAACCTGGGATGTGAACATTAATCAAAGGAAATTTCAAGGTACCATGAAAAACACAGTCAAGGGAAAGTTAGTTCAAAGGTGTCTAACAGTGAGCATTATCCTTATACCAACCACTTCATTTACTCCCTAAAAACTTCACAATGATATGATACCAAGCAAAGACATATATTTTAGAGCAATGAAACAGTGTTGCAATAAATGAAATTTCATGTGTATAAAGATAACCTCCTTCATGAAAAGCATATGGTTAGAAGCACAATGACAGAACCTCCTTCAAAAAGCATAGGGTTAGGAAAACATTGTTGTGGCCTCCTTCATAAACAAACGGAAAGTACTTGTGTTTTTAAGTGATTTCGGTTGGTGTTTTTCCACCTCCTCCCAAGTGACCAGTGACAGGAGAAGATGCACATAAATTTTAAAATTGTGTTTTAAAATTTTACACACACGGTTAAGACCAGTTTAGAAATAGTGGTGAAAACAAATAGAAAATTAATAGAGTTGAAAAACCTTTATTGCATCATAAGAAACGTTGACATGATGGTGTTAAGCTTCTCTGTTTTTACATTTATAAAAGCCTCTTCAAAGTATAATACGAAGTTGGAGTTTTTAACTAAGAGTGATCTCATCTTGAATGGTAATATGGTAAAGCCAGCTGAGATTCAATTGACTTCTTCAAATTGATATAAACGGTTATTACCCAGATGATTTATATAAGAAGGGTATCTTTCATTTTAGAGAGATCTATCCTAGTCTATCTAACTACTTCTTCGAGGTAAACAGAGGGCTAGCACTTGGGTTACAACTACTATGAATCTGCTCATTCATAAGGATAAAAAGGTGACCATATTTGGTAAACAAGCAGAAGATCAAATCATATGATAAGACGTCCTTCATTTCATAAACAAGTAGAGTTGCATATTTGTTTTCAAAATGCTGCAGTAGAAATGATTTTGTGAGCCTCTTTCAGATGATATATTAGGTCACAGTTTTTGAGAATACCATTACCATCTATCTAAATACCTCTTCCAAAAGATAGACAGAGAACTCTTTCATAAACAAATCATATAGGTCTTGGCTAGAGTTTCAAAATGATATAATGCTAGGGGAAATAGGTATCACAGGTAAAGAGTTTTTGTGTCAAAAACAAAGGGACTATTTGTAAGCAGATAATTCAAGAATGACAAGTCGAGAAAAAAAAAATCCACAGCATACCCCTAAAAATATCTATTCAAAGGGACAGAAGATATTCATATGAGAAGACCCCATCACTTCTCTTAGCCAGGTTTTTAATTTGAGGGAAGGTTTGATAACAAGCTTCAAATGGAAATATTGATTGAGGGTAAGAAGATAATCACTATATTACTAGAAATCTATTTGTTTGCAAAGGATTGTTTATCAAGCAGATAAGAAAATCTTGTACTTAAGGAAAACAAATTAAACTTCATCCAAAAGGAAACTTGCCTGCTAAAAACATCAAAGAGAAACAATGAATAAGGGATAAGGGCTTGTTGACAGTTTGAAAGGGGTTTGGAAGTAGTTAAGGGGAAAATACAGCTTTCTTTCAAGCATGCCATGTTTATCAAGATCAGGTAAAAACCAGTGATTTCAAAGAGCGCCCTTTTTTGCTTCAAATAACCAAAGAGAAAGCAGTGATTAAACAAGGAGACCCATCATTTCAGATTAAAGGCTTGAACTACATAAAACAGGGAATCACTTTTTAAAAAATACTAGCACCTTGTGAAAGTTGAAAGTTTGTTTATTTTTAAGTACATAAAGGATCACATAGTATATAAGAGAATACAGAGTTTGTGTTAAAGGTTTCTTACTCAGTAACAGGGAGGCTACTTTCTTTAGAGAAACAAAGTGATCTTCATCCAAAAAAGGATTGGTTTTCTCACCTCTTAAACATTGATTACAAAAGAAGATAGTGGTTGAGAGGAAAAGAGTTTTAGTGTATAAAAGAGAGAGTACTTGTCTTCAAAAAACGACACATAGATCTTACTAAAGGCCTCTTTACTCAAAACACAGTGCTGGAGAAGTGAATTTGTTTTCATTTAACAAACACTTGCTTGCCAACTAAAGAGAAAAGCAGTAGTCTATTTTTCAGTACATTTCAAGGTCTTGTTTGGTAAGTCAGTGAAGGGTATCAAAAGAAAACATTCCTCCAAAGAAGGACAGCAGAAGTGGGTATCACAATAGGTATGAGCCTATTACAACTCATGGAGGTGAACGAGTCTCCTTCAGTACTCTTCAATTTTCATGAAGTAAGGTGCTTGGAATTTTTCCCAAAAGTCCAAGAAGTAAAAAGTCACCTTCCTTTGACACATTTGTTTTCTTTGAGGCTGCAAGGAAAGCATGTCCATCTAGAAGGTTTGGAGTTCAAACTCTCTCCTAGGGCTATCTCCAAATCTACTAAGATCCCCTATATAGGAGAAAAGTGGTTCAAACAAACATACCTAGATCTGAATCACTACAAACCCTTTCTAAAACCAGACCATCAGGATGCTTGCCAAGCTATTTTCCCTTTTTCTCACTTGTTGACCGGCTATGCCCCCCTCATGAAAGTCATAATGAAGTATTTCACATGTGAAGGGAGGTTTTCCCAGATTTATGCCTATCACATCAGGCTTCTTATGCATTTCACAAGAACTCAGTTGCTGAACCTACCTTTCTTCCTCTATAGAAGCATTGACAAGATGGCCTATACTATCCAAAAGAAGCCCTCCGCTCAACAACAAACTTTTTTATTTCATCATTCCCTTATCAATATCATCATCCTCCATCAACTTGAGAAAAATGGAGTTTCTTGGGACTCTTTCATCTCCCATCCTGATTTTTCCATTGCCTCTTCATCTCATGCGCCTTCCACAACATCCACTCATCATGTTTCTCCTTATTCTAGTAAATCCACTCCTAAAAGACCAAAATCCCCTATGATTGAGAGTGAAGAAGAGAAGAGGCCAACTATTAATGAAGAAGGGAAAAGTGACAAGAAGAAAACTAGTGATGATGAGGGACAAAGTGAAGACTCTAAGAATGACAGTGGGTAAGAAGGAAATGATGGTGAGCATGAACAAATTAATGGTGAGCATAGCAGTCATGAAGAGGAACATGATGGCAGCCAACACAGCAGTAAGCATGATGGTGAGGAGGGACAAAACAGTGAAGGTAAAGAGCACAACAGTCATGAAGAAAGCAGGAACAAAGATGAACAAGGCAGTCCTCAAGAAAACAAACAAAGTGGCAGCCAAAACAGTGATGATGAGGGTCATGACAGTCCTCAAAAGGACACTTATGATGAGGGTCATGAAAGTCCTAAAAAATTCACTTATGATGAGAAACAAGACTGCCCTCAAGCAAGCAATGATGATGGCAAGCAAAAACCAAATAGTGAGCATTCTGAAGGGGGCAACATGGAGCAAAAAAATCAAAACAGTCCTAAGGGCAGCCAAGACCAAACCAAGGACCAAGTTGAGCAAGTGCAAGTTATGAAACTATCTCTCCCTTCTCCTCAACATAGCCAAGAGCATGTGCTAGCTGCCTCTATTAGGCAAGGGGCCATGACTCTTCATCCAAAAGTGGTGAAGCATAGAAACAGTAGATCAGCAAAGAAGAAGATCACTCCAGCAGTGACTAGAAATGTCACAAGAGCGCTAAGAAGTATAGGCAAATGGCCCAAAAAGAGTATTGTTGAATTGCCAAAGAGGAAGAGGACCAAGAAGTCTATCCAAGGCAAGGGGAAAGAAAAAGAGGAGAGTAGTCATGAAAAGGAAAGGGAGTTTGACATCATCCAGATAGACAATGATGATGGGGATGATGATGCTAGAATTCTTGAGGCTCTTTTACAAAATAGAGAAGCCCAAATTCATGACCTACAAGTTGATCTTGAAAGGTCCAAGGACCTCATACATGTTCTATAGATGCAAAACAAACAAATGAGTGGTCAAATGGCAGTTTATGAGGCATGGGCTTTCAAATACCAAAGGGAAGCCTACAAAGCACAAGTCAAGCTTGAAGAGCTTATGGGAAAATTTGATGATACTGAAGAAGAGGAGTAGCCAATGAGAAAGAGGCCTAGGACTATGGGTCTCAAGAAAGGTTTGGAGAAAAAGAAGGAAGAAGAGGTAGCCCTTGTTCGATCTTATCCTCTTACTCAATTTCTCGCCCAAAAAATGGAAAATAATAGAGAACCATGGCTTGAAAGGGCCAAAAAAATTTTGTAGGATAAGTTAGAGAAAGCTAACAGAGACTTGAGTCTACAAAATAATATGATCGGGCACTACAAGAAGTTGAACCAATTTTCTCGAAGAAAGCTCAAACTTGCTCAAGAAAAACTCAAGGCTGCCCAAAAGAGGCGCTCGGTAGAAAATGTGGAGAAAGGCACATCAGGGCTTGAAATATTGGCCTCATCTTCCTTACATGCTTTTAAGAACCCATGAGGGGCTTTCTTGCCAAAATTGAGCAAATTTTGACAAGATTTTGTTTTTTGTGTTTTTTGGCCATAATTGCACATTTTTCAAGGCGCTGCCATGGGTGCTAGGTGCATCCTCAGCTCATGAAAGTCATTTTTGTGGATGGAAAAAATTTAGGGGCAGCTACTCACAAATTTTCAGATCCAAAGGAGGTGGTTTGGTCCCCCAACGAGGCGAAAAACAGTGTTTTTTTGACTTTCTACCTCACATATCAGCAAGGGCTAATTTTTGGATATTTCCACTCAGTTTAGTTTCTGACATAATTCTAGGGATCAGTTTGGGAAAAATAAAATATTTCCAAAAACTAGACTTCTAGGGCTCTCCAACGAGCCATCACGGGCCTCGTTTTGACATCGGGAGGTCCCTCAAAAGTGGTCTACAAGACAGGGAATTTTCTGCTGCTACGTTCCTGTAGCATTTTGGAAAAAAATGCAGTTTTCTGAAGTGGCTTATCCAAATGTGCGTTAAGCCTTTTTTGGCCAGTGTGAGTTAGGAAAAGTCAATTTTATTTCCTTTTTTAGAATTTTAAGATATTTTTAAAGATATTTTGTGCCTTGGGCTTTGCAAAGCCTCAAGGACAAAATCAAATATTTGTAATAGGCCAATGGCCTTCTAGTTACTCTTGGATAGTTTATTTCTCTTTAGCCTATATATTCCAAGAGATTTCATTGTATGAAGAGGCTGAAATTGATGATATAGAGCAATACATGATATTACAAGCTTTGAAGAAACAATTTTGTCTCATGATGTGGATGATTTATTGTTTGTCTTGGATGGTGGAAGATGACTGTTTGTTGGATTCCTTGGCTTGGTAAAATGGTATAGTGTTCCTGTCTATATTTTTTCCTTAGTTTATCATACATGTTTCCATGCTTCTTGCTTGTTATAGGTCAGTAAAGAATAGATTTGAGACATGCCCATGGAGGCACCTCAAGTTTCCTGATTTCATTACATCTTCTATGTTTTTCTTCTTTCTTAGTTATGCAAAGAATTCTTAACTTCTCTTTGATACCCTAAGAATTTGTTATCAATTTCATTAATGGTTATTATGTATGCTAGCTAGTATGATTCAAGATATGCCCTGCTTACTCCTAGCTATCCAAAACCCCATCACTGAAACCTTTCTCTAAATATTTGATTGTCCTAGTTGAACTAAAGAGGTCTTGTTTCGATCTTGCCCTTTGCCTATGTTCTGCAATCTTAGTTCAAAGTTCCCGATAGCTCAAAATATGATGTCTAGGAGTTCCTTCTTCGTAGATTGAGTTGTTTTTCTGTCTTGTGTGTTTTCCCCAAAGTCTGAAGGCGATTTTACAAATTTAGAGGGTCTTATACTTCTATGTATCATCTGAATATTTATTTTATGCATCTATCAGTTTGAAGTTTCATTTATCGTGATTAATGGTTAGCCCTACCACATGGATGTCTGTTGTAAAACTATTTATGATTTAAACTATTTGTCCTTCAAAAATTTAGTGTCCATCACATTTCATTCCACCTAAAAGAATCCATTTTACCTCGATCAAATCATCCCTGCAATATACCTTTTCCACCCTTGAGGCAGTCTCAACCTTATCGACCCCATAGCCCAGTTGATCTGATAAAATTTTGATCTTATTATCCTTTGATCAGTTCTTCCCTCAAAAAACCTAAAAAAAACTAAAAACACACTTAACAACTAGCCTAAAATCAAATACATGAGAAGAAAACAAATATACATCCCTTGCATAATAGAGAGAGCCCTCTCTGAGTCGAGGAAGGCTAGTTCCTTGGGCTCCAAAGTTTGTTTGATGTTGCTGCGTCATTTTAGCTTGCCAATCTACCAAATCACGGGACCACCAACGGACCACGACACGAATGTGTTTCCGCCCCAGAGCACCACGACCGCCGGGCACGGCTACTTTGAACGAGGGCACGGGGAGCAAACGACAAGCAGGTACGAACATGCCTGAGGCTTGATTCGGTCGACGATGCACCCGTGAAGGGGATCTCGCTTGTTAGCTTCCTTGAGCCTTGTATTTTTTCAAACCCGCTGACTCGCACACATTTTAAACTCCTTAGTCCATGTTTCAAGATGGATCAAATGGAAAGCCCGCCAACCAACACCACAAGTGCGCAAGTGCACACGACTCGCCACAAGGGCACACACTTCGTTCCTCAACCGTTGCAACATAAAACTGACAGGTGGTACTCCACTTGGGCATGTTACGATGTAGCAACTTGTGTTGGTTTGCATCTCAAGTAGAGCGACGGACCAGCCTAAGTTATTCCACATCTGACCAAGATGCATGGACATCCTCCCTCCCAACAATTTCAAGCACTATTTAACTCTCTTTTAAAATTCCTTTTCTTCTTTTCCTTGCAGTACTTATTCGCTATCGACCGCTCGCTCGTATTTAGCCTTGGATGGAATTTACCACCCAATTAGGGTTGCATTACCAAACAACCTAACTCGCCGATAATGTCTCGTGATGCGGCAGGGTCTCGGAGCGACTATGTTATCACCCTCTCAGCACCCCCTTTCAAGGGACTTGGCCTAGGTACATCATGGAGGATGCTTCTATAGACTAAAATTCAGGTGACGCTACCACCCAATTTTCATTTTGGGCTCTTCCTAGTTCACTCGTCACTACTAAGGGAATCCTTGTAAGTTTATTTTCCTCCGCTTAATTATATGCGTAAACTCAGTGGGTGTTATCGCCTGAGCTGAGGTCGTAGGTTGGAGCTAAATCTGCCGTGCCCAATGGGAGGAAAAGAGAGAGAAAAGAAAGTTCTAGGGATGCCACACAAATCCTACATCAGCTAACGCCAACTGCCCAACTAAGGGGACAAGATCACTGCTTGCCGATGCAAGCCACGAAAAATATTTTACCACATTTCAACGAACCGCAGTGCATTGGGAATGGATGACCACCTCCACTACTCCCTAACATATTGCAAGGAGCGTGTTTTATTGGTATGCGATGCCCAGACAAACGTGCCCTCAACCGAAGTCTCGAGCGCAAATTACGTTAAAAAACTATATGATTCATTTGATTCTGCAATTCACACTAAGTATCACATTTAGCTACATTATTCATCATAACAAAATCCGATATATCCATTTCCGAGAGTAGTTTCCATGTGTTACCATAAAATCGCACCGCCACGAGAAATGGATAAGATCCAACCCAACGTAAAATGCATTGCAACAAGCAATATGCCCCCTTCCCCCTCAAGAAAACTGCACTCCATAACCCACTCACTAAAATGAAGGCTCAAAAAATCTGCCTGGACCTCATGCCTTCACAAAATGATGGGAACTACAAGGAATGGTGATCGAAAAGGACTAGGGTAGGAAACCCAAGAGCCTCTGCTGCTTTTCATCCTTCTCCAAGACCCAACCATAATAGTTTCCCTCTTTCTCCATTACGTTGATGGGGGTCGATAAGTGGAAGGGAAGGGGACAAATCCTACATCAGCTAATGCTAACTGCCCAAATAAGGGGACAAGATCACTGCTTGCTGATGCAAGCCACGAAACATCTTTTACCACATTTCAGCAAACCGCAGTGCATTGGGAATGGATGACCACCTCTACTACTCCATAACATATTGCAAGGAGCGTGTTTGATTGGTATGCGATGCCCAGACAAACGTGCCCTCAATCGAAGTCTCGAGCGCAAATTACATTAAAAAAATCTATGATTCATGTGATTCTGCAATTCACACTAAGTATCGCATTTAGCTACATTATTCATCATAACAAAATCCGATATATCCATTTCCGAGAGTAGTTTCCATGTGTTACCATAAAATCGCAGCCCCACGAGAAATGGATAAGATCCAACCCAACGTAAAATGCATTGCAGCAAAGCAATATGTCCCCTTCCCCCTCAATACAAGCGCACTTCATATTTTCCTTTAAAAAGGCTCAAAAAAGCTCCCGGGACCTCATGCCTTCGCAAAACGATGGGAACTACAAGGAATAATTGATCGAAAAAGGTCTAGGGTAAAAGAGCAATAACCTCGTGCCGCTTTTCATCCTTCTCAAGACCCAACCACAATAGTTCCCCTTCCTCCTCCATTAGATTGATGAGGGTCGATAAGTGGAAGGAAGGAAATATATATATATATATATATATATATATATATATATATATATATATATATATATATATATATAACATAAAAGAAAGAGAAGGTAGCTCCCACCCCCTCACAAGGGAAAGCTCAAGCAGAAAAATAGGAAAAGCTTTCCAAACCTCATGCCTTTTCAAAAAGGGTAGAATTTTAAATAACGATGACTGAGAAGTACTAGGGTGGCCACCCCGAAAATCACACTTCTATTCATCCTTCACGAACATGAAACTGCTAGACCTCCCATTTTTTCTTCGTAAATCTAGGGGATGGAAAGAAGAAAGTAAGAAAAACACATGAAAGAAAGAGAAACAAAATTGTTGACCTACTCAAAGGAGGAAGCTCAAACAGAGAAAAAACTTTCTGGGCCCTACGCCCTTGGAAAAGGGGGTGTGAATTTAAAGGAAAAAATATCAGGAAGGAATAGGGTGGCCACCTTGGGAGCTCACACTTCCTTTCATCCTTCATGAATTCCAATACTCAACGATTCACCCTTTTATCCATAAATGTAGAGGCTGGAAGGAGGAAGGGAAAAAAGCAATGTGAAAAAATAAAAGAAAACAAAAAGAGAACCAAAACATGGTTGCCATTAGAGAAGATGAGGCTCTAACACAAAATGGGCTTTCAAGTCCTTGTAACCTCGCAAAAAAGGTGGAAACTGAATAGATCAGCGATCGAGAAGGACTAGGGTGGGCACCCCAGGAGCTTGCACTTCTTTTTCATCCTTCCAAAAACAACAATCCACAGCAATTCCCTTTTTTCTCTGTAAATCTAGGGACCAAAAAAACTCACAAGAGGAGGCTGAAATAGAGTATAATATTTCCAAGCCCTCTGCCTTAGCAAAAAGTGGGGAACTGCAAGGAACGATGACCAACAAGGACTATGGTGGCCAACCCAGGAGTTTGCACAACTTTTCATCCTTCTCGGACACCGACTTTCAACAATTCCCACTTTTATCCATAAATATAGGGATTGAAAAGGAAGAAAACAACATGAAAGAAAGAGAAACCAAACATCACCCACGTAACACTCGCGACAAAAATCTAATTTCGGAGAAAGGGTGCCAAATATCAAGCAACGCTAGCAAAATAGAGGGCCACCACTAGGCGAGGAGATGTTTGCTTAACCAAAAAGTAAAAAAACAAGGCACCGAATCAAAACCATCCCACTTTTTCACACCCTTCCACATACATCACGGCACAACATCCCTTCCATCTACATAGCATAACAACCAGCAATCAAACAACCAATTAAACAAGTCACAACCTAAAATTGACCACTAGAAAAGTCAGGGGCCACGACGAGACGAGTTTCTGGAGCATGGTACTAATGAAGGGTAAATGACCCCCGAACCCACAAAAGGCTTCAAACAAAAAATGCACTAATAGAAAACCCACCCCGCTATTGCAACCCTCCATGTACAAGACACCCCACAACCTTTCCAGCCAAAAATTCAAGGGGGGCCAAACAACCAAACTCCAAAGAAGAGTTATCCCAGGCTAATACTCAATGCTGGATAAAGCCAAGGGACATAAATACATTGATGGTGAAATGTCACACCCTAAAAAGAGGGAAGCCCCCAAAGTGTACACCATAATTCTATTGCAACAATCGACAAATCCAATAATTGACCAAGTCACGCAAAAAACCCATAATCCAAATGGAGAAAAAAGGACATAAACTACTGCTTATTTCTTTGGAAGGGGGAGTTTCTCAACAAATTATGAGGAATTCTGTCAACACCAAAGGCATGAGAAAAGAATGCTACCTCATGACCATTGATGGGGAAACTTGCAATTTTGATGGACCTCGGCTTGAGGGAGGGATTTTTCATTAACTAGACCCAACCCTTCCACGAGGGCATACCAATAAACAGTCAAGAGGACTAGGGTGTCCATCCCAACATATTGCACTGCTCTTCATCTATCCCATATTGACCCCACCCCAAAATTTTCCCCTCACGAAAGGGGTGAGGTAGCAAGCGCATGCGCAACCACTCCGTTGAACCAACCACTTACAAAAGAGCTCACACAAGAAACACATAGACAACCACCACTCCCTTTTGGAGATAATCAACTATGGAGGCCCACATATTTCAACGAAAAAAATACCGAGCACTGCCACTATGAACGAGTCTTAATTTTTCCATCGTATTTCCCAAGCACCTCAACTGTAGTAACCATGCCTCGCTGAACATGCCATTGGAGAGGGGGGTCCTGAGCAACGAGCTTCTGAACCCCATACAATAAAACACATTAGGGGAAAGAATAAAAAGTTATGGGACAAGAAGAATCATCGCTTGCAAGTGTAGGAAACAACAAGCATGAACTCAAGATAGGAAAATAATAATGTTGCAAGTCTCTTTCGCAAGAGGCACCACCCCGACAAGAATCAAACCCGCTCTCCAAAAGACACACCACATGAACCTAGATTACAATCAAAACCCACACAACCCAAATGAAAAAACAAAAACCATGCTATCAATGATATTACTGTAGGTCCACCTATTGTAACCTTGTTATGACTTCTTCTTCCTCTAAATAATAAGGTTGAATTAACTTCTGAGGACGTTGATAGCGGAGAACCACCTTCGTCGACGCAATCCGAACACTTCACTGGATCATTCAATTGGTAGGAGAGACGAGTAGTGTGTAAAAAGGGAAGGGACGTAGTAAACAGGAGTTGATGACACACACTTACTAGGAATTCCTTGTTGAAGACCAATAATTTCAATGGTCTATCCCCATCACGATGAAATTTGAGAAGATATCCCGATCCTCTTGAACAAGGAAGAAAAATTCGTTGGCTACATCAGTGTAACGCGCATTCAGCCCAAAACATCTAAGGGCATCACAGACTGTTATTTCCTTAAACTTCCATTTCCTAATGGCTATAGTACCTCTAAGAAGCTAGCTACGAAGGGAATATATGCGTAGCTAGTTAGCATGATGAGGTCTCATTCGTTATCAAAATTAAGCAGAAAAATCGCTCCACCAACTAATAATGACCATGCACCATGACCCATAGAATCAAGAAAGAGCTCTCAATCTCTCAATAATTACTATGTCTGGACCTGGTTAGGTTCCCCGTGTTGAGTCAAATTAAGTAGCAAGCTCCACTCCTGGTGGTTTCCTTCCTTCAATTCCTTTAAGTTTCAGCCTTGCAACCATAATCCCTCTGGAACCTAAACACTCTAATTTATCAGAAGGTGCTGACATATTCCTTAGAGCAACATCCATCGATCCCTAGTCAGCATCATTTATGGTTGATAATAGGATGGTATCTGATCGTCTTCGATCCCCCAACTTTTGTTCTTGATTAAGGAAAAAATCGTTGGAAAATGCTTTTGCAGTGATACATCTTTCATAAATCCAATAATTTCACCTTTGAAAATGAAATACAAATGTCGCCGATAGTCTCTATTAATCATTAATCTGATCTCGAAGGGTAACAAAATAGGACTAGACCCCTATCACGTTATTCCATGCTAATGTATTCAAATCATAAGCTTACTTTGAGTACTCTAATTTTTTCAAACTAACAGCACTGGAGTCGCGACCCAGCCAATTAAGACTAGGAGCATGCCACCGACAAAAGGGATGGAAGGCCAGGTGCACACCAAGTATGTGGACTAACCTTTATGACCCAAGATCCAACTAAAAGATTTTTAACTAAAAAAACTTAAATATATGCTATTGGAGCTAGAATTACCGCAGCTGGTGGCACCATATTTTCCCTCCAATGGATCCTCGTTAAGGGATTTAGATTGTACTCATTCCAATTACGAGACTTGATGAGCCCAGTATTGTTATTTATTTTCACTACCTCCCCATGTCAGGATTTTGTAATTTATGCACCTACTGCCTTCCTTGGATGGTCGTTTCTTAGGCTCCCTCTTCGGAATCAAACCCTAATTCTCTGTCACCCATCACTACCATGGTAGGCCTATATCCTACCATCGAAAGTTTATAGGGAAAAAAATTGAATGAAGCATATCCAGCACAAAGGTTGTGTGATCTGTCGAGTTATCATGATTCACCAAAGAAGCGAGCAAGCCCACACTGGCCTTTTATCTAAAAAATGAATCCCTTCCAAAGATTTGGGACTTGTGCACTTATTAGCTCTAGAATTACTATGGTTATCTGAGTAGTATGGTACCATCAAAAAAACTATAACTGATTTAATGAGCCATTCGAAGTTTCATAGTTTAAATTAGCTCATACTTAGACATGCATGACTTAATATTTTGGATAAGCATATGACTAATGGCAGGATCAACCAGGTAGCACCCTCCCACTTCAAAGGGCATTCAAAGCTCTCTCTTACCAAAAGGCAATCTAAAAACCTGTCAAGTCAAAGAGAATTCAAAATATCATGTAAATGTTTATACCTTGCACGTCTTACATCCCCAAGAAGGGATTAGAGCCCACACACACTACATGCCAAGGAAATTTAAAATAAATCCCCACATCAAACACAATGGACGATGGATGCAAGATCCAAAAAGAAAAAAAGTGGGTCAACCCGACGAGTCACATTTCACTGAGGCCACCTAGGGGTTGGAAACTACCCCCCAACCAACAAGAATGGAAAAACCCTTGTCACCCATGGCAACCACAATGAATATAAAAAGGGGAGAAAAAAAAAACAAGACTCTCTTAGAAGTTCCCCCCCAAACCCTCCCCGCTCCAAACCAAGGCCACCTAGGAGTCCACCCACACAACGGAAATAGTTTACCTAGAGTGCTTGTAGTGAACTCAATGCAAAGGAAAACAAAGGAAACAAATGGTGAATGACCAACCCCACAAACTCTCTCTCTAAAATTCAGCCCAACAATCCCCTCCCCGCATCAAGGCCACCTAGGAGTCCACCCGGACAACAACAATAATGGACCTCAATCACTCGATCACTTGCAGAGACCTCGATACAAAAGAAACCTAATGAAATAAAGAGGGAACAACTAACCCCACAACATCTGTTAAAAATTCCCTCCAACCCTTCCCACCTAGCAGCAAGGCCACCTAGGAGTCCACTCGGACAGCAGCAACGGTGGACCTTGATCACTTGATTTCTTGCAGCAACCTCACTGGAAAGGAAAAGGAAGGAATTAAAAGGAGAATGACCAAGTCAACAACCTTTATTAGAAATGACACCCCGACCCTTGCTTCCCTGTTGGAAATACTGAGAAGGGGGGGAGGGGGGGTGAATCAATATTCCTTTCTATTGGAGCATTAGTTCATCTTCAATTATTATCAGTGTCTGTATAAAGATAGAACTAAAAAAAAGGAACACAAATGCACACATTTTTTATGGTGGAAACCATCTCTGGGAAAAAAACCACCTGAATGCTTCTCTAATAATTCTTTAATATTCAAATCTAATTGAAAATAAATCTCCAACTTCCTAGAATCTAGAAAAGCATTCTTCTCCAGCTCCCACTAGATAGATGCTCCAACGCCCGAGATTCTTCAGTAGTCAACTGAATAGATGCCCCAACACCCAATGAGATAAAACTTACCCTAGCACCACCCTACCACCCTAAATTTTTCACAGGCATGAACCTATTGGTGACTTCATGCACCAGCCTAGCACCACCCTACCACCCTATAAAAGAATAAAAGAAGAATGGACTCCCTTACCAAGGAAAATGGTCCACTTTAAAATGATATAGAATTATGTAGAAGAAGGAGACACACTATACCATAACCCCAACTATGACACAACCACCTAATGATGATCCTAGACCTCCCAACACTGCCTCTTCAACTCTTGGCAGATGGAAACTAGTACAATTTTTACAATGATGTATTTACAATGACTTAGTACAATGATACCTTTACACTGACTGTATGCAGTGCCTCCCACTTGAAGTATTGATGTGATGAAATTATTTTTGTTGTTCTACACCTTCATTGTTTCTATTTTCATGCTACCCTCTACTGCACCTTTATTTGCTTTGCTGCCCTAGAAATTTTGGTCCTTTGCAACCCTTGACAACAGATGATCTAGCTTTTTATTTCCTTCTAGGAGCTCGATATTGAATCTGGTGTATCTTTGTTATTTCAGATCCACAATATGTGATTTTTGGTTATGTAGTAGTCCTCTAAGTCTTCTTTCCAATTACATAAGTCTGACCCAATTTCGATTCTTTAAGAGAGAATTATTCCCAATATCTCACACTGACCTAATTATGGACTGGTTCAGTAGAGATAACTTGTACGGCATGCCATGTGTTACTATTTCTTCATTTGGCTCTAAAATTGATACAAATAAAACCACATTCCATGCAATATCTATAAATTTTTACAATATTCCAATCCGATACTCAGAGAGAGATTTATGATGAGTTTCCCAAGGTCACTTCTTTGATATGAAGTTCAAAAGCCTGCAAAAACACTGACTTCCACAGATCATATCTCCGAGAATATTGCACACCTTGATCTGAAATTTTTATAAGAGCTTCCTCAAGATTTCATCTTCTTCTCATAAACATTTTAGCTTCTGAACCTTCATAGAAAAATATTTATAGTGAAAATTTCACAATGACTAGTTTCAGGTAGCGAAATCCCTACATAAGGAGGATATGAGGATCACAATTTATACAAATGCTTAGGTTGAGAGGGGCTTCAACAAGTGAACATTGGAGGGTTTTTAGGAGCTTAAAAATTATTAATTATTGATTTTTCAATGACCCATGCCAAAATCCCATTGGGTTTTAGCCCACTAACTAGGTTTAAGAACTTCAAACATGAATATCTCTCAAACCACGAAGAATTACATGGTGTGCCATATATCACAGAAACATCTCGACAAGTAGGAGCCATACAAAATATTCTTGACTCAGAATATCGTAATCTTGTAGGTCAAAATTACCATGCAAGATCGAGGTAACCCCTAGTGCTTCTTGGGTTTACATCAATGACAACCACTGATCAAGAATCTCCCCCTTTGGCATTGATGGAAACAGAAGTACTCCCCCTGCGATCATGACACCTCTTCCTACAACATTCTCTCCCACTTTGAAATCAATGGCAAAGTGTAACTCCCCATGAAACACAACCATCTTGCATACCTATACACACTTCCACTTCCCCTTTATATTCTAAATAAGGAAAATATAATGAGAACTTGGGAGAATCCCAAGCTTCTGGCGAAGATATTCCAATGTTTCACGAGTACTCTTATGATCATCAACGCTTCCTGCCCAATCTGCATCTGTAAAGGCTTGAATAATGATATTTTTACCCTTGGGATACCATGTTGGTCCCCCATGTTTTGATAGTTTGGTAAATCAAGAGACAAGGCAACATCAGAACAAATCTTTAGAGTTACAGGATCTAGTCCTCCTACTCTCAGAGAGGGATCTCTCAATTATTATTTTTTGGCAAATTTTTATCTTGTGTTCTTTGAGTATTTGTTTTAGAATAGTTATTAAGTGCAAGTGTTTGTTTGTTTGTTTGGTTGAATTGATATAGCAGAACATAAAAGGTCTAAGAAATATAGATAGAAAGGGGAAATGTAAGTTTCATTGGGCAATGGAGTCAAAAACAGGTCATGACAAACTTATAAATGGATATGGGATATCAAAGGGAAAATCTAACTTGCCCACATGATCCTTTAGTTTATGAATGAGATGGACATTAATGGTTTAGAAAAGAGAATTTCGATTCTCAACAAAGGGAATTTGAAAGCACAACTTGAACAATAAAGAGTTATTTGATAGACAGGGCTAACCATGAATTCTACAAACCATACTTTAACCAAATAATGACTTCAAATCAACTTTTAAAATGAAATCTAAGATTCAAGGAACACCCTATTTCCTCAAAGATTTTATTTCAAATGACTTATAAAACATAAAATATTCACTGATAATTACGGTTATAGAAGAGGGAACACCTAAATACATCTATGATCACAACAATAAAGACCTTTAAGACAACTGTTCAAGCAAGGACAAAGGGCATGATCAGAACAGAGCTCCTTGGCTTACTATAAACAAATATACTTCAAAGGGAGACTTCAATAACAACCTTTAAGTGGTAGCAGACAAGCAGGGAGAACCATAAATCATGCTGAAACCAACTATTCGAACTATTAGATAAATAAACAAGCACGAGGACTAAAGAGAGAGATTAAAGACTCTAAAATACCTCAGCAGAAGAAAAACATAAAACAGTGAAGGATAAACAGGTCTAAGGTGCTTCCAAGAGTCATTTCTTAGCCTAAAACTTTCATCATACTGTAGTAAGAATTTAAGGAACAAAATGAAAACAGGGGAAAACATTAAATAGTTCAGAATACTTCAGCAACAACCAAGCTCATGGATCCTATGATAGAGCCTTCTCAAGAACAAGCATGCAACAACATCATCAGGACTTCCAAGACTTCAATTTGTTCTTCAACTTCAATATACTATGTATTATTTCAGAGAGTTTCAATATTACAACTAGTGATCAACCAATGTTTACAATGGATTCCTCAACAAGTTTTTATAGAAGGATGAGGATGTCAAAAGAGAGAAAAGATCTTCTGAGTTCAATTAATGCAGTTAATTCTTCTCGGCCTTTGAGGGGCTTAAGGGAGAAGTTTACAGATATTTTCCTGTATTAATTGGTTTACATTAAGTATTTAAACTTGCTGGAAGCTTTTTTTGACTTTAAGGCTCTATGTCATCTCTGCAATAATTCTGTTTGGCTTGAAATAACTGCTCAGCTGTATTGAGGAAAATTTCCTCTGTTATGATCATTACTAGGCCCTCCATTTGAATGCTTTGAGGCTACAGGTGGAAATCTGGTAGCTGAGAGGAATCAATTAGCCTCTGATGTGGCAGTGGAGGCATCCTATGTCTAATAGATTTTTTTTTTGCCTTTAATTTTGTTTAATTCAGTGGATTAGGATTTTGATAATCGATCTTAGCCATAATCCATTAAACCATGGAATTAATCTTCAATCTTCAATTATGCTAGATAGGTCTTCAATACTGATACTCTTTGTTTCTTTTAATCTTACTGTGTCTTGTTGATGTGTAGGTGTTTACAGGGCCTTTAGACTGGCATCAGTGCTCATGAGGCACTGAAGAAACATGATGTTCTAACCTTGCAAAACAAATACTCTTTAATAAACGAAAGCCTGGAGGATTGTCATTCTCAACTTTAATTTTCTTTTAAAATTTTGAAAAATCTTTTAAATCCTGCACAATACAATAAAAATTAGAAAATCCTGCATTATTGTGTAAAAACTGCTTTGGAGGTTTCGGTTAGGAGCATGGTCGTTGGGTGACAACATCCAATGGTGGAGATTGCATGCGAAGATTAACAGGGAAGGGGTGGAAGCAAAGGTGGAGATTTTTAAGTCGGGGGGGAGAAAATGCCACAATATAATGTGACAGAGTCACATCTCATGAAAATATAAGAAAAACAAAGGAAATGGGGTTAAAATCCTTTGCAGGAAGAAATATGCACAGGAAATAAAATTGGGGTTTCGGGATGATCGTGGGTCGTCGAATGAGATTAGCCCATGCGATCAATGGCCAGGATTGATCTATGAAGGCCCTTTGGAAAAGACGGAGGGTGATAATATATGGCCAGATTAGATCTGAGTCATTATTTTGTAGAGATCAACAGTGGAGAGCATAATGCGATAAAACATAATGAAAGGGGAAAGCGGTTTCAGGAGGAGAAACTAGTAGTATCACGCGATGAGAAGGCAGGTAGGCATTTTTTAATTTTTTAATGCGATATGCATCCCCGCTCGACACGTGGCTTTTGAAAAAAACTTATATCTCGTATTTTTTGGAGATTAACGGGCGTGCTGAAAGTTACATGAAACTATGCGTCAATCATCAGATTTGGGCCCTCAGATCGAATGGTGGAGAGTGAGCGTGAAATCAACAAGATGCGTGGGAAGAAGCAGGAAGGGTGGTTTTAATCTAAGCCATTCAATCTGAGATTTGGATGGTTGAGATTAAATCTAAGGAAGGAAAGACCGACAGGAGGCGGGCCTGTCGGGATTAATATGAGCCATTGGATGTGTAGGATCAACGGCGTAGATTGCATTTGGGGATAAATGGAAAGATAAATGAGGTGGAGGAAGGGTTAATAAGGGCCGTTGATTTGCAGAGATTAACGGCTCAGATTTGGCCAAAAACATTATGAAGCGGGGCACATGTATTTAACCAAAGTCGGGAGACACAACCTGGACCATCTGATTTGGACACGTGCATGGCCCAGATGCAATTGGGGCTTTGGAAATTGGCGAGGCAATGGACATGGGGGTGCTAAAGCGATTAACTGTGGGACGTCGATCTACAGATCAGATCGACGGCAGAGAACTCATCGGGGAGTGACCAATCGGGGGCGGCATAAAATATTAATGCACCCATGAAAATATCTGATGTGATACAGCCCTGGCCATTGGATTTAGCCCAATATCAACGACGGAGAAGGGCTCCGACCAATGAATGAGCGGGACCACGTTTAAAATATAAAAATCAAAATTTTATAGAAAATAAAGGTTTTTCGGCTTCGGGCGGGTTATATATATGACTTGGCGCCCGACTGCGGGGCCGCTGGTTTATATGGAGAGCAATAGGCCAAGGCTTATATATATAAGGCCCAATTAGAATCAGGAGGAAGGTGTGGGCTTTTCAGTCTACCCATTCAAAAAAAATTTTGATCTGAGATTATATGAATCATTGATCATGAAAACAAATCAACAACCTTTTTTTTCATTAAAAACATCGCACCGGCATGCTTAGTTAAAACCATAGAAAAGGGGTTTTTATGTTTTACAAAGGAAATTTACATAGGAGATGGGTTTATTCACAAATTTTAGGGCCCGATTGAGGGCTTTTAGGTTATATGAAGCGACAATGGGGTCAGGGGTTATGTATAAAGGGGCCAATTGCATCGGAGGTTTTAATGAAACAAATAGACTTGTGCGCTCTGATTTTCTCCGATGCGATAAGTGCCAAAAGGGTTTAGAACTTGGTTCCAGAACCAAGGCATATGGTGGGGAAGTGGTTAGGACTTAGCCCAAAGGGGCTTGAGCGCATAGTCAAAAACTTATTTTTTATGAAAATTTTCAAGGTATTTTATGGATTTGGGGCTTTGGGCAACGTTCAAAAGTGAGTTTTAAAACTTGTAAAAAGGGATTTTATGAAGGAGAAAAGAGAATACATGAAAAATAGAGGAATTTGATGGGGGAAAAAGGGGATAAAATGAAGGTTAGTTTTTGAGTGGAGGAGGGGAAAAATGGGTTTTTGCAGCAGTCTTTTCTTCATGGGAAAAAATAGAATTTCAGAGATTAAAATGGAAACAGCAGTGAAGATTAAACAAAGGATATGATGTCTTCATGAGTCTTCAAGAGATAACATTTTTAGCAATAAAACTTGTTTATTGAAGGCTCAAAAAATGATTTAGCCACCATTTGATATGACAAATTTTATAGGTGGCTAACAGTGGCTCCACTTGAGGATGGTGCCTTCTTGAAGGCATCAAGAACTTCAAACTTGCATTCTCTGGGGGGCTGATCAGTGCCTCATCCATTGAGATGAAAATTTATTTGCTTGGATGATCTTCTTCTATTTTGAAAATGTTAGTAGCCATGAAAAATCAATGGAACTTCATCAACACAAGCTTTCTACCTACCTAATCCTACCGATCTAACGTTTTTTCTTCTTTTTAGAGTGCACTTGGATTGGAAAACTCTCTTACAACATTTTATTCTTTTTGAAAGAAAAAAACTAATCTAATTATATTTCTTATGTCTCCATGAAATCAGATTAAATAGTTGAGTTCATATGCTTCTCTACCTAATCTAGTAATCAGTTAATATTAAAGAGTCTAAAATATTTTTATTCACTAACTTCTAAAACAGAAATTTTAAAAGCATACACGTCAAGATTGGACAGTGTAACTTGTTGCTGATCTATGGCATAAAACAACAAGCTGCACATAGACATTATTTTGCAGAAAATTAAATCAAAATGGAAGGCTTATGATATGAAAGTTCAAAGCACGACCTTCTCTTTTCTTCAGCTCTATTTTTAACTTCTGTTTGAGGTGTTCTTTCATTGTTTTCTGGTTCAGATTTTAAGCTGATTAGAACCAGACTACCTCTGTTTTTTACTTATAAAATAAAAAAGTTCAGAGGAATTCTTCTTTTTGACACTCAGGTTCAGATTTTGAGCTTGTTTGAACCTTTAATTTCTATCCTAATTTACCTACTGATAAGCCAAGATTAAGTTGTTTGGAAAATCAAATTCACTAACCTATCAGCAGTCAATTTAAAACTAATTAGTCATGATTAAGTTGTATGAATAACTAGAAGTGTGTTTTTCAGGAGTGGCATTTGAGCTTGCAAACTTTCAGATTTTTGTTTCTCTTTTTTTTTTTTTTTTTTTTTTCTTTTTTCTGGTATGGGGTTGTACCTTTATTGTTTTTACAATCTGCCCTCTTTTCTTTCTTTTACTGTTTTTATATTTTTATTTTTCTAACTTTGAATACAACGTTCAGACTATGATATTTAAAATGAAAAATAAAATTCTTTGAAACTCATGACTCCTGGCAGAAGTAATGCTTTAGCATTCTGCCATTGACATGACCTCCATACAGATTTTCTCCATTCAATTATTTCAAGAAAAATGCATTGTGACCCATCTCAGCATGAATAACATAGGGGCCTTTCCACAAGTTCTCAAACTGGCCATGTTTTCCCTTATCTTCTCTTCTTGAATCCCATTTAAGAACAACATTTCCAACCTGGAAAATTTTTGCCTTATTCCTCTTATCAAATAGTTTATTTATATTTTCTTGGACTAATTGTGTCCTTTCATATACTTCTTCTCTAGTTTGCTGTAAATGGATGGTTTGGTTGTTCCTCCTCTACATATCATTCTCTTCGACCTGCACTTCTTGAAGGAGTTTCATGACTGGAACACCTAATGAGGTGGGGAAAACTGCATCCATTCCATAGACCAGCTGATAGGGGGACACATTTATTGAATTCTTTGTAGTTAACCTATCAGCCCATAAGGCATGAACCAACTTATTGTGCCATGATTCCTGATTCTGCTCCAACAGCTTTTTGATGATATTGATGAGGCTCTTGTTGGAAGATTCAACTAATCCATTTCTTTGGGGATAGTAGGCAGTAGAATGGCTCAAGTTTATGTGGTATTTGTAACAAAAATCAACCATTTTCTTAGATTTAAAAGCAGCAGCATTATCTGTTATGATTTTTATGGGACAACCAAATATGGATAGGATATTTGTTTCAAGGAACTTGATAATGATAGAGTCATTAGCATTTCTAGAGGGTATAGCTTCTATCCACTTGGTAAATAAGTCAATGGCCATGAGGATCCACTTATGTTGGGCTGAGGAAGATGGGTGAATTTCCCCAATGAAGTCTAAATCCCATTGTTGAAAAGGTGCCTCAACTCTGATAGGATGTAATGGTAAGGGAAGGAGTTTTATTTTTCCATAAAAAATTTGACACTTATGGCAAGACATGACCAAATTCTGAGTATCTGGGAAAAGGGTAGGCCAATAGTGATCAGATATAAGAATTTTGTTTGTTGTGGCCTTCCAGTAGAGGTGTCCTCCACATTCTCTGTCATGCAACTCATGCATGGTTTTTCCTACATCATCTTCAAGTAAACATTTAAGAAAATTTCCAACAACATTTTTCCAATATAATACCCCATCTAAGATGAAATAACTCAAAGCTTTTTGTTTAAAAAATATAGCCTTAGTTTTAGACAAAGAAGGAGGGGAATTTAAATATAAAAGCACATAAATAATGTCAGCATACCAAGGAGAATTCAGAAATGTCTCTTCAATGAAAGGAGCAGTAGATTCTTCTATTTCTTCCAACACATATACCATATTCATGTCTAGTGCTTGGAAGTTAGACTCAGTCATAAATTTTGCTAACACTTGCCCTTTAACTAATTTGGTGGGCCTGATTTCTAAGTCATATTCAAGAATAGTTGCAATCCATTTTCCCCTTTTACCATCAGGGTCTTGACTTAGAATGTCCTTGACAACAGTATGTGGAACAAAAGCAATTATGTGAGAGTGTAAAATATAGACTCTAAAGTCTTTTAAAGCTTTCACTAATGCTAAGGCTTGCTTCTCCATGATGTTATATTTGAGAGGAGCATATCTTAAGGCCCTACTAAAGAAAGATATTGGTTGTTCTTGCCCTAAGTCATTCTTTTGAATTAACACTGTAGCTATTGTATGCTTAGATGAAAAAGAAAAGATATAAAAGTCTTTGGTAAAATCTGTACTAATCAGGATTGATGTTTGAGTAAGAGCTTGTTTGACCAGTTGGAATGATTTTTTAGCTGGTAAAGTCCATTTTACACCTCCATCTTTCTTAAGCATGTTTTTAATGTTTTATAATAGCTCAGCAAGGTTGGGGATAAACCTCCTCAAAAAATTAATATTTCCAATGAAAGATTGAAATTCTTTAAGGCTTCTTGGATGGCTGATCTGTAATATGCCATCTATCCTTGTGGGGTCTATTTTGATTCCCTCTTTTGAAATTATATGGCCAAGAATTTTACCTTCTTGGAGACTAAAGAGTGTCTTCTTGGGATTCAATGACAGGCCAAATTTCCTACACTTCTCAAAAAAATTTCTCAAATGAATCAAATGTTCTTCATCAGTTTTTGAGAAGACGGTTATTTCATCAAGATAAATGATTATGAAATATCCAATATCTTCAGAGAAGGCTATGTCCATGGCCCTTTGGAAGGCGGCCCCTGCATTTATCAATCCGAAAGGCATTTTGACATACATAAATGTGCCCCAAGGTGTGGTATAAGTAGTTTTGATTTGATCACTTAGGAGTACTAACACCTAGTTGTAACCCGAGAATCCATCTAAGAGGGATATCCTTTTTGACCCAACTACCCTTTGAAGTATATGGTCCACATTTGGTAAGGGGTAGTTTAATTTTAGAGAGGCTCTATTTAAATTTCTGAAGTCAATACAGAGCCTGATTTCCCCTTTCTTCTTTCTAACAGAAACTAAGTTTGATACCCATTTTGAATATCTGATTGGTACTATGATGCGAGCATCATGCATCTTTTCAATTTCTACCTTAAATAAAGGTAGTAAAACAAGGTTTATTCTTCTTAGCTTTTGTTTGAAAGGTTTTTGATTTTCTTTGAGAGGTATTTTGTGCTGAATGATGTTGGTATCATACGATTTCAGGTCTTTGTACCCCCAAGCAAAAACATCTTTAAAATATTTGAACAACTCTATCTATTGCAATTTTATGTGAGCTAGGAGAGTGATGGACAGTTTAATCATCTTGGGTTCTGCTAGGCTTCCTATGTTATGTTCTTCTACATTTGTTTCCACAGGCTCCATTCTTAGTTCTTTGGCTACATCATTAAAGTCAAAAAGGTGTTCTAACGGTGTGAGACCTCTTGGAATTGTATCGCTCTTGCATTGTAAAACTTCCAAGTCTTCCTGGTCTCTGTTTTCAATTAACTCTACTTCAAAAGGATTCTCATAATGATTTATATCAGCAGAATATGTCATTTCAACTTCTGGGATTTGTTCAATATACAAACAATTTTCTTTATGGCTGGTTTCTAATATTGGTATGTCGAAATCATTTTCTGACTTTAAGAAATCATCTATGTGTTTGTCAGAATCAAACACTTTCCAGTGATCTTCGTTATCAGGCATTGAAAGCCTGTGTTTTACCTTTACACTAATATGTTCATTTATTTCAGGTATTTGGCAATTGTTGGCATTGAAAGCGAGTTCATTTGCTAGATGATTTAGTGCTCTAGGAATGAAAATAAGTTCATACTTTTCAAAAGTTTTTAATAAATCAAGGGCAGCATTCTGATATTCCCTAAGCCTTGGATTTCTAGCTGAGTATTCTCCTTTTATTTGTCTTATGATAAGTTCTGAATCTCCTAAAATTGATATCTTTTGGGCTTCTAATTGTTTAAGCAATTGTAAGCCTAGGAGAAGTGCTTCATATTCAACAATACTGTTAGTGCATGGGAAATCTAATTTATATGAAAAACTCTGATTCGTATTTTGAATCCAAAAACTTGCCCCTGCACTTGTTTTATTACAGGATCCATCAAATTTTATTGTACAAAGTATATTTGCCTCATTTTCATTTTCTTTTTGCTGTTGATTGCCAATGTTTTGTATATAGTTTGAGGGAAGTTCTAATTGTTCTGGTAAACTGGTTGGGTCTATGTTTTCCTTTTCTTGTTGAGTAATTTCATCTTCATTGTACAAGATAAAGGAATCTAAACTTGATTGAATAGAATATATTGGAGAGTTATTTGGTTTATCTATGTTTCTCACCATGTACTTCATGTGAGATTCCCTGTATAGTCTTCTATTTTGGTTAAAAACAGGGATGGTGGCATAAGACATGTCCATTTGAAGGCTTCCCTGAAGTTTGACTCCCCATGATCTTGATAAGAGCATGCCATACTTAAGGGGAATGACAACTACAACTATGTCCATTACTAGACTCTTAGCAGGCATTTGAGCTAACTTAACACATAAATATTTGATTAAACCCAATCATTTGACTCTGCTTGAGTCAAAGAAATACAAATCTTTGTATGGTTTAGTAATTTCTAAGCCTAAGCTTTCCATTACTAACTTGGGCATTATATTGTGTGAAGCTCCATAATATAACATGGCATTGTGTAAAATTTTCTAATGTATGTTCAAACTAACATAGAAGGGAGGGACAACCCCTTCTTGGTATTTTCCTTCAACTTCTGGACCAAACAACAACTCAAGCTTGTCATCTGTCAAGTTTAAGGTGTCAGTATCACTTCCTAGGTTCAAAGCTTTTAAAACTTGGTTTTTATACACTTCTTGGGTTACTAGTTTAGCTAAGGGGATGATAATTTTTATATTTTCAATCTCCCCCTCAAGGCTGAAAGGAACAATTGATTTGTTCATATTTACATATGTTTTTTCAATTGAATTCCTTTCAGCAGTTTTTATTTGTTGAACTTTGTTTGGACTGGTAATTGGGATATTTTTGTTAGGACCACTAGCTGAAGTGCTAGGGGTACTCTGTTCAACATTTGGTTGGTTGTTTTTCTCTTTGTTTAAATCTATTTTTTTAGCCAAAATGATGGGTTTGTATGTTGTCTTCTTAGGCTGAATTTCTGCGTTTTTCTTGATAGCAGTGCTAGTGTTCTAATCTTTTGAATTTTCTATGTTCCCTTTGCTCCTGAGATCATATTTTTTGTGTACCTCCATGATTTCATTTTCAAACCCCAATCTCTAGTCATTAGAATATTTATAGGTGTTTGTAGTTTGACCAGAGAAGAAACCTTGTGCTTCCTCAATGAGGAAAACATCATCCCCACTGTCTGATCCAATCAAGTTTACATGATCTTCTCCCAAACTTTCCATCTCCCGATATTCCTCATATTCATCCACATATTTTTGCTGGAAGGGAGGTCTAACCTATTGGTCACTTTCTTTTAGCTTATCTTGATTGTTTTAACTTCTATAATTTTGATTTCTATTTCTATATTTTTTTTTTTTGAGATTCTATTGGTGGCACTCTATCATTTAAGTTGATCTTCTCAAGCATCCTCTCCATCACCTTCACTAGGTTATCAATTTTAGTGTCAGAAGTTGGAGTTGAGGGTGCAATGTCATCTTTATAAGTCACCCTATTCTCTAATCTCAACCTATTTATTTTTTCAATTATGTTTGCTTCTATACTCACAACTCCCTTCTGCATGTCTTCTAATGTTAATTAATCTCTCTCCCTCAACTGATAAGCCATTTCAGCATCAAAGCCTTCGGGATACCTTACTAAGGCCATGCCTTGGAAAGGTTTCATGTGAGGTGGAAGAGCATGTAAACACTATTGAACCTAGTGGAGTAGTCATGAACACTCTCCCCTTGATTTCTTTTGAGGTTGTTATACTCTGCTATTATTTGGAGAGGGTTCTTTTTTAGTTCCCATTTGTTGATGAATGTTTGATGCAAAGCAGGGAGATCATTTATGCTGTTAGGAGGTAGGTTTTTAAGCCACTTCTTCACATCTCCTCCTAAAATTTGGGCGAAGATCCTCATCTTCACAGTTTATTCTTCTATCTCCATGTAATCAAATGCATCTTCCATCCTATCTACATGATTTTGATTTGTTGTAGACTCTTTTACAGTAAAATGAGGAATTTTGGATTTGTAATCATTTGGTAAGGGAAGTAGAGGTTGTGGTAACACTAATGGGGCATACCATGTTGCCATGGATAGAAATAAGGGTGGATTTACAAGTGTGAAAGTGGGCTGAACGGGAGTGTTTTGCACAGTGGTAGTATGGATTGGATTGGAAGAAACACTTGGGCCAGCAAACTGATTTTGAGTAGACTTGATATGGAAAGGCTAAAGTGATGAAGAAGCTGGGAATAAGGAAGAGTGGAAGGTGAGGCTTCTCTACTGAAGCTTTGTTACAAATCTGCAATGTCAAGATCAACTTGGTTTAAATCATCTTGAGATCTAGTTCTAAAGATGTTCTTTGTATGATGTAAATCAAAGTGTGAATCCTCTAAGACAACAAGGTTTTCAGGGATAGAATTTGTTCTTAAGAGGCTCCTAGTAGCAGCTGATTTTCCAGACTTAGGAGTTTGCCACAAAATTCTCTCTGGATTATCAACGATTAAAGAAGGATTTGGGTCTGGATGGGATCTAGTGTTGATCCTATGTGAAGCCAGACTGTTTTTCAAAAATGAGAGACGTTAAGGTTTTAGGGACTGTTTTTGGGAGTTTTACCTCTCGTGATGTCTTATCTAGTATGGGACTAGGCTTATACACTTCTTCAAGGCTGGTTAACATAGTCCTAAAGAGATCTGGGGACCTAGATGAGTAATAAGCCTACTAAGGCTAGTGGAGTCGCCAGGTGGAAACTATTTAGCTTCTATGAAGGTAAAATATTGGATGGTTCCACCACCATGTTTATTATGAATCCAAACTGAATTTTTTTTGGGTTTTTATGAGCTTTTAATCCTATGGGTTAAGAGAGTGTCCTAAATCTGATTTTAACACTTAGCTAAGGTGTCAATAACCTAAAAAATTCACTCTTATGGATTGGTAAATGATTCCTTCAAGGTTTGATAAGGTCCTACAAGAATCCTAAGGTTAATTATTTTGTCGCTGATTCAATTATGTCCTATCATGATTATCATTTTTGTTAGGTAGTGCTTGAAGAAGGCTACTTATGTTGTACTAGACAGTGAGTGCTTTGTTTTAAATATTTTACTCAGGGTCCCACCATGATCGCCATTATGTTGGTCCCCCATGTTTTGATAGTTTGGAAAATCAAAAGACAAGGCAACATCAGAACCAATCTTTAGAGTTACAGGATCTACTCCTCCTGCTCTCAGAGAGGGATCTCTCAATTATTTGTTTTTTGCAAAGGTTTATCTTGTGTGCTTTGAGTATTGGTTTTAGACTAGTTATTAAGTGCAAGTGTTTGTTTGTTTGTTTGGTTGAATTGATATAGTAGAACATAAAAGGTCTAGGAAATATATATAGAAAGGGGAAATGTCAGTTTCAATGGGTAATGGAGTCAAAAATAGGTCATGACAAACTTATAAATGGATATGGGATATCAAAGGGAAAATCTAACTTGGCCACAGAATCCTTTAGTTTATGAATGAGATGGACATTCATGGTTTGTAAAAGAGAAGTTCGACTCTCAACAAAGGGAATTTGAAAGCACAAATTGAACAATAAAGAGTTATCTGATAGACAGGGCTAACCATGAATTCTACAAACCATACTTTAATTCAATAATGACTTCAAAACAACTTTTAAAATGAAATATAAGATTCAGGGAACACCTAAATACATCTATGATCGGAACTATAAAGAACTTTAAGACAACTGTTCAAGAAAGGACAAAGGGCATGATCAGAACAGACCTCCTTGGCTTACTATAAACAAAGATACTTTAAAGGGAGACTTCAATAACAACCTTTAAGTGGCAGCAGACAAGCAAGGATAACCATAAATCATGTTGAAACCAACTATTCTAACTATTAGAGAAATAAATAAGCATGAGGACTAAAGAGAGAGATTAAAGAATCTAAAATAGCTCAGTAGAAGAAAAAAATAAAACAGTGAAGGATAAGCAGGTCTAAGGTGCTTCCAAGAGTCATTTCTTAGCCTAAAACTTTCATCCTACTGTAGTAAGAATTTATGGAACAAAATGAAAACAGGGGAAAACATTAAATAGTTCAAAATACTTCACCAATAGCCAAGCTCATGGATCCTATGATAGAGCCTTCTCAAGAACAAGCATGCAAAAACATCATCAGGACTTCCAAGACTTCAATTTCTTCTTCAAATTCAACAAACTATGTTTATTTCAGAGAGTTTCAATATTACAACTAGTGATCAACCAACATTTACAATGGATTCCTTAACAAGTTTTTATAGAAGGATGAGGAGGTCGAAAGAGAGAAAAGATCTTCTAAGTTTAATTAATACAATTAATGCTTCTCGGCCTTTGAGGGGCTCAAGGGAGAAGTTTATAGATATTTTCCTGTATTAATTGGTTTCAATTAAGTATTTAAGCTTGCTGGAAGCTTTTGTTGACTTTAAGGCTCTGTGTCATCTCTGCAATAATTCTGTTTGGCTTGAAATAACTGCTCGGCTGTATTGAGGAAAATGTCCTCTGTTTTAATCATTACTCAGCCCTCCGTTTGAATGCTTTGAGGCTACAGGTGGCAATCTGGTAGCTGAGAGGAATCAATTAGCCTCTGATGTGGCAGTGGAGGCATCCTATTTTTGATAGATATTTTTTTTCCTTTAATTGTGTTTAATTCAGTGGATTAGGCTTTTGATAATCGATCTTAGTCGTAATACATTAAACCGTGGAATTAATCTTCAATCTTCAGTTCTATTGTGATAGGTCTTCAATACTGATACTCTTTGTTTCTTTTAATCTTACTGTGTCTTGTTGATGTGTAGGTGTTTACAGGGCCTTTAGACTGGCATCCGTGCTCATGAGGCACTCAAGAAACATGATGTTCGAACCCTGCAACATGGATACTCTTTAATAAACGAAAGCTTGGAGGATCGTCATTCTCAACTTTAATTTTCTTTTAAACTTTTGAAAATATTTTAAATCCTAGACAATGCAATAAAAATTAGAAAATCCTGCATTATTGGGTAAAAACTGCTTTGGACGTTTCGGTTAGGAGCATGGCCGTTGGATGACAACATCTAATGGTGGAGATTTCGTGGGAAGATTAACAGGGAAGGGGTGGAAGCAAAGGTGGGGATTTTTAAGTCAGGGCTGTTGTTCTTGCAGAGATCAACGGTTGGGAGAAAATGCCACAATATAATGTGACAGAGTCACATTTCATGAAAATATAAGAAAAATAAAGGAAATGGGGTTAAAATCCTTTGGAGGAAGAAATATGCATAGGAAAGAAAATTGAGGTTTCGGGATGATCGTGGGCCGTCAGATGAGATTAGCCCATGAGATCAATGACCAGGATTGATCTATGAAGGCCCTTTGGAAAAGGCGCAGGGTGATAATATATGGCCAGATTAGATCTGAGCTATTGATTTGCAAAGATCAACGGTGGAGAGCATAATGCGATAAAACATAATGAAAAGGGGAAAGCGGTTTTGGGAGGAGAAACCAATAGTATCACGCGATGAGAAGGCGGGTAGGTGGTTTTTAATTTTTGAACACGATATGCATCCCCACTCGACACGTGGCTTTTGGAAACAGCTTATATCACGTAATTTTTGGAGATTAACGGGCATGCTGAAAGTTACGCAAAACTATGTGTCAGCCGTCAGATCTGGGCCCTTAGATCGAACAGTGGAGAGTGAGTGCGAAATTGGAAAGATGCGCTGGCAGAAGCATGAAGGTTGGTTTTAATATAAGCCATTAGATCTAATATTTGGATGGCTGAGATTAAATCTAAGGAAGGCAGGACCCACAGGAGGCGGGCCCGTCGGGATTAATATGAGTCATTGGATGTTCAGGACCAATGGCATAGATTGCATTTGGGGATAAATGGAAAGAAAAATGAGGCGGAGGAAGGGTTAATAAGGGCCATTGATCTATAGAGATTAATGGCTGAGATTTGGCAAAAACATTATGAAGCGGGGCACATGAATTTAACCAAATTTGGGAGACGTAATCTGGACCGTTCGATCTAGACACATGGACGGCCCAAATGCAATCAGCGATTTGGAAATCGGTGGGGTGATGGACATGGTGGCACTGAAGAGATTAACTGTGGGACATCGATCTTCATATTAGATCGACGGCAGAGAACTCATCGAGGAGTGACCAATCGGGGGCGGCATAAAATATTAATGTGCCCATGAAAATATTCGATGCGATATAGTGCTGGAATTGGATTTGGCCCAAGATCAATGGCAGAGAAGTGCTCCAACCAATGAACGAGCGGGACCATTTTTTAAATATAAAAATCAAAATTTTATGGAAAACAAAGGTTTTTCGGCTTCAGGCAGGTTATATATATGACTTGGCGCCCAACTACGGGGCCGCTGGTTTATATGGAGAGCAATAGGCCCAGGGATTATATATATAAGGGCCAATTCGAATCGGGAGGAAGGTGTGTCCTTTTCAATCTACCCATTCAACAAAATTTCTGATGCGAGATTATATGAATCGTTGATCGGGAAAAGAAATCAATGGCCCTTTTTCTTCATTAACAACATCGCACCGATGCGCTTAGTTAAAACCATAGAAAAGGGGTTTTTATGTTTTACAAATGAAATTTACATTGGAGATGGGTTTATTCACAATGTTTAGGGCCTGATTGCAGGCTTTAAGGTTATATGAAGCGGCAATGGGGTCAGGGGTTATGTATAAAGGGGCCAATCGCATTGGAGGTTTTAATGAAACAAATAGACTTGCACGCTCTTATTTTCTTTGATGCAATAAGTGCCGAAAGGGTTTAACACTTGGTTCCAGCAACAAGGCATATGGCGGGGAAGTGGTTAGGAGTTAGCCCAAAGGGGCTTAAGCCCATAGTCAAAAACTTATTTTTTATGAAAATTTTGAAGGTCTTTTATGGATTTGGGGGTTTCGGCAAGGTTCAAAAGTGAGTTTTAAACCTTGTAAAAACGGATTTTATGAAGGGGAAAAGGGAATAAATTAAAAATAGAGGAATTTGATGGGGGAAAAAGGGGATAAAATGAAGGTTAGTTTTTTAGTGGAGGAGGGGAAAAATGGGTTTTTGCAGCAGTCTTTTCTTCATGGGAAAAAACAGAATTTCGGAGTTTAAAATGGAAATAGCAATGAAGATTAAACAAAGGACATGATGTCTTCATGAGTCTTCAAGAGATCAAATTTTTAGCAATAAAACCTATTTATTGAAGGCTCAAAAAATGATGTAGCCACCATTTGATATGACAAATTTTATAGGTGGCTAACATACCACAAGCCATATTTTTTTGCTCCCTTTAGATATCGAAGAATTATTTTGACAACAATAATATGTGATTCTTTTGGTGCTGCTTGGAATATTTCTACTTGTCCAACTGCTTGCATAACATCTATTCGCGAGGCTATTTCATATAGAAAACTACCAATCATAGATCTGTAAAACCTTTGATCCACATCCTTAGGTGAGTCGTCTATGCTCAATTTGCAACCTGTTACCATCAGAGTAAGGATGGGTTTGCAATATTCCATTTTGAATTTCTTGAGAATTTCATTGATGTACTTGGCTTCACATATAAATATTTCTTTCTCTTGCTGAGATATTTGAAGCCGTAAGAAGCACTTGGAACTCACTTTTCATCTTTGTAGCAAATTCCTTACATAGTCGATCATCATTGCTACCAAAAACTATATCATCCACTTTAGCTATTAGACGTGCTTTAGTTGCTTCATCCAAAACATATATGTCATTTGGAGCTTGACTTGCTGTAACCACAATTTCACCATACCTGCCTTTCCTAATTTCACATTTTTTGGAGTTGAATAGTATTGTGTGTCCTTGATCACACATTTTTCCAACACTGAGCAGATTGTGATCCATGTTTTCAACCAATAGAACATTCTTGGCTACAACATATTTTCTTCCGAGAGTGACAGTACCTAATCCTATAACATTTAATGATCCATAATTTCCAAAGGAAATGGTTCCATCCTTATTCTCTCTTAGAGATAAAAATTTATTTCTATCTCTAGTCATATGCATTGATCAACCACTGTCAACATACCACACATATTTGTTGTTTTGATCCTTGAGAATGAGAGCACAATATCAGTCTTCCTCTTCTTCCATGTTCATTCATTCTATGGCTTCGAAGATTCTTCTAGAGGGTTTTCAAGTTCAAAATCTTTGGCTATGTGTCTAATGTTCTGACATTTGTAACATTCTATATTATTTCTTAAATGTTAAAATCTATTGATGTTTTTTTGAGCCATGGGAGGTTCACATTTGACAGATCTCTTAGAATTGTTTTGGTTCCTAGGGTACGTGTGACATTCTACAGCTTTATGAAAAACTTTTCCACATGATAAATAATAGCCATGAAAGATATGTTGGTACCTAGATGGAAAGCTTCGTCGAGAAATTGTCTTCCAAGGATGTTCTTGTGAATCTTTTCCAATGAAGTCTACATGCATATCTGATCTCATAGGTTCATTGTATTTTGTTGTAGACGGTCCTGCTTCTTCTTCTTTGTAACCAAGGCCAGTTTTGTCATTGTAAGATCATTGATTGTTGATGAGTTATTCCAATGCCCTTGAACTATTGGCATAGTTTTAGACAAATTTTCCCTTCTTCACTTCCTTACGTAGTGAGACTACTTCGGCTTTCAATGCTTCCCTTTCTTGGTTGCTCTCTTTCAACTTCTTTTCAAGCAACTCTTCAATAAATTTGTGTTCTTCAACTTCAATTTTGAGGCCTTGAACTTATTATTCAAGTGTATGTGAACAGATCTTCTCAGCCTTGAGCTATTTTATAAGCTTCATTTCCTCAGAAAATTATTCTATGGTCATCCTTTATTCTTTGTTGTTTCATACCCCTTGTTTAATGTTCTTGGCCATAAACAATGATCTCTCATTGGCTTCTTCTTCATTGTAATTTTCTTCATCGGATGATGAGCTATCTTCTTTAGAGAGAAAGTTCCTTTTAAATCCCTTATTTTTTCTATTCTTCTTGAATTTATTAAAGACTTTATTTTCTTTTGAGTTTCCATCAATTATGTTCACACATTTTGCTGTGAAATGCCCAACCTCACCACATCCAAAACATACCAATGGAAGTTTGCCCTTGAATTTTCTGTTACCATTTTTTTATTTTTCTTGTAAAGTAAGCATATTCTCCATCTGAAAGACTACCTTCATCATCTTCCTTTTCTTCACACTTGTAGGTGCAGGTCTGTGCCTTTGAAGGTTGTTTCTCCTTATTGGTTTTCTTAGATGCAGCGAATGCAGTTTCTAGATGCAAAGTACCCTCTTCTTCATCACGTCTCATTTCAAATGCTATGAGAACTCCACGTAATTCCTCTTTGTTGAGTTTGTGCATATTTTTACTATATTCTAAGACCGATACCTTTGGGTTGAATCTCCTTGGTAACGTTCTAATAATATTTCTTATAATAGTCTTCTTGTCAACAGGCTCTCCCAATCCTTCCAGAGTGTTGGTTATTTCATCAACATGTTGGAATTACATAGCGATGTAGTTATCTTATTTCATTCTGAGTTCCTCATATTTTTCTCTATATATTTTAAGTTTTTCTTTTCTTTACATTTGAGTCACCTACATATATATTCTCAAGCTCATCCCATAAATTTTTGGCAATTTTACAACCCAACACCTTATGATAAGAAGATTTAATAAGTCCACTGATAATAATATTATTTTCTTTTGAATCATTTACCAAATTATTCTCTCCTTCTTGATCCACGGTTGATGTAAATCCATTTTTAATAGTGTTCCATACTTGATAACCTTGTGCCAAGAGATAGACCTCCATTCTTCCTTTCCAAAGTGCATAATTATTTTCATTGAACAGAGGTACACCATTCTTGGTATGATCCATGACCTCCTTCCAACTGTTAAACTGCTATTGAAGGAACCAAGATTTGATAGAATTTTTTGGAAATATAGAGAGGGGAGCATGAATCAGTATTCCTTTCAATTAGAGCATTATTTAATCTTCAATTATTATCAGTGTTTGTATAATGAAAGTGGTAAACAAAAGGAACACAAATGCACACATTTTTTAAGCTGGAAACCGTCTTCGAGACAAAAACCACCTAAATGATTTTCTAATAATTCTTTAATATTCAACTCCAATTAAAAATGAAGCTCCAACTTCCTAGAATCTAGAAAAGGCTTCTTCTCCAACTCACATTGGATGGACGCTCCAATGCCCGAGATTTTTCAGTAGTCAACAGAACGGATTCCCCAACACCCAATGAGCTAAAACTAACCCTAGCACCACCCTACCACCCTAAATTTTTCACAGGCATGAACCTATTGGTGACTTCATGCACCAGCCTACCACCAGCCTACCACCCTACAAAAGAATAAAAGAAGAATGGACTCCCCTACGAGGGAAAATGGTCCACTTTACAATGATATAGAATGATGTAGAAGAAGAAGACATGCTAGATCGTAAACCCAAATATGAAACAACCAACTAATGATTATCCTAGGCCTTACAACATTGCCTCTTCAACTATTGGCAGATAGAAACTAGTACAATTTTTACAATGATGTATTTACAATGACTTAGTACAATGATACCTTTAGGATGACTGTATGCAGTGCTGCCCACTTGAAGTCTTCATGTGATGAAATTTTTTCTACTATTTTTCACCTTGATTACTTCCCTTGTCATGCTACCCTCTATTGCACCTTCATTTTCTTTGCTTCCCTACAAAGTCTGGTCCTTTGCAGCCCTTGACAACACATGATCTAGCTTTTTCTTTCCTTCTAGGAGCTCGATATTGAATCTGGTGTATCTCTAATATTTCAGATCCATGATACTTGATTTCAGTTCTTTGCTAGTCCTCTAAGTCTTCTTTCCAATGCCATAGGTCTGAGCCAATTTGGATTCTTCATGGGAGAGTTATACCCATTCTCTCACACTGTCCTAATTATGGACTGGTTCAGTAGAGTGAACTTTTACGACATGCCACGTGTCACGGTTTCTTCATTTGGCTCTAAAATTGATACAGAAAAAATTAATGTACATGAAACATCTTCCACTTTTTACAGAATTCCAATCTGATACTCACGAAGAGAGTTATGGTGATTTTCCCAAGGTCACTTCATTGAGATGAAGTTTAGGAGCCTGCAAAAACACTAAATTCCACAAATCATATCTCCAAAAATATTTCGTGCCTTGATATAAAGTTTTTACAATAGCTTCCTTAGGATTTCTAATTTTCCTCATAAACATTTCAACTTTTGAAACTTTGTAGAAAAATATTTAGAGGAACAATTCCACAATGACCTATTTCAGGTAGCGAAATCCCTATATAAGGAGGATATGTGGATCACAATTTATATAAATGCTTAGGTTGAGAGGGGCTTCAACAAGTGAACGTGGGAGGGATTTTAGAAGCTTAAAAATTATTAATTTTTGACTTTTCAATGACACATGACACAACCCCATGGGGTTTTATCCCACTAACTGGGTTTACAAACTTCAAACATCAATAAATCTTAGACTGTGAAGAATTACATGGTGTGCCATATATCAACAGAAACATCTAGACAAGTAGAAGCCATAAAAAATATTCTTGACCTAGAATATAACAATTTTGTAGGTAGAAATTACCATGCAAGATAGATGTAGCCCCTGCTGCTGCTTCTGTTGACATTAATGACAACCACTGATAAAAAATATCCTCCTTTGGCATTGATGGCAACACAAGTATTGCCCCTGCGATCATGACACCTATTCCACAACATTATCTCCCCCTTTGACATCAATGGAAAACTATAAATCCCCCTAACACACAACCATTCTGCAGACCTATAAACACTTCCACTCCCCCTTTATATTTTGAATAAGGAAAATCTAATGAGAACTTGGGAGAATCCCAAGCTTCTAGAGAAGAGATTCTGAAGCTTCATGAGTACTGTTATGATCATCAATGATTCCTGCCCAATCCTCATCTATAAATGCTTGAATAATGAGATTGTTACCCTTGGGATACCACAAGCCATATTCTGTTGCTCCCTTTAGATATCAAAGAATTATTTTGACAACAATAATATGTGATTCTTTTGGTGCTACTTGGAATATTTCTACTTGTCCAATTGCTTGCATAACATCTAGCCAGGAGTTTGTTACAGATAGAAGACTACTAATCATATATATGTACAACCATTGATCTGTATCCTTAGCTGAGTTTTCTATGCTAACACACAACCATCCCGCTAACACACAATCATCATGCAGACTTGTAAATACTTCCACTCCCCCTTTATATTTTGAATGAGGAAAATCTCATGAGAACTTGGGAGAATCCAAATCTTTTGGAGAAGAGATTCCAATGCTTCACGAGTACTGTTATGATCATTAATGATTCTTGCCTAAACTTCATCTATAAAGGCTTGAATAATGAGATTGTTACCCTTGGGATATCACAAGCCATATTCTACTACTCCGTTTAGATATCGAATAATTATTTTGACGATAATAATATGTGATTCTTTTGGTGCTACTTGGAATATTGCTACTTGTCCAATTTCTTGCATAACATCTGGGTGGGAGGCTATTTCATATAGAAGACTACAAATCATATATATGTACAACCTTTTATCCACATCCTTAGATGAGTTGTCTATGCTCAATTTAAAATCTGTTACCATCGAAGTAAGGAAGGGTTTTCAATCTTCCATTTTGAATTTCTTTAGCATTTACTTCATGTAATTGGCTTGAAATATAAATATTTCTTTCTCTTCTTGAGAAATTTGAAGCCCTAAGAAGTATGTCATCTTAGCAAGTAAAGACCTCTCGAACTCACTTTGCATATTTGTAGCAAATTTCTTACTTAGTCGATCATCATTGCTACCAAATATTATATCATCCACTTTAGCTATTAGATGTGCTTTAGTTGCTTCATCCAGAACATATATGTCATTTGCAGTTCGACTTGCTGTAGCCAAAATTTCACCATACCTGCCTTTCCTAATTTCACATTTTGTGTAGTTGAATAGTATTGTGTCCTTGATCACACATTTGTCCAACACTGAGAAGATTGTAATTCATGTTTTCAACCAATAGAACATTCTTGGAAAGAGAATATTTTCTTTCGAGAGTGGCAATACCAGATCCTATAACATTTTAAGATCCATCATTTCAAAAGGACACGGTTCCATCCTTCTTCTCTTTCAAAGATACAAATTTATTTCTATCTCCAGTCATATGCATTGAGAAATTGCTATCAACATCCCACACATCTTTGTTGTTTTGAGCCTTGAGAACGAGAGCACAATTATTAGTGTTCTTCTTCTTCCATGTTCATTCGTTCTGTGGCTTCAAAGATTCTTCCAGAGGATTTTCAAGTCTGAAGTGTCTAGATATGTGTCCAAGTTCTGATATTTGTAACATTCTATATTATTTATTAAATGTTCAAATCTATTGATGTTTCATTGAGCCCTCGGATGTTCATATTTGACATATCTCCTGGAATTGTATTGGTTGCTAGGGTATGTGTGACATTCTACAGCTTTATGACCAAATGAGTAACAATAGCCATGAAAAATATGTTGGTAACTGGATGGAAATATTTGTCAAGGAATCATATTCCAAGGATGTTCTTGTGAATCTTGTCCAATGAATTCTACATGCATATCAGATCTCATAGGTTCATTGTATTTTTTTGTAGAAGGTCTTGCTTCTTCTTCTTTGTAAGCAAGGCTAGTTTTTCCGTTGTAAGATCATTAATTTTTGATGAGTTCTTCTAATGCCCTTGAGCTATTGGCATAGTTATGGATAGTTTTTCCCTTCTTCACTTCCTTACATAGCGAGACTACTTTGGCTTCTAATGCTTCCCTTGCTTGGTTGTTTTCTTCCAACTTATTTTGCAATGACTCTTAAATAAATTTGTGTTCTTCAACTTCAATTTTAAGACCTTGAACTTATTATTCAAGTGTATTGGAACGGATCTTCTCAGCCTTGAGCTCTTTTATAAGCTTGATTTCCTCCTTAGAAAATTCTTCTATGGTCATCCCTTCTTCTTCGTTGTTTGATACCTCTTGTTTAATGTGCTTGGCCATAAACAATACTCTCTCATTGGCTTCTTCTCCATTGTCATTGTCTTCATCATATGATGATCTATCTTATTTAGAGAGAAAGTTCCTTTTAAATCCTTTATTGTTTCTTTTCTTGTTAAATTTATTAAAGCCTTTCTTTTCTTTTAAGTTGTCATCACTTCTATTAGGACATTTTGTTGCAAAATGCCCAACCTCACCACAGTCGAAACATATCAATGGAATTTTACCCTTGAATTTTCCCTTACAAATTTTTAGTTTTCTTGTAAATTAAGCACATTCTCCATTTGAAAGACCTTCTTCATCATCTTCCTTTTCTTCACACTTGTAGGTGCAGGTCTGTGCCTTTGAAGCTTTTTTCTCCTTATTGGTTTCTGAGTCTTAATTGACTTCTTCTTTCCTCGCGTTTATTTATAAAAATCGTAGAATTTAATAAATAAATACTATCCACAATGGTTGGACTTTAATTTATTCCCAACTTTATATTATCTCCAAGCCTTATAACCAATGTTTAACTTTCAACACTTTGTATTTACACTCCACGTTTCTTTTTAAATAAATAACTTGTAATGAACTTTCGGCTCTATATTTCACCACCCAGCCTTACAACAATCACGCTCCAGACTTATGCTAATTATCCGCCAATCATTTAATTAAACAATTTCATTATACTCCGGCCCCACCTATATATATCAATAACCAATCAAACACTCGTATCATACATGGCTATCCCTCGCACACCTTATTTAACCTCCGGGCAAGTTCAACGTGCGACCACTATCCGATGGCCCTTCTCCAAATCAACGACTCTTGGAAATTTCGCTCGGCTTCCAACGTCGGGCTTTAACGTGCGATGGCATGAGTTAAACGGTGGTTTTACGGGGGTCACTTAGCCACGTGTCGCATTCCCTATGGAATCGCTCGTGAATAGGAAACACTGCCTACTCCGCAAAAGCGGTGCGATATGGGCAACCCGCTTTTGTGATTCCGCTCGTGGTTTTGGTACAGGGCTTGACCACGGGTGCAAGTCTGGTTTCGCTATCCTTTTGTTTATTAACTCATGTCCAATCCTCGGGTCAGGTTCCGAAAGCACAACAATTTTTTCTCTTTATTAAGCGGGATTTTTATATTTGAACAGTTTTCACGACCCTGGTTCTCTACACAGACCTCGCCTTCGGGTGGGGTGAGTTCACAGGGTTATCCAACAATTTACGAGAATTCAAAGACAGAAGAATGGAATTATCAGTACCCAATCGCCTCACAGTTAAACAATTCTTCACAATTAGCAGTTCAAGATAATTCAATGGCAACTAAGCTTGGAAATCATTTAACTAGAAACAATTGTTCACACACAGAGGTTTATTGCAGAAATCCCCTCTCTACTCTCCTCTTCCCTCTCTACTTTTATTCATCCGAGGAATTACAATTTATATACATAACATATGGCTCTTCGGTTCCTCTGAGAGGACCGTTCTAGAAATCAAAAGTTCTAATTATAATAATTCAACTAACTGAAACTGTTCGACTCCTACAACTCTAACTAGTCTAAGTAATACAGTCAGCTGAGGTCTCGACACCTAGCTGTTACAAATCAAATGTTTTCGAACCCTCCTAGCCACAACATGTGGACAAAACCTCCTACGTTGCTGGCTAGTGCCTAATGCCCCTGCATCATCATGTGACATAAACCTATTAACAAAAGTGAACAAGGAATGATTATTAATTATGGCATACTAAGTTGTCAGTGATTTTGACTATTTGTCTTTAACATGTAAAAATGTTAAATTCCAAACTTACATCATCATGTTTTGGCATCATCAGCTTGACTAATTGTCCACCATGCTCATAATTTCATTGTTGTATTCATATCTATAAACAATGTTTCAAATAATAATAATAAATTTCTATAAGAAAAATCCAGACCTCCATGCTGCTGCTCCTTGTGAGACAAAGTCAAAATTGCATTACACAATCTGACACATAAGAATCTCCTATATCCCGGTGGTATGTATCCAAACTCTTATAATAGTGTCTTCAAAACTTATGTTGACATTGCCAATGAGATATTTAAGCAATGAAAGATGGAGCCTTCTTCATTGTTGTATATGTAACAGTATTTTATTACTATAAAGATTGATGGTTTTGTCTTTCTGAAAATGAAATGTAAAAATAATTTATTGTGGTCAATTGAAAAGTTTTTTTTTTTAAGCTTTTCATTATGGAAGGGCGACATAGATATATGCCCTTCTAATTGAAATTCGGACCTGCCCTTCAAATTTGATCACTGTGTGGGACCTTAACAAACAATAAAACTATTCCACTACGCGTTATATAAAACATATAACAAAACCTTTGTCAAAACTTCAAACGAACCCTTTAGCCGTGGGTATTTCATCACAAATTCATAATTTTACCATGTACCTTCTTCTAGAGGAATATTCTTCCACTTGATTAGGTACTTTATAATGGTTATATGTCAAAGAGATACAGAATGTTTATCTATAACTTTTTGTGGTTCAAGAATCAACTTTCATTCTTCATCTAATTTTGGAAGTTCTATTTACATTGGCATATTTTTTCCCAAAACCTTTTTTTAGGAAAGATACATGAAAAACCTTATGAATGCAAGAAGAAGGAAAATATAACTTCTATACCACTTGTGCAATCCTATGAATAATTATTTAGGGCCATAACATTTTTGAGCTAATTCTTTATTCTTATTTTTCTTGAATGAAGATTGCTTATAATGCTATAATCTAAAAAATACCCAATTACCCTCCTCAAATTATCTTTCACTTCAATGTTGTTCCCCTTGTTGTTTTATCATGTTTCATGTCATTTGAAGGTTTCCATAATAATTTTCAAAGTTTCTTTAGTATTTTCCATATGTGACTCTGTTTCCTATACTTTGGACTTATCTTGCAAAAAGTATGAGATACTAGGAGTTGGATATCCTTAAAGGGCCTTAAATGGGGAAATTTTAGTAGATGTGTGATAAGTAGTATGATAGTATCATATTACCATTATTCCTTGAGGAACCCACTTCATCCATTAAGATTGATTTCCTAAAGAGTAACACTGTAGATAACCTTAAAAACATTTGTTAACTATTTTTGTTTGACCATTTGATTGTGTTTGATATGTAGAACTCATGGCAGCTAGTGTTTCTCCACTCATATTAAATAATTATTTCCAAAAGTTTCTTGTTACTATTACTCTAGGAAAACCATGAAGACCATGAATTTCTTTCACGGACACTTCTACCACTTGGCTTGTTGTTTATGTACTTTAAGCTCTACAAAAAAAATCTACAAAAGTTGCTATATAAATGACCACAAAAATGTCATACTTACCTTTATATTTCAGTAACCCTGTAATAAAGTCTATTGATATATCTTCTAGTCTTTGAATATGTATGTGGAATGGTTGAAGTAACCCTAGAGATTTTACTATCTCTCTTTTATTTATTATGCAAACCTAACCTTCTCTTACAAAATTTTGAATATCTTTCTTCATTCCTTCCAAAAATATATTTTTTTATCCTTTGAGATGTTTTAAGGAACCCTGCGTCCTACCATCAGAGAGACATGGGACTCCCTTAATATTTGTTTATTCAAATATGCTTGCATGCATAAAAATATTCTACATTTGCACCAAATTATATCTCTCTTTCACTCCCAATGCTCCATAGAGTTCATCCCATCCTTTATAAATTTTAGTTTTTGTTTAGTACTATTGTCATTTTTCCATTATGGCAAGCTTCTTCTAACCACCTAGGAATAGAAAATGTAATTGGATATAAATTTGAGGCCTCTTCTATTTTAGAAAGAGCATCATGTACTAAATTTTCCTTACCCTTTTTGCAGATTATCTCAAAATTAAAACTTTGCATTTTTCTCCTCATTTTTGTTAATCTTCCAATGAAATCCATAGCTTCAAAAAATAATTTATGCTATCATGGTATATCTTGACTTTAAAGTACCTCCCAATGATATACTATCCCCATTTTTTATTGCATGTAATATTGCTTCCATTTATTTTTAATACGTAGATTTCACCAAATATTTTCTTTGAATTCCTTGCTTTTAAAAGCCAATGATATCCCTTATTGTGTTAATGTTACGTAAATTCCTTGTCCTAGTGCCTCACACTCTACTATGAATGTTTTACAAAAAGTAGGTGCAACCGATGTTGGTGTAGAAGACATGGCATCCATTAAAAGAGAGAATGCCAAAGTAGCCTCATCATTCCATATAAATGATATTTTCTTCAAGAGATTGTGAGTGGACTTGAAATACATGCATAATTCTTAACAAATGATCAATAATATCATGTAAGTCTAAAAAATCTTCTAAGAACCTTGATTTTCTTAGGAATAGGTCATTTTGTAATAGCTTGCATCTTTTGAGGCTCCAACTTCACTCCTTCCTTTAAAACAATATGAACCAAACACTCGAATTCTTATTTCCCAAAAGCACTGGATATTTTTACATAAAAATGATTGTTCTCAATAATTATTTATATAACTTTTCCACATGTTTAGTGTGGTATTCCCATGATTTATCATAAATATGTGTATTATCAAAGAAAACCAACACAAATTTTATAAGATGGGATCAAACAAAATTGTTCTTAAGTCGAGCCCGCCAGACTTCAAACGGCGATAAACCATAATTCAAACCAAATTCGTGTTCCAAAATAGCTTGCTGACGTCGGCCAATTTTGTGACGCGAAAACCAAATGAATTCCGCCCTAATATTTTTCGGGTCCGAAGTTGGGCTGGCGTACAAAGGGAGATTTGTGACGCGAATTTCTTATCAAATTCGCCCTAATATTTTTCGGGTCCGGATTTCCACTGCACAAGCGGCCCAAACAAAGATCCACTCCAATCAATTTCTGCCACGTGTCCTCAATAAAAACTTGCCCTTCTCCCGGATGCAGGTGCATTCGATGGCGTTTAAGGCGATGGGACATGGATATGGAGATTTCATATCAATCGCAATAACATTTAACGTTGTTCAATTAAGTTTTCACATCAAATCCGCATTAATTAATTTTTAACACTGTTCAAGATCGGACCTCCACTCCTCTTAGCGATTCTGCACGCTCCAATATGATCCGGAATTCGGCTCTCATTATTAATGATCAGATATTAATTATGACGGGTGTCCTTTGATTGCATTGCAGTCGAGTCGACAAAATGGCGTTTAGCTATGGCTTTTCAGACGAGCCGTTTGCTGGATTACACTGCCTGCTAACTGTGACGATAAAGAAAAGTGGCCAGCTGAACTGCTGCCTAGACCTTGCTGCATATCTGCATTTCACTCGGTTCTGTCTCTATCTGTCTTCCTCTGTTTCTTGGAATTCTGCTTCTCTGTCTCCTCTTGTGCCCACTGCGCCTGAGACTGCACCCATGCCTCACGTGCATCATAGGATGCGTTGCCACAGGGGGAGCACTAGAGGTCAACCCCTGCGCGCTCCCTCCAGCCCCTCAACAGAGTCGACTTCCGGCCATTCCAGTGATTATTACGCAGGTCGATATCCAAATACTAGGAGTGGGCGGGGTCGGGTTGTAGGATCTGGCCACCGTATGGATTCCCCTGCTCCTCGCTTCCCCATCACTAGTTCACCTTCTCCCACGACGCGCACTGCGCAATTTTCCTTTAATTTCTCTCTCAACCACCCGCGAATCACGGCTTTAGTCACTATGGTATTCCACGAGGAGGCCCAAAAGGAGGAAGAATTCACCCGTCCGGCGAGTCTGAGCTCGGAAAAAGCCGGCCAACATTCGAGCCTTCAGGAGGGGAGCCGTGGCATGCATGTGGAGGTAGCACCTAGTGATCCTGGACCTTCCGAAGGATGGTGTCGAATCGTGGAGGAACCACCGGAGTAGTAGTTTGGTTAATTTGTTTTTCTTGCTTAGCAGGCCCACTTAATTGGGCTGCTTTTAGATTATTTTACTGTGTTGGACCTTTGTAATATTTTTGAATTCTGTAAATTAAACTTTCAAGACTGGTTTCCCCGTATGAGGGTAGTCTTCTTAATTTTTTTATTTTTTGATGAAAAAATTGCCATGAGTCTAGCCAGGCAATGTTTTTGACTTCGGTGTAATTTTATTCCCAATGTTAATAGATTAAATTTACTTAGAATTCTCACATGATTAGCGTTTTTCTTGATCTATTCAAGGATTTTGGGTACATTAATTTGTATTTGGAACAATGGACATCGGTACTCTATCTGTTGCTTTACTATTCTACATACTGCTATTTCACTTTCTTATAGATGCCTCGGGCATATTTGGATGCTTTCTCAGATTGTCGATAATCTCCATGTGGACCGTTACTGGATTTTATATCAAGTCCCTGTATGTGACATGGGGTATTTTTCTATCATTGTCTGGGGTGGGACTTCCACTTTTCTGGATGGATATTTGGGTTCCAATCTTCAGATGTGAAAATTTAATGACTTCATGGACTGTTTTATTTCATATAATATATTCAAAAAAGCGTTTTTGCTCTTGTGAAAAAAAAATGATTAATGTTTATCACTCTGCCTTCAAAACTAGCGATGCTGGTCTATGTTGCTGGTTTATTGATATGGTCTGATGGTATTTTTATATTTTGGACATATCACACTCCTCACATGATTAGTTTTTTTCTCTGTTCAAGGATTTTGGGTACTTTAATTTGTATTTGGAACAATGGACGTCGGTACTCTATCTATTGCTTTACTATTCTACATACTGCTATTTCACTTTCTTGTAGATGCCTCGGGCATATTTGGATGCTTTCTCAGATTGTCGATAATCTCCATGTGGACCGTTACTGGGTTTTATATCAAGTCCCTGTATGTGACATGAGGTATTTTTCTATCACTGTCTGGGGTGGGACTTCCACTTTTCTGGATGGATATTTGGGTTCCAATCTTCAGATGTGAAAATGTAATGACTTCATGGACTGTTTTACTTCATATAATATATTCAAAACGACGTTTTTTCTCTTGTGAAAAAAAAATGATTAATGTTTATCACTCTGCCTTCAAAACTAGCGATGCTGGTCTATGTTGCTGGTTTATTGATATGGTCTTATGGTATTTTTATATTTTGGACATATCACACTCCTCACATGATTAGCGTTTTTCTCTGTTGTAGGATTTTGGGTACTTTAATTTGTATTTGGAACAATGGACGTCAGTACTCTATCTGTTGCTTTACTATTCTACATACTGCTATTTCACTTTCTTATAGATGCCTCGGGCATATTTGGATGCTTTCTCAAATTGTCGATAATCTCCATGTGGACCGTTACTGGGTTTTATATCAATTCCCTGTATGTGACATGGGGTATTTTTCTATCACTGTCTAGGGTGGGACTTCCACTTTTCTGGATGGATATTTGGGTTCCAATCTTCAGATGTGAAAATGTAATGACTTCATGGACTGTTTTACTTCATATAATATATTCAAAACGGCGTTTTTCCTCTTGTGAAAAAAAAATGATTAATGTTTATCACTCTGCCTTCAAAACTAGCGATGCTGGTCTATGTTGCTGGTTTATTGATATGGTCTGATGGTCTTTTTATATTTTGGACATATCACACTCCTCACATGATTAGCGTTTTTCTCTGTTCAAGGATTTTGGGTACTTTAATTTGTATTTTGAACAATGGACGTCGGTACTCTATCTGTTGCTTTACTATTCTACATACTGCTATTTCACTTTCTTATAGATGCCTCGGGCATATTTGGATGCTTTCTCAGATTGTCGATAATCTCCATGTGGACCGTTATTGGGTTTTATATCAAGTCCTTGTATGTGACATGGGGTATTTTTCTATCACTGTCTAGGGTGGGACTTCCACATTTCTGGATGGATATTTGGGTTCCAATCTTCAGATGTGAAAATGTAATGACTTCATGGACTGTTTTACTTCATATAATATATTCAAAACAGCGTTTTTTCTCTTGTGAAAAAAAAATGATTAATGTTTATCACTCTGCCTTCAAAACTAGCGATGCTGGTCTATGTTGCTGGTTTATTGATATGGTCTGATGGTCTTTTTATATTTTGGACATATCACACTCCTCACATGATTAGCGTTTTTCTCTGTTGCAGGGTTTTGAGTACTTTAATTTGTATTTGGAACAATGGACGTCGGTACTCTATCTGTTGCTTTACTATTCTACATACTGCTATTTCACTTTCTTATAGATGCCTCGGGCATATTTGGATGCTTTCTCGGATTGTCGATAATCTCCATGTGGACCGTTACTGGGTTTTATATCATGTCCCTGTATGTGACATGGGGTATTTTTCTATCATTGTCTGGGGTGGGACTTCCACTTTTATGGATGGATATTTGGGTTCCAATCTTCAGATGTGAAAATGTAATGACTTCATGGACTGTTTTACTTCATATAATATATTCAAAATAGCATTTTTTCTCTTCTGAAAAAAATATGATTAATGTTTATCATTCTGCCTTCAAAACTAGCGATGCTGGTCTATGTTGCGGGTTTATTGATATGGTCTGATGGTCTTTTTATATTTTGGACATATCACACTCCTCACATGATTAGCGTTTTTCTCTGTTCAAGGATTTTGGGTACTTTAATGTGTATTTGGAACAATGGACGTCGGTACGTACTCTATCTGTTGCTTTACTATTCTACATACTGCTATTTCACTTTCTTATAGATGCCTTGGGCATATTTGGATGCTTTCTCAGATTGTCGATAATCTCCATGTGGACCGTTACTGGGTTTTATATCAAGTCTCTGTATGTGACATGGGGTATTTTTCTATCACTGTCTGGGGTGGGACTTCCACTTTTCTGGATGGATATTTGGGTTCCAATCTTCAGATGTGAAAATGTAATGACTTCATGGGCTGTTTTACTTCATATAATATATTCAAAACAACGTTTTTTCTCTTGTGAAAAAAAAATGATTAATGTTTATCACTCTGCCTTCAAAACTAGCGATGCTGGTCTATGTTGCTGGTTTATTGATATGGTCTGATAGTCTTTTTATATTTTGGACATATAACACTCCTCACATGATTAGCGTTTTTCTCTGTTGCGGGATTTTGGGTACTTTAATTTGTATTTGGAACAATGGACGTCGGTACTCTATCTGTTGCTTTACTATTCTACATACTGCTATTTCATTTTCTTATAGATGCCTCGGGCATATTTGGATGCTTTCTCAGATTGTCGATAATCTCCATGTGGACCGTTACTGGGTTTTATATCAAGTCCCTGTATGTGATATGGGGTATTTTTCTATCACTGTCTGGGGTGGGACTTCCACTTTTCTGGATGGATATTTGGGTTCCAATCTTCAGATGTGAAAATGTAATAACTTCATGAACTGTTTTACTTCATATAATATATTCAAAACAGTGTTTTTTCTCTTGTGAAAAAAAAATGATTAATGTTTATCACTCTGCCTTCAAAACTAGCGATGCTGGTCTATGTTGCTGGTTTATTGATATGGTCTGATGGTCTTTTTATATTTCGGACATATCACACTCCTCACATGATTAGCATTTTTCTCTGTTCAAGTATTTTGGGTACTTTAATTTGTATTTGGAACAATGGACGTCGGTACTCTATCTGTTTTTTTACTATTCTACATACTGCTATTTCACTTTCTTATAGATGCCTTGGGCATATTTGGATGCTTTCTCAGATTGTCGATAATCTCCATGTGGACCGTTACTGGGTTTTATATCATGTCCCTGTATGTGACATGGGGTGTTTTTCTATCATTGTCTGGGGTGGGACTTCCACTTTTCTGGATGGATATTTGGGTTCCAATCTTCAGATGTGAAAATGTAATGACTTCATGGACTGTTTTACTTCATATAATATATTCAAAACGGCGTTTTTCCTCTTGTGAAAAAAAAATGATTAATGTTTATCACTCTGCCTTCAAAACTAGCGATGCTGGTCTATGTTGCTGGTTTATTGATATGGTCTGATGGTCTTTTTATATTTTGGACATATCACACTCCTCACATGATTAGCGTTTTTCTCTGTTGCGGGATTTTGGGTACTTTAATTTGTATTTGGAACAATGGACATCGGTACTCTATCTGTTGCTTTACTATTCTACATACTGCTATTTCACTTTCTTATAGATGCCTCGGGCATATTTGGATGCTTTCTCAGATTGTCGATAATCTCCATGTGGACCATTACTGGGGTTTATATCATGTCCCTGTATGTGACATGGGGTATTTTTCTATCATTGTCTGGGGTGGGACTTCCACTTTTCTGGATGGATATTTGGGTTCCAATCTTCAGATGTGAAAATGTAATGACTTCATGGACTGTTTTACTTCATATAATATATTCAAAACAACATTTTTCCTCTTTTGAAGTTTCCTTTTTTTTTTTTTTTTTTAAATTAAACCCGCCGTCGGTATACGGAAGTGCCTTGTGAAAATATCGAAGCTGCTGACCGTCGGGAAATGTCGGAAAATGTCAGTGTAAAACATCGGACGAGCGACGTTCAAAACGTTAGACCACATTTCGTCGGAATTGCGACAACTTACAAACGTCGAAAGAGCGACGTTCAAAACGTCTGACCACATTTCGTTGAAATTGCGACAGCTCACAAACATCGGAAGAGCGACGTCAAAAACTTTGTACCACATTGCGTCGGAATTGCGACCATTTACAAACTTCGGAAGAGTGACGTTCAAAACGTCGGACCACATTTCGTCGGAAGTGTGACAGTTTAAAAATGTCAGAAGCGCGACGGTTCGTGAGACGTCGGAAGAGCGACGCTTGTTCGGAAGCGATGGAAGAAGTGTCGATAGTGCGACACTTTTTAAGTGCATCGGAACTGCGACGGCATGACAAACCACGTTTTTTCTGCCCTCGAACTGTCGCTCTTGCGACGACTATGTGTCGGAATAGCGACGAATTGGCCGTCGGAATTTCCGCAAAATTTTCTAGTGAACCTATCCACATGTTATCCCACTTTTTATGCATGCTAGGTTTTTCCCTTATTTTATCCCAAAAAAGAACTAGTTATCTGAGTTTAAAGGCCTTATTTATGATGTTTTTATCAAAAAAATCTTTCATTTTATCGTTATTGTAGCCAAGCTAATCAAGGCTTTCCTTCTATTTTCACCGGCCTCAATAATTTGGTCAATACGGGCTTGAATAGCATCTTGTTGGTTGGGAAAATATTTTAAGCATTCAAGAGTGGGAAAATACAGTGGGATAGGTAATTTGGATTCATAACCATAAACTAATTGAAATGGGATATATCATATTGATGCCTTTATGATTTTTCAGTCAGCCCATAAATTATACTTAATCTTGCTATCCACATTTTGTTTTCTTTCCCCAACTATTCGCTTGATTATTTTTATGAGGTTCTTATTGCTTAACTTAGATTTTTTATTTCCTTTAGAGTAACAATTGGATGAATGTGACAATATTATACCATATTTATTACACATATATTTAAAAGAAATGGAATCGAATTATTTGGCAATGTCAGTCATAATCTTGGTGGGGACACCGAATCTGGTAATAATTTTGTCCTCAAGTAAATCCATGACTAATTGTTCAGATTATTTCTTAGTTGTTATAGCCTCAACCCATTTTGTGAAATAATTAGTGGTTGTGAGAATTAATTTATGCCCATTTCTCAAGTTATCTTTGAATTCACCAATGAAGTCAAGACCCCACTATTGGAAAGGTGCATTTACAACAACATTTCTTAGGGGCATTGTGTGTTATGAAACCAGCTAAAAAAATAGAAGAAAAGATAGATCAACGACTTAAAAATCATCCTCTTCGAGGGGGGAACCTCTTTTACATTACATAAATGAATAATTCTTGGATGATACAAATGACAAAACCTTCTTTCTATATATAGGATTCCAAGGGGTCACAATATAATCCTAGTCGACATAACAATAACAATGTAAGGGAACAACAATAACAATAGTGGGCTTCTATGGAGCACAAGAATAACAATATGGGGACTACATGGGCACAAAAATAACAATAAGGGGCTACACTAACAATAAAAATAATGGGATACACTAGTATTATAGGACCTAAAATGCCCCTCTCTTTAAAAAAAGTGTTTTCCTCAATGCTTGATTACTTCTGGATGCTTTTGTATAAAATTATCATCCTCCCATGTGGAATATTTAGTTGGTAAGTTCTTCCACTTGATGAGATACTCTGAACTTGATCGATTTCATAGTTGTCGTATTCTTTCTTTTGTGACTGCTTCAGGTTCCAATATTATTTTTCCTTCCTCGTCAAGTTCTGGCATTATTGTTTGAATTGGGACTTTCTCCATCTATAGCATCCATGTTATCGGATCATTACCGTCAAACTTCATCATATCGATCTTTGGAATATGGTGGGTCTTAAATCCAACATTAGATTCTATTAAATCCTAATTAATATTTCTTTTTTTCTCATCATGAGTTTCATCTACTACCATTTCTCCATTAGGAATCATTTCATGTAGCAACTTTTTCAAACATTCCTTCCAAATTTCTATTTCATTCTTCATGCCTTCCATGTTTCCTTTCAGTTTTTCTTCTATACCATCGATCTTAGATTCCATGCCATTCTTCAAACCATCCATCTTATCTTCCACACCTTTATTCAATCCATCCATGTCTTTCTTCAAACCATCCATCTTAGCTTCCATTTCATTTTTTTTTACTCTTTGTGAGAGAGAAATTTGTTGCACTTGGTATCGTAATTTTGATAAATCATGTTTCACTTCTTCCTCTTCATGAGTCATATTACAGCCTTCTGAGGGATTAATGGGTGGGGAATTATTTTCAGGGGGAATTTTAGAACCCAATACTGATATCTATGCTTCACGATGCTTTTGTAGTCACTTCAAATTGATTTTTCAAAGAAAAGTTATCCAATTTATAAATAAATAAATAAAAATTAAATGTAGTATCCCTCAACGTCTACTTTTCAATTCCATGGGTCAAACCTAATTTGGATTCTTCAAGGTAAAGTTATTCTCGATCTCCCACAATGACCTAATTATAAACTAATTCAGTAGAGCGAACTTGTACAAGGTGCCATGTGTCACTGTTTTGACCTTCATCTCTAAAATAGACACAAAAGAAACTAAATTATGTGCACTTTCAGTCACTTTTTACAGAATACCAATCTGATGTCTGAAACGAAAGTTATGACGATTTTCCCTCGGCCACCAATTTGAGATGAAATTCTGGAGCCTACAAAAACCCTAACTTCCATAGATCATATCTCCTAATATGTTGCAAAGCAAGGTCTGAAATTTTTACTTGACGTTCCTCAGGATTTCAGCTCACGTGAGTTTTATTTTTGTCTTTTGAAACTTTGCATAAAAAAAATTATAGCAAAAATTCCAAGTTGACGTACTTTCAACAACGAAACCCTAGAATCCAAAGCTCTGATACCAAATGTTATGAAACCAACTCACAAAATAGAAGAAAAGATAGATCAATGACTTAGAAATCAGCCTCTTATAGGGGGAAACCTCCTTAAAATTACATAAATGAACAATTCTTGGATAATACAAATGAAAAACCTCCTTTCTATATATAGGAGTCCAAGGGGTCACAATATAATCCTAGTCGACATAACAATAACAATGTAAGGGAACAAAAATAACAATAGTGGGCTTCTATGGGGCACAAAATAATAATATGGGGACTACATGGGCACAACAATAACAATAAGAGGATACACTAACAATAACAATAATGGGATACACTAGTATTATAGGGACCTAACATGCCCCTCCCCTTCAAAAAAGTGTTGTCATCAATGCTTGATTACTTTTGGATGCTTCTGTAATATTCCAAAATGGAAAAGACAGGAATATAGAAACACAATAAGTGGAAATTGAAGAAATGAGCAAATAAACTAAATACACCATATAAATATGAAAAATAGTTGAGCCATATTATTAGTAGGCGGTGAAAATACAAGTACAACAATGCTCAAAATATGAGACACTCAAGCCAAACAAGTAGGCTAGAATGACCCTGAAGCCCTATACTCAAAGGCACTGGGTAACTGTTGGACTACTAGAGGTTTTACTGTGTTGTCCCTGCTACAAATGTCGGGACTACAATTTTCTTTTGAAAATATAAGTGTAGATATGGCAATTCTGGAGTTCAAATTATGTCAAGATTTCATATCCGGGCTCTATGATGAATACCCAAGATAACCTAGCAAGGATATCCAGATCTGACAGTCTTGGAAAATCACCCTCTTAGGGACTGCAACTATGTCATTGTTGGGTATGCAGATCTACTACATGAGTTAAATATATGATGGTTGTAATAAGGCACAACCAACTCAATGCATAGAGGGTTGATACCTCCTTCATATTCTTAAGCTAGAAGCTCAATTTTTGTCTCCTCCTTCCTCCTCCGAAAGATGTAATTGTTGGATACACAACAACTAGATATGATTTTTCTATCAAGGATGGATAATCTATAGCCTAATGCTAGAAAATTAAAATCATCTCAAATGATGGAAAAAATGTGCCCAAAGTGAGGTGATGGTCCCTCACATGATTTCCAGCTGAAATACTAGAAACTTCCTTCCTCCTTCAGATCTACAAGATTGGATTATGCAATTCCTTGGGAACTATTGCTACATGGAGGTGTGAAATGTTGACCTGAATGACGGATAACAATATGAAGCTCCTAGAAGACTGATCTTGAATCACAAGGTGAAAGGATAAATCCTCCACCAGTTTCCTAGATGAAAATTCTAGAAACAACCTCCTCCTCTCAAACCCTCAAGCAGGAATGCGTAGTTCCTGAGAATGAATGTGTTGTAGAGAGGGGATTAATGTGGCACCAATGCCTGATGATGTATCGCAGCTCAAAGAAACCTTCCCAGAGTAGGCACTCGAAGTCACCCATGGTTAAGGGTGGGATTTCTGCTCGGAAACACCCGTGTGCTAAACAACACTGCAAACTTAGCTAAACAGCTGAAGCGTGCATAGAAATTTCAAATGAAAAATCCAGATCTAAACAGATCAATAATCAAAATCTAAAGCCTTCCTTCTATTGTTGCTTTCATCTCCCTTATATGGTTTGTGAGCCTTCCATAGCCCTCACCCACCTCATAATTGCGTTACATATGTGGCCACTAGCCTCCATGCAGACTGTGTTGTCTCTCCATGTTCTCCACCATCTCTACATTTAATTCCCCCTCTTTCCATCATGTGTGCATTAGATGCACCACTTCCTCCACTATTTCATCATTATTCTCTATGATCTTACTTTTAATGCACCATGATCTCATTTTACTTCCTCCATGATCTTCGTGATCTTATCATTAATGTTTCATGATCTCCATCCTTCCTTCATTAAGAATCTACTCCACTACTCCATAATGTAGGTCTACTTCTAAATTATCCACATACACACATCAAAAGTGGATTTTATTCATCTATGGGTTTTATGGGTCCCTCCACCCTCTTATTTACTTAATTAATTAAAAAAATTAAGAACTCTAATATTCCAATTAACTGGTGGAAAATTGGGAATATTATAGTCCTCCCCACCAAAATGTTACTTGTCCTCAAGAAACTTCAAAAGTGGATGCTATAGCAATCCATCTCCCTCCAAATGGCATTATCATATGGAAGGCCCCCCTATCTGCTCCAATGTCTTATGCATGCCTAGCTCCAAATTTTCCTCTCTAGAATGTCTAGAATGGCCTCCAACTAAAAATTTAGATGCCTCTCCTCATCAATGAATATTCAAGTGGCAACCATTTGTTGTCCAAAATCTCCTCTATGCATGAGATACATGAAATGAAGTGGTTTCTTCCTGTTGGCTCGAGGGGTCGTGACCCAGGTTCGAATGTTCAAGGTTCGCTAAAAAACCCCTATACTACTGGCCCTTTCAGAAATGACCTGCTTGCGCAGGCCAAAGTCTCACCCGAAGTAGTATGGGTGGGTGTTGGAACCAGGTTTCCACACCCTAGGAGAGGTTAGGTAAGTCAAGCAGAGCTGTGTTCACCCTGATCGTGACCCGATCCGGTATCACCGAGCCTATATTCCCTTCGCATCCACGTGCGCAACAGCAATATTACTCACAGAAATCAACAGATCGATAATTCATATGACAATACACAGTTATTTTAGATATTCTTGTATGAATCAAGTAGAACAAACCTAGATCGCAGCATAAATAAGTACACAAGTATGTTCGCAACTTAAACCAATAAAATAGCGGCATATACTAAGTAATCAAGACATGACAGATTCATATCACAGCAATTCCAGTGGATTCAGATAGGCAACAATACTTCCACATTCATTAATCTTTCAGATCTACGTACAAAAACCCAACCTGCGCACACAGAAATAGGGTCCGCACACAGCAGGACGAAGGCCCTCCACGCACACAGCAGCAGGAGTCCTTACCCGAAAACCATGAACAGATCTATTGATTTGCACTTAACAGCAATCTCTTATCATTCTTAGCTTGTCCTACAACTCAAAAAGGTTCAACTACTTATACTATTCTAGCCTATGCATCCAATGGTCCGCAAACAGTGGTTTTCGGACTCTTGGTCTAACCTTGACCCATTTAAAATGCTTTAGGGTCTTTTACCCACCCCAAAACCCCTGCGATATACTAAATATAATCATAAATATACAAAATGGACTAGTTTCGCAGCTTTGTAGGAGACCCTGTTCCAACAGTCCCCCAACACAATCTTGTGACTCGTCTCGAGTCACTGTGCTGGTAGGTTCATCATCTGCGTCTTCACAGCTGCTACAACCCTGTATTTATTTGATCCGATATGGTTTGAGCCGACTACCATTGACATATCCTGGCAGGAAATCATCGCGCAAGGTAGCCAGCTGAACAGCTCCACCATCCGTGATTTCCTTAACAGTATAGGGGCCAAGCCAGTGCTAAGAGATCTTCCCTGGATGTTTTTAAAACTAGCTATCGTAGAAGAGGACCAAGTCATTCGGCATCAAGGTCTTTCAGAAAATATTTCGATCATGCCAGGCTTTATCGCGGGCCTTCTGCACCTATTGATGGAAATTAGCCAATAACCGGTCTTCCTCCAAAGCCATAAGTTGTGCTAAGCGTTCCTCCATGATGTCAGGGTCTGCCACGTTTGTAACTGTGGTGATACGCAGACTAGGAATAATGTACTCCATTGGAATAATGGCCTCCTTGTCGTAGACCATCCTAAAATGGGTTTTCCCAGTGGTTCGATAAGCCCATAGAATTGACGAGACGCGTACGTCCCAATCGCTGCGATCGGCATTGCAGACCTTTGTCAGTGCTTGCTCCAAAATTTTATTAAAGGCTTCAACCGCACCATGATGGATTTGGAACTTTGTGGTCAAAGCCTAGATCGTTTCGTTAACGAAGTGCGTACCCCTGTCACTCATGAGGATCTTCGGACACCCAAATCTGGTCAAGATTTGTTCAAAATAAAATGCGCAACGGTATCCGAAATACAATCCTTTACTGCTTGTGCTTCGACCAACCTAGTAATGTAATCAGTGGCAGTAATGATGTAGCGCACTCCCGTCTTCTTTCCTGGTGGGTTGATAGGTCCAATGAAATCAATGGCCCACTTTTCGAATTCTTGTAGGGCCATTTGCGGTTGAAGGGGCATTTCATCTCTCCAGGAAGGCCTCCCTGTTCGTTGGCACATATCGCAGGCTTTACAATGATCATGGGCATCACAATGTAGGGTAGGCCACCATAACCTAGCTCTCAAAACCTTTTGCGTCATTACTTTTCCTGCATAGTGACTTCCTGCTACTCTGTCATGAGCTTCTGTCAATATAGCGTGATTTTCATGCTCCATAACATATCTTTGTAATATTTCATCCACTCCCATCTTATAGAGCTGACCTGCAATGATGGTAAAATATGTTGCTCGAGCAACTAGCTCTTTCTTCTGTTGCACTGAATACTCCAGGGGAGACATCCTGGTAGTCAAGAACTGAATGATATCAACAAAGTGGGCATCTACTACCTTAATAGTAGACAATTGCACATTAGGTAATCTGTCTTCTAGGTTGGTTGGCTCTTCGCCACTCTCTATTTGTGATAGGTGCTCCGGCCCAGCAATCAGCTTTCCCAGATTAACGAGGATTTCAAAATCATACTCCTGAAATAATAGTAACCAGCGGCAGATTTTCTCCCCCAAAATGGGATTATTTACCATGTACTTCAAGGATGAATGGTCTGTAAACATTTTTAAGTGTCCTCCTAATAAGTAATGCCAAAATTTCTGCAAAGTGTGCACCATGGCCAACCCCTCCCGCTCCATATTGGAGTAATTATGTTCAGCGCCTGATAGTTTCTGACTTTCAAAGGCAACCGGATGATCAATGTACCCCTCTCCTAGTTGCGTAAGGATAGCTCCGAGAGCAATTCCCGATGCATCAATATGGACATGAAAGACCAAAATTTCCTCTGAGAACGGTGTAGGGAATGGGTCATGAACACAGGCGTCGTTCAGCTTGCGTAGGTCCACGCAAATCCAAATCTCCCCTTTAGCCTTTTTCTCCTAAACCACCATCGTGCTAACCCATTTTGATTGTTCGACGGGTTTGATGATACCCACAGCAATCATTTTATCAAGCTCTTCCTTGACCTTTTTCTTATACTTGGGGTCCAACCTATAGGGTCGTTGTTTTACGAGCCGGGCATCCAGTTTGAGAGTGATATGCATGACTCCTAAATCCCCTATAATTCCCTTTAGTTCTGAAAATTTTGATGGGAATAAGTCTTGGTACTCGATGAGTAACTCGGCCATTTTTCTTACTATATTTTCATCCCAATAGTCCCCAATCTTAGCCAACTTAGGATTTTCTTCTGTCCCAATATTAACTTTGCGCAGCCTGAGGGGCTTAGTGACATCTACCACTTGCAGCGGGGGTCCTGCAACGGGGCACTCTCCTTGCGACTCGAAGATAGAGACAGACCGCGGGTCTTCTTCACTTTCTTCCCTTGCCAAGCTGCGACAATTGACAATATCCTGCATCTATGATTCCCATGTCGGTGCCCCAAATGCTTCAGTGGAGATAGGTTCTTTAAACATAAATGTATCTATGCCCTACAAAGCTTCTTCAAGCGCTTCTGACCCCCATATGAGTCCAAATGTCCCTACGAATTCATCCCTCGGAATTTCCCAGTGGCAGGTGCGTTGATGTAGCTCCACATCCAGGTACCACGCAGTTGGGATTGGACCTAACGCATGAATGAAAAAGTGAATCCATTCTTCCAAAACCCAATTACCCCATGCCCTGATCCAGGCCAGCAAGTGGTTACGTGGGTCCCCTGGACTAAGGAATATCTCGACCCGCACATTTACTGGAGGTTCAAATCGGAGGAGCATCATGTCCCGACAATCCTCCTATTCTTGGAACGTCCCTTTGTGTGTCTCCCACCATCTTGCAGGTGTTGCATGCATCGCTAGATTAAGGGCCCATATCCTTCGTTCTCTGGGAACCTCAGCTTCGAATGTGCACAAAAATTTCCTAATGCTACCATAACCATCAAAGTAGGGTAGGTCTCTTACCTCCGAGGAAATGCAGCGGAAGTCCCTGGTGACTCAAAGACATCGCAGCACTAAGACATCATGCAACCGGTTTTGCCAATTCTCCATCTCCCCGTCAGATTCAGAGAAGCATTCACTGTCCTTTTCCTAGCAGAGTATGCCTTCCACCATGGGGTTGATCCAATCCTCGTCCCGCGCAGTCAACTTGTAAATGTGATCCACCTCCTCTTCATCGAGCATCGACTCTGTATATCGTACACCTTCCGCGGGATCTAATGGTACTATCACCCTTGTTCTGTTATTCTCAAACACCATGCTTCTTTTCTTTAGTTTGATGATACCGCCCATATCTATGGCCCAGTCCAATTCCAAGAGCACAGGGTAGGGGTCTGCATCTTCTACAATTTCTATTACTTCAAAATCAGCAGGGGCCTTTACTCCTGCGATGTCCACCGTAACTTTAGGCAACCTTCCTAGTGGGATGATTTTCTGTTGATTTTCCATGCGCAGCTGAATATTGGACCATTCCAAATTCGGTTCTCCCATTTGTTTCCAAGTCTGCTTAGGTAACACGTTCGCATCCGACCCTAGGTCCAAAATAACCTGTCTCATTTCATAGTCACCAATCTGCGCAGATTACCGCATTTCTCTTCCGGTGTGTTTCTTATACCTATATAGTGTGTGCACATTCTTAACTTCCGAGGTTAGATTGGGTCATGCTGCATAACTATATATTAATTCCTGAAGGTTCTCCACAGCCTTTGGGTTGCGCAGCAGTTTCATACATGCCTGCAAAAAGGGCTTAACCTTCGCATCTGCCTTGAGGTTCACAAGTGGCCGAGCGATAGTTGCTTCTGTCTCAGAAAAGTCTTTGCGAGTTGTGATAAATGTTTATTTTCCCCTTTTTAGGTCCAGGACTTCTTGTTTGATAACGGCTTGATGGATCAGAGGTACCATCACAGCTTTCTGCTCAGGTCCCCTGGTGGCCATCTCGCTGCGCGTCACCACATTCACACTTTGACCCTTTCTTTGCATCTTAGCCCTAACTCTCTTCACATTCTGCGTAGGTGTCGACTGATTTTCCTACAATTTTGCTATCAAGATCACGCAATCTTCAATTGCACGGTCCAGCTATCTACAATATCGGCAGGATTTCCTAGTGGGGTTCGGGCAGTCTCTTGCAAAGTGACATGCTTCTCCACAGTTATATCATATTAGCTGACCTCGTCCCCGTCCTGCACTTCCACCGCGTCCTCCTCCCCTACCCCTTGATGGGGAGCCGCCTATACCTATGGGGGTCCTTGGTGATGCAGGGTCTGATTGTACCCTGCATAAGTTTCCTCAACCAATCATCAAATCATATGTCTAGAAGTTTTGTTCGTCATGTCCCACTGATCTGCAGAACCTACATTGTTGTTGCTTTACCTCTGGAACGTATGTAGCAAGGCGGGGATAGTGGTTAGTATCGTGCAGCCCTGCGACGTGACAATCATCGCACCAGAGCACTGGCCCACTAGGTCCCGCAGCTTCCCTAGGGTGCAATGGGCTCGGTCACCCGGCCTACACATAATTTGCTAATAAAAGACAGTTATCCTTGGTGTGGCCATTCACCCAACATTGTATGCACCATCTTTCGAGGCTAGATTTTTCCTCTCGTTCCTTTCGCAGGTTCTGGATCTATACATGCATCGCTTCCAGCTGTCCCTGGATCTGTTGGACGCCCAGCTGAGTCTCGTCCTGAGGTGCAGCTTCTAACTTCATGGCACCTTCCAAGGCCTTCTCCTACAATTCAAAAGTTTGGTGCCCCATAGGTACACGCAGGTGAGGTGGAAACATGGAAATAAACCACTCCGTGTGTTGTCTATCATCATATTGGAATCCCTCTTCTTTGATCACCTTCTTTAGTCACTAATTGGCCTCCCACAAAGATTCAAAAGGTCCTTGCTTGAAATCCTTTAGATAAACCACGATTTTGGAGTAGGAATTAGGTTTCTTGAACTCTTGTTTCAGGGCGTTCTTAATTTCTTCAATGGTTGCATTTTTTTTTTAGTCGATGTATCCCATGTACCATTCCAAAGCTCTTCCTTCGAAGGCAAGGGACAGTTGTGCCCTTTTCACCGCATCACTAGCCACATTCTGTGTATTCCATACCGATCCTCCGACAAACTAGACTTGATCCATATCTTCATCCCCTACACCCTTAAAGGTCGGAAATTTCATGTGTGCATCCATGTCGTCTTCCCGTGGCAGAGGGGTCGGTGAATTCTTATCTCTAGGCTGATTTGAAAGTGGTGTGGTTGGAGGACTCTGCGAAGCTGCTTCCCTTACTAGACTGTAGACCAATCGATCTCCTTCTAGGTTGGCCCTATAGTACTTGCCACTCTACGTTGTGCTCTCGTCCATATCAGAGGTCATTCACTCAGTATGGCTACACAGAATACTCTTTTCGCATAATAATACCTTGATCAATAATGGCAAAGTCTTCAGGAACTTACCTCGGAACCCCATGAAGAATTTTTTCTCTGCTTCAAAGTAGGAGACAAACTTATCGATGGAAAATTTTGTTACAAATCCTCCTAACACACTGTCTACCCAATGTTCCACTGTGTGAGTGGTGGTGTTATCAGTTTTTTCTAGATGTTGGATTAGTTTGGGGGTCCAATCGGTGATCCGCTTGTCCTTCCAACACTTCTAAAACTAGACCAAACTTGTGAGCCACTCCTGGAGCTTGATTGCAGTCGTTACAAAGAAGATCTCGTAGATATCTTTGAAAATGTACTTATTCTTCCACTCTTCGGTGGTCAACCTCTTACTGCGGTTTTCTTTTATGGAAAATTCCTGAACTTGTTGTTCAAACCATTCATCAATTCCCTTTCTCTCCAGCTTCTAGTATGGCCTTGGAATTACCCAATCCCTCTCTCAAAATGCTCCAGGTCCCGGCAATGAAACCATTTGTTGGCTTGAGGGGTCCTGACCCAGGTTTGGATGTTCAAAGTTCGCCAACAAACCCCTATACTACTGGCCCTTTCGGCAATGACCTGCTTGCGCAGGCAAAAGTCTCACCCGAAGTAGTATGGATGGGTGTTGGAACCAGGTTTTTGCACCCTGGGAGAGGGTAGGTAAGTCAAACAAAGCTGCGTTCACCCTGATCGTGACCCAATCCGGTATCACTGAGCCTAGATTCCCTTCGCATCCACGTGCGCAACAGCAATATTACTCACACAAATCAACAGATCGAGAATTCATATAACAATACACAGCTATTTCAGATATTCTTGTATGAAGCAAGTAGAACAAACCCAGATCACAGCATAAATAAGTACACAAGTATGTTCGCAACTTAAACCAATAAAACAGAAGCATATACTAAGTAATCAAGACGTCACAGATTCATATCACAGCAATTCCAGTGGATTCAGATAGGCAACAATACTTCCGCATTCATTAATCTTTCAGATATACATACAAAACCCCAAAAACCCAACCTGCACACACAGCGGAACAAAGGCCCTCCACGCACACAGCAACAGGAGTCCTTACCCAAAAATCCTGACCAGATCTATCGATTTTCACTTAGCAGCAATCTCTTATCATTCTTAGCTTGTCCTACAACTCAAAAAGGTTCAACTACTTATACTATTCTATCCTATGTCCAATGGTCTACAAACCGTGGTTTGCGGACTCTTGGTCTACCCTTGACCCATTTACAATTCTTTAGGGGCTTTTACCCACCCCAAAACCCCTGCGCTATACTAAATATAATCATAAATATACAAAATGGACCAGTTTCGTAGCTTTGTAGGAGACCATGTTCCAACACTTCCCAAAGTGGAAAGTCCCAACTCATAGACTATCGCTCCATCCCATGCTACATATAATAGATTGAATCTCTCCATGCTTCCATCCTTGGCCATGTTGGCCTTGTTGGATCCAAGCATCATCCTAAAAATGTGAAAAATAAGAAGTAGAGACATATGGATGAACATGTACAATGTCAAACCATACTCTCCCAATAGTAACCACCATAGTAAAGCCTCCTGCAGCCATACCAAATCATCATAAACCCAATTATGAGAGCCATACTCTCTCAAAATAAGCCACCGCAGAAATGCCTCTTGCTGCCATACCATACCATCATCAAACAAAGTATGAGAGCCATACTCTCTCAAGATAATCCACCGCAGCAATGATTCTTACTGCCACATCACATCATCATCATCCCAAGTATAATGACCATTCTCTCCCAACAAAATCCAACGCAGTAAGGCCTCCTGTTGCCAGCTTGCATCATCATCATGCAATGTATGGGGAAAAGTAAACCCATTCTCTCCCAAGACTAACCAAAGCACCAAGGATTATTGATTCCACCTTACATGATCATGATGAAAGTCATGGAGCAACAACATATTGATTGATGTGTGGAATGTAACATCAAAACAATACAAACAAGCTCCATGCGGCCACGTTATGTGAGAGTTGTACCATGTCCCAAACAAAATTACATACATGAACATAGGGTATGTCATGTGATGGCCAAAATATCTTAACAATAACCAGTGCAACCATGCCTCTTGTTGCTGCATAACATCATTAATATACATGGCATGGACCATACAAATGTGAGATGTTGGGTAGTAACCATACTCACCCAAAAGCAACCAGCGCAGCCATACTTCTTTTTGCCCTGTATCATATATCTGAAAGTAGGTTTTCAACCCCTAGCTCATCCTCCTCATCCATCCATCCCACTGTGGATGATGAATCATGTCATGCTCAAACTTGGTATCCACCCAAGGTAGAATACCATTATCCTCCATTTGATAAACTTTGCACTCCATGAGATGTTGAAGTGCACCTCCCTTAAGGTCTCTCCATGAGATCCTCTCATCAATGTCCCAATAGAACCCATAAGGTTCCCGATATGTTGTAGGTAGAAACCTCTCTTTGAGTTGTGAGATGCCCATCAAGAAGACTTCATCCTGATAATGGAAAATTATATCCACCTCAAGATGTCTACCATATATTATATGTCCCTCCAATGCTTCATGAGTGAAGTTGTCCTTGGAATGCTCCAAGAATAATGGGGCCCTCATCTCATCATTGTTTCTCAGTGACAGTGTTGATGATCTACATGGTGATGCATCTGCTATCTCATGGCCATACAAAATGTTGAACTCATAGCCTGGCATTATATTGATTAGGAATAGGCTCATCCCATTCTCCAAAACTCCACACTTCAACACAAAGTGTTGTGTGTAGATCAAAAATGATAAATTGGGATAGTTATACATCTCCTCCTTGACCAAGTCAAGGGTCTTCTACGCAGTGATAGTTTGTTTCTCCAAATCAGCAAGGTGCTCTAACCCTTGGTTATGCAATGGCTATGATAGTATGATCTCAAAAATCTCAATATGAGGTACTGAAATAATATGAGATGGAAATGTTTACAAACCTTGGATAAGTTGAATCTCAAGAAAATCTTGCATGGCTACAAGAGTTCCTCCAATAGGTGTAATGGCCTCTCCAACTGCTCGGAATGGTGATGACTGCTCCTCTTCTACTGTACCAGCGTTGTTATATGCCTCCTCTTCCTCATGCATCTCATGAATCATGCATGGAACTCCCAATGTCAAGAGCTCAATACCATATTTCAAAGATGCAAGTGCTCCTTCTCCCTATGCAAGTACTTATGTAGCTGGTGGTGGTGGTAGTGGCTCCTCTTCCGGAGTGATAATGATGACATCTTCCTTTGGTTCCTCATGTGCTAACTCCTCAATTATGGGAAGTGTCTCTATAGAAATTGTATCTGATTTTCTTCTACCAAACTTCTTCTTCAATAGTTGAATGAAATCTGCATAAGAATTCATCCATGCATGTTTCAAATGACTGAACCATCAATCCTTTACTTCACCCTCAAGGTGCAGTGCTGCAATCTCAATAGCCTCTCTTTCTACTACTGGTTATAGCTGAAAGAATTCAGCTAACTCTTTCCTCCAAGTGTTCAATGTGCTTGTGGATGATCCATCAAATGTGGGCAAGAAGAGTCTATGCCTCTTTCTTCTATTGCTATTGTGGGATCTCCTTTCTTCTTTGAGTTGTAAAAATTGTTGGAGAGTTAAATTATCCTTGAGTTCTATAGACTGTGATTTGTACTCGGATAGATATCTACTTAGGGTCTCATACCCCAAATCTCCTTCATATTCATACCATTCACCTTCCTTCTCAAAGAAAGTGGATCTAGTAGAATGTTGTGGAGCTCTTTGCCTTTCCAATTGTTTCTGCTGCTGATAGGAAGTGCTTGGACCTCCCTCATTCTGAAATATTCTTAGATCCTCCTTTTTCCTTTCTCTTTTCATTTGTTTGACCTCCTTGGAGATATCCTGCATAGATATAAAGAGAAATGAGGCAAAATTTAATCCCTTCGTCATTGTAGATCTCTACTTTTTGCTTCTTCTTATGATGTCATAAGATGTATTTCCCACAAGCTGAGCCAAATATTCCAAAATGGAAAAGACAGAAATATAGAAACACAATAACTGGAAACTATAGCAATGAACAAATAAACTAAATAAACCATATAAATATGTAGAATAGTTGAGCCATATTATTATTAGGAGGTGAAAATACAAGTACAACAGTGCTCAAAATATGAGACACTCAAGCCAAACAAGTAGGCTAGAATGACTCTGAAGCCCTCTCCTCAAAGGCATTGCGTAACTGTTGGACTGTTGGAGGTTATACTGCGTTGTGCCTGCTACAACTGTTGGCTGAAAATAGAAGTGTATATCTGGAAGTTTCGGAGCTCAGATGATGCCAGGATTTTAGATCTGGGCTCTATGATGAATACCCAAGATAACCCAAAAAGGATTTCCAGATCTGACAAACTTGGAAAATCACCCTCTTAAGGTCGGAAACTATGTCACGGCTGGGTATGCAGATCTACTGCATAATATGAAGATATGATGGATTCAATAAGGCACAACCAACTCAATGCATAAAGGGTTTATCCCTCCTTCATATCCTTAAGCCAGAAGCTCAAGATCTGTCTCCTCCTTCCTCCTCGAAAAGATGTAGTTGTTGGATACACAACAGCTAGATAAAATTGTGTTGTCAAGGATGGAGAATATATAGCCTGATCATAAATAATTCTAATCAGCTCAATAATTATGGAAACAATGTGCCCAAAGTGAGGAGATGGTCCCTCATGGTATTTCTAGCTAAAATACTGGAAACTTCCTTCCTCCTTCAGATCTACAATATTGGACTGTGCAATTCCTTGGGTAATTGTTGCTGCATGGAGGTGTGAAATGTCGGCCTAAAGGTAAAATAACAATATGAAGCTCCTGGAAGACTGATCTTGAAGCACAAGGTGAAAGGATGAATCCTCCACCGGTTTCCTAGTTGAAAATTCTAGAAACAACCTCCTCCTCTCAAACCCTCAAGCAGGAATGCATAGTTCCTGAGACTGAATGTACTATAGAGAGGGGTTGAATGTGGCACCAATGCCTGATGGTGTATGGAAACTCAAAGAAACCTTCCCAGAGTAGGCACTCGAAGTTCCACGTGGGTAAGGGTGGGATTTCCGCTCAGAAACACCCGTGTGCTAAACAACACTGCAGACTTAGCTAAACAATTGAAGCATGCAAAGAAATTTCAAATGAAAAATCTCGATCTAAGCAAATCAATAATAAAAATGTAAAGCCTTCCTTCTATTTATGCCTTCATCTCCTTTATATGATTTGTGAACCTTCCATAGCACTGGCCCACCTCATAACTATGCTGCATGTGGCCACTAGCCTCCATGAAGACTGCGTTGTCTCTCCATGTTCTCCACCATCTCTGCATTTAATTCCCCCTCCCTTCATCATGTGTGAATTATATGCACCACTTCCTCCACTATTTCATCATTAATTATCTATGATCTTAATTTTAATGCACCATGATCTCATTTGACTTCCTCCATGATCTCCATGATATTATCATTAATGTTGCATGATCTCCACTCTTCCTTCATTAATAATCTGCTCCACTACTCCATAATTCATATCTACTTCTAAATTATCCACATACATGCATCAAAAGTGGATTTTATTCATCTATGGTTATGGGTCCCTCCACCCTCTTATTTACTTAATTAATTAGAAAAAGTAAGAACTTTAATATTCCAATTAATGGGTGAAAAAGTGGGAATATTACAGCTTATGTATAAAATTCTCATCCTCCCATGTGGAATCTTCAGCTGGTAAGTTCTTCCACTTGATGAGATACTATGAAATTGATCGATTTCGTAGCTATAGAGTTCTTATTTGCATGACCGCTTCAGGTTCCAATATGATTTTTCCTTCCTCGTCAAGTTCTACCAATATTGTTTGAACTGGGACTTGCTCCATCTATAGTATCCATGTTATCAGATCCTTGCCATCAAACTTCCTCATATAAATCTTTTTTTTTCTCATCATGAGTTTCATCTACTACCGTTTCACCATTAGGAATCATTTCTTGTAGCAACTTTGTCAAACCTTCCTTCAAACTTTCCATGTCATTATTCATGTATTCCATGTTGCCTTTAAGTTTTTCTTTTATACCATTGATCTTATCTTCCACACCATTCTTCAAACCGTCCATCTTATCTTCCACACATTTCTTCAATCCATCCATGTATTTCTTCAAACCATCCAGCTTAGCTTCCATTTCATTTTTTGTTACTCTTTGCGAGAGCGAAATTTGTTGCACTTGGTATCATAATTTTGATACATCATGTTTCACTTCTTCCTCTTCACAAGTCATAGTAGAGCCTTTTCAAGGCTAATTGGTGTGGAATTATTTTTAGGGGGCATTTAAGAACCCAATATTGATATCTATGCTTCAATATGCCCTTGGAGTCACTTCAAACTAATTTCTCAAAGAACACTTATCCAATTTAAAAACAAAAATACACACTTTTTTCTTTCTTTTGAGGAGCTCAATATTGAAACTTTTGTATCTTTGTAATTTTGGATCTCCAAGATTGGATCTTTGGTCTTGTAGTATCCCTCTACCTCTAATTTCCAATGCCACAGGTCATACCTAATTTGGATTCCTCAAGATAAAGCTATGCCTTATCTCCCACAATGACCTAATTATGGACTAGTTCTGTACAGTGAACTTGTACGGGGTGATATGTGTCAATGTTTTGACCATCAACTCTGAAATCGATACAAAAGAAACTAAATTTCGTGCAATTTCAGTCACATTTTACATAATTACAATCCGATGTCTGAAACAAAATTTATGAAGATTTTCCCTTGGCCAGCTGTATGAGATGAAATTCTGGAACCTGTAAAAACCCTAACTTCCACAGATCATATCTCTGAAGGTGTTGCGAACCAAGGTTTAAAATTTTTACCCGATGTTCCTCAGGATTTTGGCTCAAATGGGTTTTTTTTTATCTTCTAAAAATTTGCATAAAAAATTTTATAGAAAAAATTCCAAGATGACTTGCTTGCAGTAGCAAAACCCTAGAATCCAAAGCTCTGATACCAAATGTTATGAAACCAACTCACAAAATAGAAGAAAATATAGATAAAAGACTTAGAATTAATCAGCCTCTTCGAGAGGGAAACCTCCTTTATAGTACATAAATGAACAATTATTGGATGATACAAATGACAAAACCTCCTTTATATACATAGGAGTCCAAGGGGTCACAATATAATCCTAGCCGACATAACAATAACAATGTAAGGGATGTCTAGCAGAGAGAAGAGGCCAACGGGCCCGGTTACAATCCCAACGCAACCCACTTGGGGTGGCCACATGGCCCCCCATGGAAACTTAAATGCAACGTTAATTGCCCATCTGCGTTGTGCATTCACTCCGGTTCGCCGCCATTACCTGTGCATTGGTCTGTGCACTCTTCTTCAAATGGTGCAGGATCGCTCAACTTCTCCCGTTTGCTCCATTGATGGCCACCGCCCTCTGTTGCCTCTGAACTCGCTCTGCCCCGGAGGTGCTGCTACAGGCAGAGAGAGAACAAATACAGGGCGACGGTGTGCACTGCATAGCTGTTTGGAAATCGCTCCAGGACTCCATCACTCTCACAGTAACTTCTGCCCGATTCATTTTAATTCTCATGGTTTTCCGGTTTCGTTTGATAATTCTTCTGTTATAGCTGCTGCTCCCTCCAGAGGCTGGGCGAACTCATCCAAGGTTTTCACCATGCCCAGATTGAGGCAGCGAATGGCTTGTAGAAAGGGGGCTTCTCGGGGGAGATCCCTGGGCGAGCGCCCTCCCCTCAGCCACCATGTCGATAGGCCTCTGGAGCCTACTACTAGACGTCCTGCTCTTTCATCTTCGGGCCCTCCTGGTCCTCGCCCTGATTTTCTTGACATGGCGCCCCCCCGTTCTGACCCTCCGCCCCTTGTTCCTCCTTCGTTCCCTCCCCAGCCCTTCGTCGCCGCCTCCTCCCCTACTCCAAGCGGTAGTTTCCTCAGACAGGCCACACAACACACTGAATTGCGCTTTGACCGTGCTTTTGACCACCCTTTTTCTGTTTTCCTTACTGTTACGTTGAGCGAGGAGCTCCCCTTCCCTCCTGCCTCTCACCCCAGTCTCTTGCAGCCTCCCTCAGCTCCTGCTTTTGCTCCCCCTTCTGTCCCCAACCCGGCTCATTTCACCCCTTCCTCCTGCGCGCCCTCTGTCCCCTTCCCTTCCTCCTCGGGACATTTCAATTTACAGGTGGACGCAGGATTGAATGAAGACGAAGAGAACAAGGCTGCTGACGGGGACCAGGACGACCAGTATGGCTGCAGAATTATGGAGGAGCACTCTGCTTAAGATTAAATGCTCTCTCACCTCCATGACAAATTTCCAGTATGAACTCTGCTTTAAAATTTTTGCTAGTTTCAGGTGTTTCAATGAATGCGCATAGCAGATATAGCTGCATGTATTTTTGTATCTTTACAGCTTTCATATGCACAGAACAGTTAACTCTTCGCCGGTTTCCCAATTATTGGGCGGTGTATCTACTTATGAACGAACTGGTTTCCCGTTAATGGGCAGTTCAATATCTAGTCTGACAGTAGCACTCAAGCCCGGCCTCAGGCTTACTCAGCTGAGCCGTGGCAGTTTTGTAACTTTATGTTCATAATAGAAATAGCGTAATTTAGCAACAAAAAAAAAAAAAACAATGTAAGGGAAAAATAATAACAATAGTGGGCTTCTATGGGGAACAATAATAACAATATGGGGACTACATGGGCACAAAAATAACAATAAGAAGCTACATTAAAAATAACAATAAGGGGATACACTAGTATTATAGGGACCTAACATAGTGGTGAGTTATTATTTTACAAAAAATAACTAACATGGTTGGCATCATTTTATAAATTTCAATGTATCAACGAATATGGTTTGCCAATAATAATTGACCCTTAGGATTTTGTGAGCAGTAGTTTTAGAAGCAGAATTTCCTCCAAAAAATCCTATGTGGAATTATTTCATTAGCTTATTAGACTCTTCTTTACTAACACATCGAAGGATCACTCCGTCGGGGCTCATCCAACCAAGGCAATCTTGGGTCAAAAAGAACTTAGTTGCCTTTAATCTTAGGGATCTCCTTTTATGATCAAAAAGGTGAGGAGGAGCCAAAATTTTATGCAAGTAGTATATTATATCTGCATACCAATCATCCTTTTCAAGTTCAATAGAGGTGGCCCATACCTGCTCCTTTTCTCCTTCTTGAATGGATTCGTCATTACTTTTAGTCAACATTTTAGACAAGCCTTGACCTTTGATAATTTTCTTGGGGCAGATATCCATTTTCCCCTAGATCCAAGTCAATCATCTTGTGATAACATATCTCTCACGGTAGGGTATGTAACATATGCATATATCTTGTTGTAGCCCACATACTCCCTAAAATACTTGAGAGATTTAACAAGGGCATAAGCTTGATTTTCAGTGATCGTGTACCTTGTCTCAACATATCTAAGTGGCTTACTCATGAAGGATATCAACCTCTCTCTTCCCTCATCATCCTTTTGCATGAGTACACCATTGATAGTGTCTTTAGAGCCAAATAAATAAATAATGAAATCCTTGGTATAATTAAGGTTCGCTAGAACAAGAGCAGAAGTAATTACTTCTTTAATTTTCTCAAAAGAAATAACCATTGTATTATCCCATATGTAAGGAATTTATTTCTTTAAGAGGTTATTTATGGTTTTGACGATTTCTGCAAAATTTGGTACGAACCCCCTCACGAAATTGATTTTTCCAAAGAACGATCTTAAGGAGCCTTTGTCCTTTGGGGAAAGGTATATTATTGATTACTTGGATCCTTTTAGGGTCAATGCTAATATTGTCTTTAGACACTACATGGACTAGCAACTTACCCTTATCGAACCCAAATATAGACTTTTTAGGATTGAAGGATATGTTGTGTTTCCTACATTTCTCGAATACTTTCCTCAAATGTGTGTAGTGGTCTTTTCTTTATTTGGAAGCCACAATGAAATCATCTTGGTATATTTCCATGATTTTTCCTATGAGGTCTCTAAAAGTGATATCCATGGTTATTTAGAAATTGGACCCAAAATTGAGCATCCCGAAGGGAATCATAAGTTACATATAGGTTCCCCATGGTGTGGTAAAGGCAGTTTTCAAATGATCTTCCTTATTTACAACAACTTGATCGTACCCAGAAAAGCCATCAAGAAATGACATCATTTGTGATCTGATTATTCTCTACAAAAATTTCTCCATATTTGGTAACGGGTAATTATATTTTATTCATAGTTGGTTTAGATCCCTAAATTAAATACACATCCTAATTTTGTAAGTCTTTGTATGGATGATCATAGTTTTTGAGATCCATGATGAATGTTAGATGGGAGCAATAATCCCAGCATCAACCATCTTTTGGAGTTCTTCTTTAACCAAGGGATAGAGCCTAGGATTCACTCATCTCAACTTTTTTCTTACAGGTTTAGCTCCTCCTTTCAGTGCAATGATGTGTTGTATGATTTTAGGATTATATGCTTTAAGGTTTTCATAATACCAAGCGAACACATCCTTGAATTCCCTTAACAATTTTTGGAGTTCATCCCTTTCTCAGATACAAGGTTGAGGTTGACTATGTAAATTCAATAGAGACTATCATGCTTCGTTATGTTATGATCATCCCTATCTAAATGTTGTTCATTGATTAGATCCTCCTCTTTTTTGGGTGGTTCTTCATTATTTTGGAGGAAGTTATTTATCTATCTATAATTTTCAAACGCAGGCCAATAGACCTCATAATTAGGAATGTAAGGTTGATAAATGGTGTCAACCACACATATCCATATCTTGGAAATATTATTATCAATGATTGAGGAATTGGATGTCATTATAGCTAAGGCATTGGCCATGTAGTTGAAGGTTTGTTCAAGAGCTCAGAAGGATACCTCTTTAAAATATTTGATCATATGGATGATCCTTTCCCTATAGTGTTTCAATCTCTCATGCTTGGTATTAAAATTTCCTCTTATTTTTTAAACAACGAGGTTAGATTCCCCTATTATCAATAGTTCTTGAATTTTCCTTAGTTGTGCAACTTCAAGTCCTAATAATAGGGCTTCATATTCAACCACATTGTTGGTGCAAGTGAATTGGAGTCTCAAGGGAAAAATTAAATATACTTCGAATGGAGAGATAAGGATAATACCCACCTTAGATCCTGATTTAGAGTGAGCCCCATCAAAATACATTATCCAAATCCCCTGAGGAGGTGGAGCTTTAATGGACACATTTTTAAAAATCCTCCATTCCCCACGCTCAACATTTTCTCCATTCAAGTCTTCATCAGGATCTTCTAAACAGGTAATCATGAGAGCCAAAAATTCATGCATAGGAATGTATGTGTAATAATTTTCACTCATAGGGAGGTATACACTAGACTTATCTTCATCGACGAACATTCTCATATCCTCTATGAGTTGCTTGGATAAAACAATCCCATGTGTTGGATTAATTTCTACTACAATTATGATCATGGTGAATTCCTTCTAAAGATACTCATGGAAGAAAACCCTTACTTCCATTATTCCTTGTATCTTGACCTATTTTATATTTAATATCAACTTATCAGTGTATTCTTTGGAAAATTTAAGTCCAAGCCTTTTCATGATACTTAGGGGCGTGATATGGGTAGAGCTTCCAAAATTCAAGGTGCAATTTCTTAAGATGTGACCATTGATACTTAGAGCTATATAGAAAGGTTCATGCATATTCAAATCTATCTTAAGAGGAAGGTCTAAGGTAGAAAGATCTAGAGGTATTTCCTTATACTTCTTTCTTTTTCCCTTCTTAGTTTTGGGAAATGTTTTATCTTCATAAAGTGATGAGTCGTCAGCCTCTATGGACAGGTTATGATCATTGATTTGTACCATGTTAATGGAAGTATCCTTCATGGCTTCTTATTTCTAACATAAAAACCTAATTTCCCAGTAAGGGCATTGAAATAAGCATCCAGGACCACTTCCCTTTGGGGTCTTAGTTCCTATGGAATCAACTAGATCATAATGTTGAATCTTTGATTGAACTCAACAATGGATTAATCCTCATCCCTTTTACTGGAGAGGAAACCCTTGTAAAACTCAACCACATCTCTCTCATGAAACTGTGTTCTTTTGAATTCTTTAGAAAAATCATCCCAGGAGGAAGTAGAGGATGGGATTAAGGATTGATACCACATGCGGGAATTACCTTGAAGTGCCATGGAAAAAGATATCATGTTGGTTTCTTCACTATAATATTGATCACATAATCAATACTCAAACTTTATGAGGTTCTCTTAGGGATCTTATTCTCCAGTAAATATTGGTCTACATAGGCCTTCTGGAAGAGGGAGAAGAATGGCACCAATAATATTGGAAAATTTTAAGGGATCGAAAAATCCATGCTTATAACTCTTTCGATTGAGTGCCCTGTCAAATAAAGGAGTATGAGGTGACTCGTCACCTCTTCAATGGTAAGCCAAGATTTTAGTGCCTTCCATTATAAGAAGGGTTTTGTAAAGTTTCCATAAGAATGATTCTATTATTGTTAATTAATCAATTCCTCAATGATTCACTAGGGAGGTTGACCTACTTCCTCCCCGACAACGGCGCCAAAAATGTTACCACTCAAAATAGAAAGGATCCTAGGAGGGGTTCCTATAGAGAAATAGCCTACTATCACCTCAACTAAAGCTCCCTACTCTTTATGGAATTTCACTGATGGGAGGAATGATGCAAGCCTTCCCATTAGCTCTCATGCCAAGACACATGCTCATCTAGACCCTAGATTAGCTGCCAAGTGTGTGGTGCAAGAGTGTAGCCAAATAGGCAAGGTGTTCCAAATGCATCATCATCGTCAAACAAATGGAACATGAGCAAGAAATGGAAGATGTTGAAGGCTCCCATGAAGTGGAAATATTCTCTCTGCTATGGTGGAGGCATGTGACTCTCAACGCTCACCCTACAAGTGTCAATATGACCCTCTGAAGGGCTTGGACCTCGTATAGGGAGACCAAATCCCAAATGAAGACCACCTACAACCCTGTATAAGATCCATTGTGTATCCTCACCTTCTAATACAACCAATCATTAGTGAAATTGATTAAATGAGCTTACAAACCATGATATCAAGTAGACACTTCATAGTGGCATGTCCTTCCATAATGGGCTTCAGAATGTACAAGTGCCTCCAAGTTCAAGAATAAGTTTAACCAAGGACACTATTAGGTGGTTTCAACCTCTAAGGGGATGACATTTCCATTGTACATACATCAAATGGAAGGTGGTATGTGAAATAATTATGGAATGGAGTGGGGCATCAAGGGAAAGCTCCAAGCCACATGCCATAGTACAAGGGAAGATAAGATAAGGGAATCCCACACTTGGGTATATGAGTTTAGGAGGGAGAAATTGTGGTACATTAGTTACCCTAGCTATTGTTTTTCCACCCTTCCTCATATGCATTTTTCCTTTTATATATTTTTCTTTTGTAACTGATTGGGGCTCCATGGGAATGAGAGCATGATGTGTAGGATGTAGCAGTGAATACCACCTTTAGGTGGGGCATTTCATTTCCCACCAGAGGTTGGGACAATAATGGGTTCCTAAATGATGTAAGGGGCCAATGTGAGGGGCTCCAGGAACCAGGGTGATGGCCATGATGAAATGGGTAGAGTTCATGGTTGGATTTTTCCCACATGCTAAATATGTATTTCGTCACAATATTTTTCAATTTACGGTACATTTCTTGTTGAGAGTGGATAAATTATTATTTTTATTTTATTTTAGCTGCTTCAACCTCTATGTTATCGTACCAAGCTCAACCCAAGGTGTGGACAAGGGGAGGGGGAGGAAAACCCCTTGTGGACCCAATAGAAAAATGTGGACTCATATGGAAAATATAGTGAATGGGATTATAATGAGAGGAGGGAAGTGATGTATATGGTGTCAAAAATTGGGACCATGCAACCAATATTGGGGTTTCCTATGTAGTGCCACCCCTAAAGCTAGTATCCATTAAAGGAGATTCCACGGGACTAGGATACAAGGTTTACCATCAAATTGATAGAGGAACAAGAGTACGAACCAAGCCCACTCTTTCTGCCAAATCCCTCCATTAATCCATGCCCAAGAGTTTTCATGATAATTAAACAAAAATATCCAACTACACAATGAAAAATACATACCTTCAAGGTTGGAAGGTCCACCTTCAAACATACGATCATGATCATAGATGTGCGAGGGAGCATATGGCTAGCTCAGGTGGCGGAGATAATGGCACATCGAGCTATTTGGTGGATGAAAGGGGTTTTTGGCTGTTGTTTAAGGACCATATAGGAGAAAAAAAATCTCATAGGGATAATACCCATAGGTGGTGGGTAACAAGGCCCAAATATTCTTTAATCCCCAATAGCAATAAAATAGGAAAAAACATCAAGGGACAAGAATGGGTTGCATTGTACAAGGCAGTTTTGATTGCATGGAGCATTGGAAGAGACGGATGGTTGTTCTCTGGGGAGACATGAAAATAAAAAGTCTTGGAGATGGAGAGCTAAGAAGAATTCATATCTGCGTAGTGGAGATGCAGAGAATTAACTCTCACGCATAAGCATAGTAAGAGAGCAGAGCAATGATTAAAACACGCAGTGATCGAGCTCTAGAGAAAGTGAACCAACTAAGGAACCTTAAAAGAGGCTTTTGGGTGAAAAACATTGTGAAGGTAATTGGCTTGAATAAATGTTGAAGAACAACTGGAAGCTTATGGATTGATGAACCAATGGCTAGGAGAGAAGCACCCAAGTACTTGGGAGATGATGAACCAATAGGCGTTGATATAATTGGTGCACACTCTCATTGATGAATTATCTGGTTAAAATGGCTAGGCTCCTCTAGTAACTTATATATTGATGAATATTCCTTAATGTGGACTCCCTTATCTTGAATGCGAGCTAAAAACTCTCTGCATTGTGGTATCTAAGAAAGGATGTGATTATGCCTTAAAATATTGAATGATAAGGTGTGTAGCTAGTGGATGAATGAAATGTGGTCGTGTGGTATCTTGTTTTAGTTGTTATGTTGGTTGAAATTCCTCAAAAGAACTCCACCTCGTGCACTAGAACCTGGCTCGGGGGTGATAACTACAAGTAATTGTTGTTATTTTTCTTTGGTTGGGTGAAGAGTTAGAGTCTCACCCTCAGATGTCAGGTCTCATATAAGATAAGTTCCTTCTTGTGTTTTGTGCTTGAGCTTGTTACTATGTCTCTGTCATCTACATGGAAATAATGTTATGATAAATGCCATGAAGTGATGTTCTTTCATACATGAAGAATTTAAATGATTGTGTAAATGTCTTATGATATGGTCCATTACTTGTGGATGTACTAATCCTGAAATAGAATAAGCCTGCCAACGCATGAAAGGATTGACATCTTCATAAATGAGAAATTTAATTGTGTAGACCTCTTGGTATATTTGGTATTTGTGATATTTATTGGCATAAGTTGATAATAAGTTATTTCTTGTGCAAAATTGTTCCATGAACATTTTATTTGGAATGATTTAATTCCTATAATTATCCAAGTTTGCAAATTGGATGAAATGGTCTGTGTATTGAGAGTGGGTAGATATATGTAATATTGATCATTATATTAAAGGAATGGATCAATTTCTATGTCCATTCTAAGCCTAAATCAAATCTAATAATCCAAGGATGGAGGATAGGTAAAATCCTTGTTTTTAAACTGCTCTTTGTGTTTTAATGATTCACATAATTGGCATGTATATTTGGCGGATGTTTATTTATAATCTTAGGATGGATAACATTAATCATATTATTAATATAATATATATTTGTGTTTAATGGGCTGGGCCTAGCCCTATTGAAATATTTGGAGGGATAACATGCATTTTTCCTAGTTTTTATATATATACACACATGCACACAATAGGTGCTAAAGGAGGAGTCTGTTGAAAAACCACAGGGTTCAAGCTTATTCATATATAGAAAGCGAGAACCAAGCCTTAGTAATCATAGGGCCCAGGTGTTAAACCGCAATAGCTTACATATAATATAACCAATTTGATCGAGTTTTGAGGGTGAAAAATCCCAGGTAGTTCAGCTTTCACTTAAGTCGTGAGGCTGACAATTCAGAGATCGGAAATGCTAGGGAACATAAACCTGGTAGGTCAAACCACTGAGTGCCATAAAAAAACGCATGGGAATGGGATATCTAGGTTGCTTATGGATGAGCATCCATGGTCATTGGATGACCCTAGAGGTTTTAAGTGGAGAACCAATGGAAATTCCCGTGCTCAAACTTCTGTGACGATTTGGCAGTGGGGCTTGTTGAATTTCAAAGACGATGAAGACAACCCCAGCCAAATAATAAGTGAAACCCCCTTGGTGGAATCCATGGTGATGTGGAGTATGACATGGAGGATGCGATGAGGGATGATTTCACCCCATATCCTCGACCTCGGAATATTTGGATGCAGGGCTCGATAGAACTGTCAGGATTTATTACTCGAGATGACTTGGCATGTTAGGGCCCATTTTGTGGGTACATGTGTCACGAGGCATAAATAAGTTGGTGCTTATGTTTGGTAAGTGGTTGAGCCTAAACACAGAGTTGGGAATGCCAATGCAGCCCAAAGGAATGCCCCTGACTATTTCAGTGGGGAGCAAGACGATAACCCTCTGGGGATTCTTTGCAACGGATTGCATGGTCTTCAAGGGGCCTGCACCCATATACCCCTCTTATGGAACACCTGTGTTATATATTGGTTCACACCTGCTATATAGTGGGCTATTACATGACTAGTATGAGCAGGTTGACAACTGCATGGATTTACCACATGGGTAGTGACATGGAAAATGATCGGGATAGCCACATGGGCGCCATGTGAAAAATTAAATGATGTGCCATTTTTTGATAATATATATTTAAACGGCCATATATTTTGGTTTGGCTGTCGAATCGAGACAATTTTCATATTTTTGGAATCAACTCGACGAGATAGATGCAATGGAATTATCCATTTTAATTTTTAAGTAAGTCAAAAAAAAAATCGAAAAATTTGGGCCCCATTTCCATAACTAGACCTTGGAGATTGGGTCATCATAGTAAGTACCCTTTCTAACATTTGTTTTGAGTTGGGTTTAGTAGGGGGTATGCTACAGAGTGGTATCATAGCTTCTAGGTTAAACACTCAGATTGGAAGGGCATCATCACATAATTAATGAATGAGGGTTTAACACTGGACTTTGGGAGATCCAGTGAGGCCTTAAAGCCTCATGTAGAGAATTATAACTATCACTGTTTGCATATTTATTATGTGTGATACTTGGTATATATTATTGTGATAATTTCATGTGGCATAGTATTGATGATTTACGTGATTTACTAATGTTAATACCCTAATTGAGGTGTCATGTTGCAACTAGATTTGCAAAAAAGAATTTCCATAAGCAAACCAAGATGATGGTGATTATTATGCAGTTGAATTTTGTTAAAATATAATTGTTTTGTGTGTATATGATAACACATAAAATACAATAAGGCTCAAAGAGATGAAGTTTAAGGACCATGTGAATAACAAAGGGTGGTACGGTTTAGAAACAATAGAGCAAGGAAAGAATAGTAAAATGGTTTAGTATAGCTCCAAACAATCACATCATGGACATGAACAAGAAATATCAGTTGAAAAAAAATGGAAGGCAGACTCTCCTGATTTGATGGACATGTTGAGAATCCTGAGAGCATAAATAAGGAGTTATAAATATGACAATGAGATTTTTTTTAGAGCACAATCAAAGAAAGCTACTGAGTCAATGCAGTCATATTGCAAAGACAAAGGAAGCATGAGTTGGGGATCAACCATGGAGACATGTGAAGCCCATTAGGGAAGGAAGAAAGAACCAGGTGGGAAAATGAGAGAATATCTAGAAAAATACATTGGTTTTCCAGTGAAGACATCGTGAAAGGAGGAACTTTGTTGAGCACTCCAAGAAGGAAATCAAGCACCCATGAGCAGTGGTATGAGGACACTCATAAAAGGCCACATAATCATCATGAGAGGAGAAGGGAAAGAGAGCATATATTATAAGAGTTTAAAAAGGCCAAGCCTCCTACCTTTGACAGTGAAATGAGAAAATCAGAGGATGTCGAAGCCTAGTTTTTGGGAATGAAGAAGTTATTCTGAATCCATGATTAGTCAAAACACGAAGGCAAGGGTAGGTACTTTCATCCTAAGAGGTAAGGCTTGTAGATGGTTCAAGGATTTAAAAAATTTAAAGGGAAGAAGGGAAGATTAATTTTCTAGAGGGATTTTGAGGAGTATTTCATGAGAAAATATCTATCTAAAAGATAATTATATAGCAAGGCGAAGGAATTATATGAGCTCATATTGGGACAAATGACAGTTTATGAGTACACCACCAAATTCCTATATTTTTTAAGGTTTATTCCCTACCTTAAGGAGAAGAAACCAAAGATTCAGAGGTATGTCAATGGACTTCCACAATATTTCAAGGATAGAATCAAATTTGATGAACCCAAGACATTAGAAAATGAAAACCCAAATACTAAATCATTTCTACGAGCAATATAGGACAAGTTTTAATATAAAATTGATTCGAAATCCAAGGAAAATTCCAAGTTAAAAGGGAAAAGGTGAAAGGAAACCAAGGGAGAAAGTGTGACCCCTGTTGATCAAGAAAGCAAGTAAAATTCCAGAACTGCTAACAAAGTCCATTATACTCAAGATGAACCCAAAATTTATGGGAACGTTCCATATAAGTGTTGGAATTGTGGAGAAAAGCACCTATGGAAATATTTCCCACAGTACAAGCATGTTGGACCAAGACTATACAATGCACAAGAGATATAAAGGGTCAAGGACATAGCTCAAAGTATACCCAGAATTTATGCAATAGTGGATGATAACCAAGATAATCATCAGGAATTGATTATAGAGATGGAAGGTATGCTTTGTGAGCAAAGAATTTCGATTTTGATTTACCCTTGTTCAAATTTTAGCTACATTATTCATGTTGTTGCTGATAAATGTGGATTAAAGAAGGAAGAAGACGACGAGTCTTGGATAGTTCAATTGTCCACGAGGATGAAAAGAAGGGTTGAATATTGGGTGAAGTATTGCCCAATCAAATTAAATGGGATGTCGACATTTTCAAACCTCAACGTACTACCAGTGGGAGCATATAGTGTATTGATGGGCATGGACTTCTTATATGAAAACTAATCCAAGGTCGACTAGTTTGAGAAGACCATCAAATGCTTGGAGGAAGCTGGAAAGCAAGAAACCACTTCGCTAAGATTAATTTCAGCTATGCAAGCCAAAATAAGTCACAAGAAAGGATGCCTTTTATTTGTTGTGAAAATATCTAGTAGAACTGAAGTTAATTGCAACACTAAGAATGATGACAATGATATCATAAGGAAATAACCCATTTTACAACAGTTTTTAGATGTATTTCCTGAAGAAATTTCTAATTTTCCTCCTCATCGAGAAGTTGACTTTTCTATCAAATTGGTGCTAGGGGAATCTCCAACATCCAAAGCTCCATATAGAATTATCTCTTTCGAATTAGTTTAATTGAAGCTAAAACTCGAGTTTATGTTGGACAAGGGATACATCAACCCAAGTGTGTACCATAGGGAGCACCAGTTATGTTCGTAAACAAAAATGATGGCATGCTCAGGTTGTGCATTGATTATAGGTAATTAAACAAGGGGACTATAAATAACATGTATCTATTTCCATAGATTGATGACCTTGTCAATTAGTTAAGAGGAGAAAAAATATTCTCCAAGATTGATATAAGATCAGGATATCATTAGGTTCATATAAAGGATGAGGAAATCCATAAAACAACTTTGAGAATGAAGTATGAGCATTATAAATTTGTGGTAGTGCCCTTTGAGCTTACCAATGTGCCTGCAACATTTATGTGCCTCATGAACAATGTTTTTCACCCCTATTTGGATCATTTTTTCATAGTCTTCATTGATGAAATTTCGGTTTATTCAAAGATTGAGGAGCATGAAGAACATCTAACCACAGTACTAAAATTACTAAGAGAGCATAAGCTTTAAGCAAATCTTAGTAAGTGCAATTTCTTTTAGTGACATATTCATTACTTGGGACACATTGTCTGAAGAGAGGGAGTAGAAATGGGTCTCAAAAATGCCAATACTATCATGGAATGGCCAACACCTAGAAATTTGGTTGAATTTAGGTTTTTCATGGGATTTGAATGCTATTATAGGAGAGTTATTAATAATTTCTCTAATATTGGTTTTCCAATTAATACCTTGTATAAGAAAAGAAAGAGAATTGAATTGACAATTGATTTTGTTGCAAGCTTCCATCAACTTAAGCAGTTTTTAACTAACGCACCAGTACTAAGAATAGCATATCATGAAAAGGATTTCATTATATGTAGATATGCTTGCAGGAAGGCCAAGTGGTTTGTTATGAATCACAAAAGCTAAATGATCATGAGAATAATTATGTAACTCATGATATGGAATTGGATGCCATCATACATGCCCTAAAAATGTGGAGACACTACCTTCTTGGTTTAAAAAATCACTCTAATATCTAATCATGGAGGGATGAAGTATTTATTTAAACAATCCAAGTTAAATGTATGGCAATCTAGATGGTTGGCTATGCTCAACGAGTTTGATTTTGAGATCAAATACATTAAGGGTAAGGAGAATAGAGTAGTTGATGCACTAAGAAGGAGGGTGCAAGGTGCAATTAAGCCATTTAGTAGCCATAAGATCCTCTAGGACTTATCTTGAATAAAATATTACAAATGTTGGGCAATAATATGAAAATTATCAACAATTAAAAGAAAAGCTACAGTGAGGATCTTAAGCCAATGACGGTAAGAACTATTGCCTTATAGAAAAGGGATTTATTAAATTCAAAAAACATTTATATCCCAAATAGCAGTGACTTGAATAATATTAAAGGAGTTTCATTCCAAGTTGTACTCCAGCCACCCAGGTTACCAAAAGAAATTGACAGCCATCAAGAAATTTTATTTTGGCCCAATTTAAAAAGGGAGGTAGTAGATTTCATCTCCAAGTGCATAGAGTGTCGGCAAGTAAATGTTGAGTGTAAACACTCATCTAGCTTATTACAACTTATTTCCATCCCAGAATGGAAATGGGAAGTGATTTTGATGGACTTCATTGCAAGTATGCCAATAACATAAAAACAACATGATGCAATCATGGTAGTGGTCGACAAGTTAAGCAAGGTAGCTCACTTTGTGTGTATTAAATCTACCAATTCAACAAGTGAGGTGGCTCAAGTTTTCATAAAGGAGGTTGTGAGACTACATGGATTTCCCAAGAAAACTATCTCAGATAGAGATGCCAAATTCACTTCAAAATTTTGGAGAGAATTATTTGCAGTCTTGGGAATAGAGCTAACATTTAGCACAACATACCATTCTCAGGTCGATGGGAAAACAGAGAGAAGCAAAAAAAAATGGAAGACTTGCTAAGAATGTATGTAATGCACCAACCCAAGAAGTGGAAATATTACCTTCCACTTATGCAATTTTCATATAATAACGGGTATCAAGAATCACTAGGAATGAGCCCGTTTGAATAGCTTTATGGGATGAGTTATAACATTCCTATCAACTGGAGCGATCCAATGAATAGGGTCCTTATTGGGCCTGATATGTTTAAATACAAGGAGCACGAAATGTAAATTGTCAGAAGAAATTAGAAAGTGACACAGAACAGGTAGAAAAATCATGTAGACCAGCATAGAGGGCACAAAGAATTCCAAGTAGGGGAACGTGTTTTCTTACGAGTTAGACCTAAGAAGAGCTCCTTAAAGTTTGGTCTTGCACCAAGTTGGTACCATGTTTTCTTGGGCCATTTGAAGTGATCAAAAGAATAGGTCTACTAGCATATAGGCTAGCTTTTCCTCCATTAATTAGAGTGAATATTTTTTTCCATGTTTCATTCTTAAAATATATGTGCAGTATGATAATCATGTAATTTACTGGTTTGTGTTATAGGTAAAACTAGAGGGAGAGTTCCAACCAAAACCTCTATGCATCCTAGATCGGAGGTAACTCATGCTTCGAAATCAAGCAATATTGCAATTCAAAGTATAGTGGAGGATCTTTGTGCCCGAGGAATCCACGTGGGAAATGGCTGACAAGATTGTAGAAAATCCACATAGATTCAATTAATCTTGTAATATGATAAAACAAAATACTTGAATCTATTGTACAAATTGTGGAAACCATTTACGATCGCAAAATCACATGAACAAGAAAGAGAAATAATTTCAATCGCACAACACAAAGATGTATCTGGGGAAATCCTTAGATAAAAACCCTACTATTTGTATATTTCATAAGTCAAGAATATGAAACAATACAATGCTTCTCTAGGGCTTGAGAGCTCTCTGCACTATCTCTGACTGTCTCACCGTAATCCAAGCAATTTTGGTCCAATACTTAACCAATTTTTTGCCTTTGGATGCTCAGCTTTGCTTGCGCAATCCCTAGGGAAATTGAGCCCCTATTAATTAGGAAATTCATAATTAATGACTTCGAAATACATCTAAGGCCTTCTATTGACCTCATGCATGACTTGTACAATTTTCTAATTATACAATTGATGGTATACTTCCCTTTAACTCTAATATCAACCATGTCTTCCTCAGAACTAACATGCAACAACTATTTATAGCGCATTATATGTTAACTGAGTGATCATTGCAAGTGAATTAAATCCAATTTAATTCACTAGACCTCACACTAGCTCCTCCAACAGTTAGAACTAGTTAAACTGATTTTAACTCAAATAATTAAGTTAAATAATTACAACTCAAAATAAACTATAACTAGACCCCCTAAAACTTAGAGATAAATCTACATGCCTCCAGTTTGACACTCAAATTGAATTTCAGCTATCTAAGTCTTCCTAACTCAGTTAAATCATACAAGTTGTCATGTGATGTGGAATTAAAATTTCCTTCTAATTTAATTAAGGGAAAATAAAATTATAAGCTCTTTTGATTCCATTTTCAATATTTCTTGTTGTAATTTTCAACACTCCCTCTCAACAAGAAAGGAATTCAACTCTATCCCAATCTGGTACCCTTGGAATGTTCTGCGTGAAACACTTCTCTCTAGTGTTGTTGCTACTTCAAATTTTGAAGCTGAAAAAACATCCAAACTAAATCAGTATGATGCATATGTTACCTAAGTCTCTGACTGCTACTAGCTACTGCGCTGTCAACTGAAAACGATGTGTTGTTGTTGACTCTACATTGTGCCATTTTCACTGTTGCCAACTATGCTATGTGATCCCTAGTATATGACTGCTACTAATCTCTACATTTGTCACTCTAACATCTGATAGCATCAACCGCCACTGAGCCATCCTATTATTGTGTATATTGGGCCCCTATAGTAAGGTAATGATCCATGAGACAAAACATCTCAATGGACCTTGCCCAAATTCCTACACTCTTAGGAATATTAATTCACAACGCCCCACCTCTCACTTGTAGGTATGGATGCATGTGCTCCCTCTTCCCACTTGGCTTGAGATTTCCCCCTACTAGAGGTCTCTTCTTGAGTGGATGCCTCCACATGATCTCCTCTCTGCTCCTCTAATTGTGGTTTCTCCACAACTTTCTGAGGCTTCTTCTAAGGTTTCATGTTGAGAGGTAATTCATGCTCCCACTCAACCACCAAGTGGCTAACCTTTCCCTTACTCCTCAAGGCTTTGCATGCATTTTCGACCTCGAGAGCATACAGTTTCTTGACTCACACACTGATCTATTTCATCTATCCAGTGGCAATGTGTCTAAGGAAAACCATTCCTTTGCTAAATATCGCATCATAGCCATGGTTTTCCAACACCCCTATGGAAACAAGTTTCTTCTTTAGTCCTGGGACAAACAATACATCTGTAACTATGATAGGGGAGCCAAACTCCCTCTGAAAAGTAATTTTACCAACACTAGTTTCCCTATACCTCCCATCATATCCATACTCTATGTTTTTCTTGAGGTATTTCTCCTCCAAGTCACTGAAGAGATCTCTATTCCCTGTCATATGGAACAAGGCATCGTTTTCGAGATGCCACATGCATCCCATTACAGTGCTTACCATGCATGCAATGAGAGTGAAATCAAGTTCGAACTGTGAATCTATAGCTTCCCCTGCTTCTACTACTGCATGATCCTTCTTTCTTTCCTATTGTGGACATTTCGTGGCATAGTGCCCAAAATCGTGACAGGGAAAACACTTGACGTTGGACAGGTCTTTCTTCTTGCCCTCTTTACCTTGGGACTTCTTTCTCTTGGATTTATTTCATTCTCCATCTAATGAAAAATATGCTTCTTTTTCTTTAGAAGATGTCCTATCTCTTGTGTTCCGTTGAATCTCTTCTTGCACCAAGTCGGACCACAATCGCTCCCACTCTGGTAGCTTGTCCCTCCCATTTACTGAATCCGGGTAGTTGTGCCAACTCTTAGGAAGGCCTAGAAGTTTTGGCTCACCAAATCATCCTCGAGAATGGTAACACCAACACTTCCAAGCTCATCTCAACATTAAGTGAACTCCATCAATTATTTTGGTATTGTGTGGCCCTCCTCCATCTTAATTTTCCCGAGCTTGTCCTTCAGCGCCCGCTTCCTATGGTCACTGCTATTCTAAAACAATTTTTTAAGGCCTTCCACATAGCATATGGAGTTTCCTTTCCATGGATATTTGAGATAATATTATCTCGAACTCCTTCTAACATAATCTTTCTCGCCTTTGCCACATTATTCTTCCATACATCAAGATTTTGAGCATTTGTTGTTGCGGGCCTGGGAATATTTTCTATGAACTCCTTTAGCCCATTTTCCTCCAACATTTCTTCCATATTGTCCTTCCAAGATATGTAATTCTAACTACCCTCGAGGGCATATTCAAGTCTCAATTCAAAGAAAGACATCATGATTTTGTTGTTGGCTCTGAAGAATAACTCTGCAAATTTGATTCACCTGTTCAAAATAAACTTGTATTCTTCTCCTCTATAGTGATTCCTACTATGATAACATGTAGAAAATCCACATAGATTCAAATGGTCATGTAATATGCTAAAAAAAAAAATACTTGAATCTATTCTACAGATTGCATAAACAAATTACAATCACAAAATCACATGAACAAAAAAGACAAAAAAAATTCAATCACACAACACAAATATTTATTTGGGGAATGCCTCAGCTAAAAACCCCACTAATTGTATATTGCATAATTCAATAATATGAAACAATACAATGCTTCACTCAGGCTTGAGAGCTCTCTACGTTATCTTTGACTGTCTCACTCTAATCCAAGAAATTTTGGTCCAATACTCAACCAATTTCTTGCCTTTAGATACTCAGCCTTGCTTGCACAATCCCTAGGTAAATTAAGACCCTATTAATTAGTAAATTCCCAATTAATGATTGTGAAATACATATAAGGCATTTTTTTGACCTCATGCATGAACTATACAATTTTCTAATTATACAACTGATAGTATACTTCCCTTTAACTCCAATCTCAATTGGGTCTTCCTCAAAAATGACATGAAACAGCTATTTATAGTGAATTATCAGTTATCTGAATGATCACTGCATGTGAATTAAATTAAATTTAATTCATTGGACCTCTCATTAGCTCCTCCATCAATTAGAACTAGTTAAACTGATTTTAACTCAAAAAATTAAGTTAAATAATTACAACTCAGAATAAATTGTAATTGGACCTCCTAAAACTTAGAGAAAACTCTACATGCCTCCAGTTTCACCCACAACTCTAATCAAATGAGCTAACCAATTCTTCCTAACTCGGTTAACTCGTTCAATTTGTCATGTGATGTGGAATTGCAATTTCCTTCTAATTTAATTAAGGGAAAAATAAATTAGAATCCCTTTTGATGGCATTTTAAATCTTTCTTGTTTCCATTTTAAACATAGATGCGGGTTGCATATCCTTTTTTATTCATTAAGGCAAATGTAAATATAATGTAATTGTTGTATAAAGTTATGGATCTAAATCTCCATGCATGTTTTTGATGTATATGGTTATTGAACACCAAGAATGGTGTTCCCCCAAGGGGGGGGGGGGTCACTGTGACATCCCCTTGTCAATATTTTTCATTTTGTAAATAAATTATTTTTAAATTAAAGGCTAAGATAAGAGACATGAATTCCATATTGCTTAGGGAGGGAGCTTGCTTGATGAATTGGATAATTAAATGAATCATCCATGGGTTGGCTGAGAAGCTTAAATGAGTTGATTGTGCATTAATTTTAACTGAAAATACAAGGGTATACCTAGGTGTCCTTTAAGCCCCAACAACAAGAAAATAGGGCAAAACATTAAGGGACGGGAATGGGCTACGCTATCCAAGGTAGTTTTGATTTTGTAGAGCATTGGAAAGAGATTGATGGTTGGTTTAACAGGAGGCACAAGAAACTTGTATGTGAGAGGAATAAGTAACAAGAATTCAAATTTGCGCACTGGAAAGGCAGATAATTCACTCTCATGCATACGAAAAGGAAGATATTAAAGCAAGGATCAAAACACACAATGATCGAGCTTTGGATAAATTGAACCAACTAAGGAACCTTCAAAGAGGCTTTCTGGGTTAAAAACATTATGGAGGGTAGTGGCTTTCCTAAAGGCTGAGTAACCACTCGGCGCTTGTGGATTGATGAACCATTGGCTAGGAAATAAGCACCCAAGTACTTAGGGATTTTATGAACCACTAAGTGTTGAAAACATTGGTGCATGCTCTTGCTAATGAATTATCTGTTAAAAATGTCTTATATGCACTTATAGTAGCTTATCCACTTATGAATATTCCTTAATGTGAACTCCCTTCTCCTGAATGAGAGCTAAAAACTATCTGCACTGTGGTATCCTGACATGGATGTGATTATGCTTGAAAAATTTGAATAATAACTTGTGTCGATGGTGTATGAAGGCTGTGTGGCCATGTGGTATCATGTTTCAATTGTTATGTTGGTTTAAATTCCTCAAAAGCACTCCAACTCAAGAATTGGAATCTAGCTCAGGAGTGACAACTACAAGTAACTATGGCTATATCTTATCTATAGTTTGGTGGAGAGTTAGGGTCCCGCACTCATTTGTCAGGTCTAATATAAGATAAGTTCATTCTTATGTTTTGTGCTTGATTTTGTTATTGCCTCTGTTATCTGCATGGAAATAATGTTATGCTAAATGTTGTGGAGTGTTGTGCTTGCATACATGAATAATGTAAATGATTTTGTAAATGTCATGTGAGATGGTCCATTATTTCTAGATGTACTAATTTTGAAATAGATTAAGCCTGCTTGCACATGAAGGGATTGAAATCACTATAAATTAGTAATTTAATTGTGTAGACTTGTTGGTATATTTGGTTTTTGTGATATTGACTAGCATATGTTGATAATAAGGATTGCACTTTCTTGTGCAGAAGTGTTCCATGAACATTTTCTTTGAAATGATTTAATTCATGTAATTATCTGAGTCTACAAATTGGTCTAAATGGCCTGTGTATTGAGAGATGGGTATATCTCTATAATATTTATCATTTTTTTGAATGAATGGGTCATTTCTTGTGTTCATTCTGATATCAAATCTAATATAATTATCTAAGCAGGGAGGACAAGTAAGATCCTTTCCGTTAAACTATTTTGTGTTTTAATGATTCACATAACTGGCATGTATATATGGCTAGTGTTTATTTATAAGATCAGGAAGGATGACATTAATCATATGATTAACATATATAAATAAATGTTTTGAATGGTTTGGATCGAGCCCTATTAAAATATTTGGAGGGATAACATACATTTTTCCCATCCTCTACACACACACACACACAATAGGTGTTAAGGAAAGATTCCCTTGAAAATTCATCGAGTTCAAGTTTATACATATAGAGTGAGTAGGATTCGAGGCTTAGAATTCATAGGGCTTGGGTGTTAAACCGCAACGACTTACGTACAATAGAACCAACATTATTGAGTTCTGAGGGCAGAAAGGCTCAGGTAATTCACCTTTCACTTAAGCCATGGGGCTTATAGTTTAGGGATTAGAAAGGTTGGGGAACCCAAACCTAGTATGCCAAGTGACCAAGTGTCATAACCAAGTATGTGAGCATTGGAGATATGGTTCATCGATGGATAAGCATCCATCGTTGTTGGATGACCCCAAATATTTTAAGTGGAGCACCAAGAGAACTTCTCAGGGTCAAAATTATAGGATGATGTGGCAATGGGGACTTGTTGAATGCCTAAGATGATGAAGGAAACCCTGGTCAGATAATACATGAAACCCCCTCAGTGAGATCCACGTTAACGTGGAGTACGACATGGAGGATGCAACAAGGGATAATTTCACCCTAGCATTTAAAATTGGTGACATCAGCCCAGATCCCAGACCCTGGAAGATTTGGATGCAGGGCTCGATCGAACTGCTAGTATATATTACTCAGGATGACTTACCATGCTGGTGCATGTTCTATTGGGACGTGTGTTATGAGGCATAAATACTTTGGTGCTTAATTTTAGTAAGTGGTTGAAAAACGTAGAGTTATCAATGCCAACACAACTTGGAGGAATATCACTAGCTATTTTGGTGAGGAGAAAGATGATAACCCTCTAAGGATTCTTTACACTAGGATGATATGATCTTCTAGGGGCCCATGCTCATATACCCCTCTTATGGCACACCTGTGTTATGTATTGGGTCACACCTGCTACATAGCGGGTTATTATGTGACCATTGTGAGTGAGTCAACAGATGTGTGGATTTACCACATGGGCAGTGACATGGCAGACGACCGAGGCAGCCACATGGATGCCATGTGTTGAGATTCAACAAGAAAATTTCAGCACCCAGGCCTAGTGCATTAAACACCTACACTAGGGTGGGGCCCACAGGTGCTAAATTTGGTCCATGTCTATTTTAGTTATCCCTTAATTAAGATGGAAAATAAAATGTAATCTAGTCTCAAAATAACTTGTAATAGTTAACTGAGAGTGATAAACTCATTTAGCTCATGAATTTCGAGTTAGAGGTAGTTGGTGAGGCAAGCAGAGTAATTCTAGTTGTAACAGAGTTTGAAGTGCAGTGGTGCATTAATTAATGCATGTTGTAATCAGTTTAACTCAGTTAAGTTAGTTAAACTCAGTTGTGCTAGTTGTAAATGTTAGATACACTAGTGAGAGATCAAGTGAATTAAATATTAATTAATTCACAATCAGTGATCTCACATGCAACTGAGGATTTACTATTATTACCTGCATGCATGTCAGATCCAGTGGAGACCCAACTGAGATCTAGGTGAAAGGGAATTGGACTATCATTTTTAGGATTATTAGGTTGCACCCATGAAACCAAACACCCATTGGAGTGCCCATGATACTTGCGCAGTCAAGGAAGGAAAAAATTCCTATTCTTTAGGGATTGCGCAAGCAAGGCAGGCAGTCTGGAGGTAGTAAATTGGCTAAGTATTGGCCAGTTTTTTTATGACAATGTGAGACAATTATTTGAGTACACGAGGGCTCTTGTGAGAAGAGTTGTATGTAATTGTTTCATTATTCCATGATGAATATAAAATAGAATATAGTGGGGATTTGAGCAGCAAGCTTTCCCTGGGAAATTATCTGTGGTGTGGCTTGATTGATTCTTCTTTGCTTCATGTGATTAGTGATTAATTTTTAATTCCACAAAATATTTGTAGAAGCAATTTAGTATTTAACTTTAGTACATTGTTATATCAGATTGAATCCATGATATACATGCTTGTATAATTTCTACACCATGTGGTAGATTAAATGACATGACATTGTTTGATAGGCTAGCTTTAAATGACCATTTTTTTTCCGAATATTAGGTCAGGATGAATTTCAAATCGTCTCAATGAGATGGACACAATGGCATTATCCATTTTTAGCTTTACGCATGTCGAAAAAAGGTAAAAAAATTGGACCCCATTTCCATAACTGGACCATGGAGATTGGGTCATCATAGTAATTTCCATTTTATAACCTTTGTTTTGGGTTGGTGTTATACACTAGCACATTTGGCCCAATTTCCGACAGCCAAAATGCCGCTCTTGCGACACATAGGCATCCCAAGAGCGACACTTTGAGGCGAGGCAAAACGTGGTTTCTCCTAGAGTCGCAATTCCAACACTTCAGTTAAGTGTCGGAAGAGTGACACATTTTCTGATGTTTCTAGACAGTCGTTGCTCTTCCGATGTTACCTACTGAGCGTCGCTATTCCGACGTTAGCAAGAGTGTCGCTATTCCGAGGTTATAAAAAGCAACGCTATTCCAATGAGACCCTATCGTCGCTATACCGACGTTCCATAATCGTCGTTATTCCGACGATATCAAAAGCGTCGCTATACTGACGGATAGAAAAAGCGTCGTTATACCGACAATAGCAAAATCATCGCTATTCCAACGGACTAGAGCGTCGGTGTACCGACGAAACTGCAACAATTAAAAAAACGATTCGTCGCTACAGCAACGGCTCTTCCAACAAAACTGCAAATTGAACGTTGGTATACCGACAAAAACAAAACCTTATTTAAAAAAATTAAACGTCGGTATTCTAACGGACACAAAATATTGTTTAAAAAAAATAACCGGCACATGCGCAGTCCTTTTGTCGAAAATTGAATTAATAAACACACACATTTTAATACTGAGAAATAGAATTCTTATTCCATTTTAAACAGCAATTTCCAAATTGTGTAATTGTCCATCAGATCATGGATGTTGCTTCTTTAATTGTATATATTTGATATTAATCGTGCATACAATTAACCACACTAGGATGATTTTGAAATTTGAGCATTATTCCAAAGAAACCCCATGTAATAAATTGAACTAGAAAATCATCTGAATAATATTATCAAGGATGAATTTCTTGAAATATGTGAGACCTGGTATCTTACGTTCTCCCAAAAATTATGAACATAATTCATCTTTTTATTTAAATTTCCCAATGGTAAGAATTTGATGTCATATAATCTTATAAATTAATTGAACCCCCTCTAAAGTAAAATACTAAAAACTCCAGTTAGGTTAATCTCGACTATATACCCTAGTACAATAAATACTTATCTTCATTAACTAATTGAAAAAAATAACGGTCATAATAACACTATTACTTTAAACTCAAAATAAAAGTCCAATTTTAGATCTAGGCTGACATAGTTGCATAAAGAGAATACATGCATATTTATATAATGCAACTGGTCAAATTTTTGCTTGACATCACTATTTCTATGGATGGACAATGAATTACAGTTGAAATATTAACAAACTTAACTCAGATCATTGTTCAAGAAATATAGAACAGCATAAAATCTCTATTATTTTTTATATTTTTGCGCATGTAATATTTTTGGCAGGGTCTCCTATGTTGGAGACCTTGTTGTCTGTGACATCCCCTGAAATTTGGGGGTCTTTCCATATGTCCTTGAGATACTTCCCCATGTCTCTGTATCCATGAAACTTGATGGAACATTGATTTAATGTCCATTTTTTATGCTCATTTTGAATTTCTATTCACATCTTCGGTTGACTATTTAGTATCTACCGGAGCTGATGTCTATAATGTAGAGTCTATTTTGATATATTTTTCATGGGATGGAAAAACCTTTGATCTGAATTTCTAAATATTATATATTTTTTAAATAGTTGGGTTATATCTTGAGTTCATAGCAGAGTGATTACTAAGTCTAGTGTGTGGCTTGCTTTATTTCTATAAAGAAAAGGGGAAACTTGATCTTTCTGTGGGATATCAATGACCAGGACTAATTATAAATGCTAGTTGTAAAGATGACGAAAAAGAAAGAAAATGCAGAACCACCCCCTGACCTACAGATTAGTAGGATAATATGTCTTCAGCTTTGATTCAGAAACTACTAGATTGGTACTATTTTTAGAATCCTGTAACTCTTATTGATTTTAGTTGCAATTAGAATGAAGATCATTGAGTCATTAATTACACTGAAATTTATTCATTTCACCTCTGTTTCCATGATTGGTTGTTACAATTTTCTATGTAGCAAAGAAAAACTAGTAGAACGCTAAAATAACACAAATGGCAGTGGCTATCTAAGATTCGACTTCATCAAATTTTCTAAATCTATGAGATCTACGCCTTTTCCTTTCTATCGTTTAATCATCTCATGGATCAATTTTGAGATCTTTCCTGTCTTGGACAATTTTAATTCTTAATTTCTGCCTGTATTTGAATCATGAGATACCTTCTGTGTAGTCCTTAACAGATTTTCAGTCTGCAGTCCTTGTTCATATCCCAGAAGATGAAGTTGCTCTCTTAAATTCTAGACTTCACAAAATAATGATTCTTTATGTTATAAACTATCCCGAGGATAAATTCCATTAGCAAATGGAAATGTGCAGCCAAAACATCCACATCCATGGGAATTTCCAATTTGGATTCAGCGATATGTGCAACGCAATATCACAGATCATATCTTAAGATCTGCTTCGCAAGCCACTGATCAAGTGATGCCACATTTATGGGAGGCCATAATGAAATTTGAGCATGTGAGCCTTTTTTTGGACTATCGAAATTTTCAGTACTCTTCAGTAAATAATGAACCATGAGTCCTAATCTAAAAGGCCAGTGAATAATGATCTTCATAAACATAGTAAACAAATGACCTCTAACGGTTATGGGTCAATGATGTGAAAACTGAAACAGAAGATGGAGACAGATTGGGAGATGCAAGCAGTACTCATTAGGCTAGTAATAGGGAACAAATCAATTTTCAAGAATGGATTCGACCCTTCTTTTGAATCTGGTGATGTCTCTGATTTTGGTGGCGTATGCCCTTGTGTGGATGAAAATTCAAGTTGCACATGTGAATGGGTAATTATATATATATATATATATATATATATATATATATATATAAGCATGTGAAACAACCTTTTGAAAGAAGATTTAACTACATCAACCTGAGCTATAGATTTGAGCTGACTTCAAGTACATATAAGCACTAGTGTTGACTTCTATCTGGACTAATAAGGAGGATGTAATGTTCCCTCCTAAATTATTTCTTGTGGAAGGAAAAAATAGCCTATCCGACCACGTAGGCTATAGTCGTAATAAAGGGGTAAAAATCCAAATTTTCCAACGTGTGGAAACATTTTGCAAAAGTTAGGTCAGCTGGGGAAAAAATACCCAAAATTGGGCGTTGATTACACGACCCTTCAAATGAGGAAGCCCATGGAAAAGTCTATAAATAGAGAAGAATTGAGATCAAATCAATCATCATCAAATTGGAATTGAATTGTCTCTGTTTTCTTGAGCCCGAGGCTTCGAGGATTTTAAGACCCCTTTCTCATCAAATTGGAATTGAATTGTCTCTGTTTTCTTGAGCCCGAGGCTTCGAGGGTTTTAAGACCCCTTTCTCCTCTACTAATTTCAGTGGTTAAAGATTCCACCTTAGTAAACCTTTTTTTAATATTTTGTTCTATTTTGGAAAAGCAGGAATTTATCCATCTGGAAGACTCACACTCACTAAATTTGGAAGACTCACACTCACTAAATTTGTTCAAGATAAATACAAGGTGGTTTTAGATGCATTATTCTCTGGATAGGTGGTTTTTTCTGTGACAGAATTAAGGAAATCCACCTGTTTTTCATCGGTGGGAAGACTAATGCACTTCGGCCTCCCTGAAACAGAAACTTGACCTTTTTCTGAGGACTTCGGCCTTACTGAGGCAAACGGAAGACATCTGCAGGCTGCAGGGGCCACAGAGACTAGTTTGGCTGCAGTCTAGCCATAGACTAACCACAGGGCCAAATTTGAGGCAGAGTTCTGTGCCATTTTCTATAACAGTTAGGCCTTCCCTGAGACATATTTTTCAAGGATTTTTGGAGATAATTCAGAGGTAGATTTACGGACCTTCACCAAGATAGTTCTTGTCAATATGCTTACACAGTTAATTACTATTCTGAAGTAATTCAGTTGTTGTCCTGAGGCCCCATTTGGATACCTTCTAAGGTTAAAGTTGGATAGACACTTATAACAGTGAGACAACATTGGGTAATCAGCTATGGAGTGAATCCAAGGATATCCTCTCCTCTCTTAGGGCACATTCCAGGAATTTAACTCCCTATAGAAGATCGGTCTCGGTCCTGAAGCAGCTTGCGTATGTTGAGGATAATAATTCAGTGGAATTTTCCTGACGGTTCAATCTATCTACAGAGTTTCCACTGAAGAGATTCTGAGTTATAGTGCTCCTTCGACCGTCAATCAAACTAACCAGAACAGGTTCTGTAGACTGTATAGGAATAAAAATAAGCTAGTAGCTTGAGTTACTTGATAGACAGTGTTATATTTGGTTGGGCAGTTTTCTGGTTATTGAAAGGATTAAGTCTATGCAAATGGGCAATTGAGAAATATCATTTTTCTGTTGAATGTATTATAAATCTATTGGGTAATTACTATTTTTCATTATTGAGTAGTAATGGTTGATAAGTTGTTCCTACCAGTTATTGAATGATCTGTGCAAATTATGAGGAATGCTTGTTGTTGTGTAAAAACAAAAAATATTTATCAAACTTCTGTGGAAACCCTAGAGGTAATAAGAAGCCCTATGATACAAAATTTCCCTAGGACACTTCAGAGGAGACCCACCACTGATGCTGAAATTTCACTTTGGAAGATAATTGAAGACTCACTTGCATGACGAGAGGAGCTTTTACAGCCTTGGAATTTTTGGAGGGTTGTTTATTGGCACACATTTCTAAGTGGAGGAAGATTTGGGAGTGTAACTTGCATGCTTTATGGAAGAGATACACACATTTTTCAAGCCTTTGAAAGATGGACATTCCACTTGCCATCCATATTATACCATTTTGAAGGCAATGTTTCGGTCTTTATCATTTCATTATTGTACCTATGGCATGGTAAGCCTGTTAGTATGAATTCTTCGTCGAAGTGTACGAAAAAGAACCACTTTAGCTACGCATAACTAATAGCCCTAACAACAATAATGGCTGCAAAACATCTTCAGATCTGCAATTAGTAGTTAAAGTGCTGCAACAAATAGATCTATAAATGGAAAGACATTAAGCAATAAAGTAAAGAGTTTGCTCCATGCATCCAACAGACAAGACAAGAACACGATTTTTTAATGAATTTTTATATTACAGGGCACCTGGGAGGAAACAAGAAGGTGTATCCGGATCTCCTCAATGGGATGGGTTCTTTTTAGTCCTCAGCACTTCAAATCTAAGCTTTCTCTCTCTTGTAGATGTAGAAAACCCAATGTAGAAGGTAGAGCTCAATGGGAGCAAAATGGCAGAAATGAGACCAAGTGTATAGATCCAGAGTGATCTAATATGCAACAAAAGGTGAAGAATGAATGGGAAAACCCTCCTATTTATAACAAAATATTGGGTCATTCTAGATCTTGGTGCATGATTAAAATAATGTTAATCATATCTAGATCCACCTCTATGGAATATTTTATTATTATTTGTTGGAGGGAAAGGGTGTTTCACTTGGGTCAAATCCCTTGATTAGTGAAGAATAAATAAATAAATGATTTATTTATCCTTTTAAGGAAGTGGTTGGGATATAATCAAATAAATAATGATTTATTTAATTAATAATGGTTGATTTGGTCATATTTAACAAGGAATATTATTTAAATAATTATTCCTAGAAAATAATAAGATAACTATGGGTGTATCTCATTAATTTCTTTGTTTTTTGGTTAAACATGACTGGGAATAATAATTAAATTATGGTTTAATTAATTATTCCTTTTGGGGCTTCCTAATTAACATAGTGAAAGCAGTTTTACTAGGGGTAAAACTGGTCCTACATGGTGTACTTGGGTCCATCTAATGATGAAAGGTTAGATGACCAAAAAATGGTGTAACAGATTGCCCCCCAGCGTGCGAGTGTCAGGAGCAAATCGTATGACCGAAGTACGTTGTAAGAACACAATCACTAGACATCAAAAAGGGGTGTCAGAGAGAGAACTGTGAGGTAGATAGTGTGCTGAAGGACTAGACCCTGAGGAGACGAGACTCGCAGGTGCAACAAGTCTCTTTTATGAGAGGGTACCTGTGCTGAAGGCGGCGGGGGAGGCATACCTATGCCCGCCGTGACAAAGTACAAAAGAATAGTGTGTCCAGTAAACAAGGGACCGAACCATAGAGTACAGCTGGCATAATCAAGGGCCAGGTAGAAATACAATGAAGAGTCTCACATACATGCTGTGCCTGGGATAACAGCCAGGACTAGTACAATAATATCTGAGTACATGAGATAAATACAACCCAAATGCCCCCTGTAAATGGGGAAGGGGCTCACAAATCCGACTGACTACTACAACATCATCAAATATATGGAGTTGCATCAAAGGTTGTAATGAAGAGGTCATCCGAGCATGTGGGGGGATACCTGTAGGGCCACCCCCTCATGAGGGCCGAGACATCTCACACACACTCGAGAATCATTCAAGAGCGTCGCCGGGTCATCGGATCGATTCAAAGATAATGAATCTCGATCATGCCGAAAGGAGCTGGAGAAACAATCAAGTCAAAGGGGAAGAAGAGATCCCTTAGCCTGATCCTAGGCACCGAACAAGAGTGGAAGCTGGAACCAAGGTACACCGCCCTCTAGACCTCGCTTCTGGAATGAATGTGCTGATGTCGACAGAAGGAGGTCCGCCATGTGGGGGGCTACCTGCGGGGCCACCCCCTCATGAGGGCTGAGACATCTCACACACGCCCGGGAATCATCAAGAGCTGCTGCTGGGTCACTGGACTGTCCAGTATACGAATCTCGATCATGCTGAAAGGAGCTGGAGAAGCAATCAAGTCAAAGGGAAGTGAGAGATCCCCCTGCCTGATCCGAGGCACCGAACAAGAGTGGAAGCTGGAACCAAGGTACACCGCCCTCTAGACCTTGCTTCTGGAATAAACGTGCTGATGTCGACAGAAGGAGGTCCGCCGTAGGTGAGGCAATGAGAGATCCTCAACTAAGGCACGAGAGAAGAACAATAGAGCGACGGACAGACTGACACTAATGATGATAATGGAAATGGGAAGGATGGAGTGGCGAATGGACGACTTCCCTTGTTAGAGCATAAAGGGCATGAATGACATGGCAGCGACTGACACAATATCGGAAGGGACAGGGGACAGTGGGGCTGAAGGTCATAATGTGCGACGCAAGAGAGGGACCAAGCACTGAAGGATGGAGGGCTATAGTGGGGTGTAAAAGGACGCAGGATAGACTCCATGAATGCAATGATGACTCGACTTGGATGCTCTAAACAAGGGCGACTGTAGAGTGTTGCCACACAGTAAAGGCCCCAATGGGGGGTCATAGAAACATGAGTACAAAGTGGGCACTCATGACGAAAATCAACACGAACATGGACAAGTAAGGGGGCGATGTGGTGCCCCAAGTACGAGTATCGTAAGTGAGGAAATTCGATTTTAAGGAGTGGTGAAGTGACCCTTCGTGGAAAAAATGTGTCCGGGTGAAGTATCAAATCACCAAAAACTAAGCAAAACCCATTTGAGAGCTCGGTGAGATCTATCCAGCGGTGCTGACGGTTCGTCGAACGGGGCTACGGTGTGGTCGCAGCAGTCGAAAGAAGAAACAGGGGTTCTCTTTTAATGAGGCAGTTTTCCCTCCAAAAGCATTCATTTGATATTGTTGCTGTGGTGAATGTCGAGAGGAGAGAAGGCCCTAAATCTTGCGGCGAACGTAGCGGACAAACCGACCGTTGGATTCGAGATCTGTCAGTTGGAGGCGAGAGGCCTAACCTTGCTCTTGTATTTTGATGGATTACATTTGCATTTGAGGGCCCAAAACCCCCAGAAACAGCCCCTCCTTCATCTCTATGGCCGGGTCGCACTTTTTGGGGCAAAAAGTACGACCCAGGACACAGGTATTAGGGCAACAAGTGCGACCTGGTCCAGAAAATGGCAGAAAACTGCGACCTGGGAGATGAGGGGGGTTTGGTGCTGTTTTATGGCTGGGAGTTGGATTTTGGTGAAGTAGAAAAAATGAAAAAACAGATGTTGGCTATCCTTACAAATCCTTACAAATGATGTAAGGGCCTAGCCATAATGAGTCAAACTTCCCATGACCTAGGACATCATGGGCCTGGTCATATACTAGAACAAGGTCGCCTTCGCGAAAAGTGCGAGGTTGGACTTTTCGGTCATACTGAGCTTTGGTGCGTTTTTTGGCCGCTTCCATGGTTTGCAAGGCAACACGGCGGTCTTTGGAGGCACGCTCAAGCATGATAAGTCATTGTTCTAGCGGTGGGGTGTCAGGGAGAAGTTCAACGGCTAGTTGTAGAGAAGGAATTTCACACTTGATTGGTAAGACAACCTCCTCTCCAAAAACGAGGTGAGGAGGGTTATGGTTGGGGGGCAGAGGTGCCCCCAAGCATGGGGTGGTCATGCCAAAATGTATCTAGAAAAATGGGAATCTAAACACATTTTAATGATGTGGTATGCCATTTGTTCTGGTTATGGTTATGCAGTTTGAGAAAGGAAATGGAGGATTACCAATCTCTTTTGGTACTGCATATAGGGATCAAATGGACTTTAAGTTTCCGAATTGGCATACCTGGTGTCACTATCCCAAAAGGAGTATTTGGAGATAATGAACTGATGCTCTCGTAGAAAAGCTATAGGTTGGTCAACAATAATGTCTAAGAGACTGGGTTGCTGATGTAAGATGAGGGAACGATAAGGGGTATCGTCCCGAGAGTGATCTGAAGTAATATGGGACTCTAGAGGTTCTTCTAAATGTGGAAGAATACTGGGTCTAGAGTCAACACGACCAGATACACTAGGAGAGTGGTGGAGAATGGCGTCTCGTGGTCTCTCAAATGTGGGTGCCCCCTTACCCAAACATTGGGTTTTGATGTAATGGCCACAAGGTGGATGTGGTGTCAACGCATGGGTTCGATGTAAGGGGGAATAGATAAAGTCGGGGGTGGGAATTTCTTCCATAATGTCGTCATCGTGATAGAAGATGGGGTGACTGGTGGAAGAAGAACCACCTGACATGGTGAAGTGGCCTGAATCATCATCATGAGAAGCGAGGTTCACATGCGCATCGTCACAATGGGTGACCGAAGAGTAAGTAGATAACGGATCTACCGATGTTGAGCCCAAGATGACCGCTGAAGGAAGGTCGAGCGAAACAACAGGGGAGGATTCAGATGGAACGTTCCCCAATGGTCTCATGGATGATGACAGGTACAAAATGGTGACTGAGGGCTCCGTTGGCTTAAAAGCGGGAGGCGGAATGTGAATGTCCTCTGGTCCGATCGAAGCGGCCTTGAATTGGCGGTACAAGTCCAAGGAGGAATGGTACTCATCAAGGCGGGGACAGAGATGGGTGTAATGGCCGTGAAAATCGCACAAGGCACAAGGGTGGTTTGTGCGCAAGTGTTTGAGTTTTGGGAGGGAGTCGGGGATAGTGACATGGACGTCTGGGAGATCAGGGTCGGGGAATGTCTCGTTGACCAGAAGCTTGAGATGGGGCAATTCAGGACATATGTGAGTGGCATGACCGACGACATCACACAAAGCGCATCGAATGGCGGGCTTTGGTGGTCGTGGGAGGGTAAGGGATGTCGGGGGGGCCGGATCTTGATGGGTTGCCCCCTTTCGGGCTTTGCCTTTCTTCCCGGAAGCCGTCGCAACAGGAGAAGGGTCCTGTGGAGGTTTTGGGGGCACAGTGGCTATGGAGGAAGCAAGGGGGACCGGTTGACCCGGTGTCAAAGCCATATAAGGTTTGGGGTGACCAGGGGGGGTGGCGGCTGGGGGGTCAAGGTACCAGACCGGAATGCCCAAGGTCAAGTTAGGGAGAGAGAGGGTGGCCATGACGGGGACGGAATATACTCCAGGAGGGGAAGCCAAGAAGGGGATCTGTCCAGCAGGGTAATGACCAGGAGGTACGGCTCCGAGATGGTTAAGGCCAGGGGGAACCGAGCCGGGAGGATAAAGAGGTTCGGGGATACCAGCTGTAGGGGGAGGGCCAGAAGGAGGAGGTCCGGCTGGCTGAGAGGAATGGCTAGGAGCGGGTTGCGGAGGGCGGGGGGAGGTTGCGGACTAGCCGAGGCAGGCCGCTCACGGGTGGCCTGAGACGATTGCATCATGCAAACATTCGACAAGCTGGGATCAGTAACAAGAGGGGGGGGAAGATGAGTGAAAGTACCAAGCAGGGTGGAATCTTTATAGACGCCGGGGGAGACACTGGTCAAAGAATCGACGGTTTGCTCGTTGGCTACAGAAGAGATGGTCGTCTCGGAGGAGGTCTGAGACGGCGGCTCATGATAGGATAGCTGGTCAATGGTGACTATCTTCCCATTATGTGGAAAAGACATCTTGCGGAAAACCACGGATGGGACAGCAGACATGGCATAGGTGTAGCTTCGCCCCAATAGAATGTTGTAGTCTAGGGGGGCGTCAATGACTTCGACGTCAACGCAAACAGTCTTACCGGCGAGGGTGATGGGACAGTTACGAAACAGGCCAATAGGCTGGGAGGCATGACCGTCCCACGCTCGAAGGGTGATCGTGGAAGGGGCCAGCTCAGGGGATCCGAGTTGCTTCCAAGCCGAAGCGGACATCACACAGGTGGATGCCCCCTCATCAATTATACACCGGGATACAGTGGCGTTCCGGATTTTGACTGGGATTTGGAAAGCAACGGAAGGAGGGAAGGGAGGGGTGGTCCCGATTGAGTGGCGTCGAAAACAATCATACGGTCGTCGAGCGGGATCTACGAGCGCCCACGGCAGATAGTAGAGCCTTCTTTTGGGAAGGGCATGGGCGGAGGTTCCGGTGTGGAAATGACGGCGGGGGCTTGCGCAGATCATCTACTATGCTATACGACGGAGCGGCTCGACCGGAAGCAGCATTTCGGCGTAATGGTCCCTTTGGAATCTTTGGATGAACCTCAACTTTGGGTTGAGGGATGGGTAAGGGGCCATTGGATGTCGAAAGAGGCTCTGCAGAACCTGAAGAGGGGGGCTCGGGAGCAGACTGAGCAGGAGGCTTGGGGTACTGGCGAGACCGAGTTTGAAGGTTAAGGTCGACGGTGAGAGGCGGATCAGAGTTCATCATGAGGATCTGGTAATTGGAGGAACCAGAAGGGGAAGGTGGAGTGGCTACTTGTCCGTCAGGTGGTTGGGTAGTCGTGAATCCCTGCTGTGCATCCACCTGCACTTGAGGGGGCGGGGAGCGCTGTTGCAGGGGTTGAGAAGGCAAGGGAGGCGAAAGGGCATATGCTGGAGGAGTTGGCGCGCTAGGCTGTGGATAAGGGTAATGGTTAGGTTGGGCAACATTGAGGTAAGCAGAAGGTTGGGCAAAAGGATGAGGCATGCCGTATCCTGGATGCATGCTACCGGGAGGGGGAGAGGTGCAGGAAGTAGTGCCCCCTCCCCCAGGAAAACCATAGCTCATGTGAGTTTGAACGGATGGATGAGAGATGGGTCCAATGATACTGTTGGCGGCATGAGGTGCCCCCGGTGTATGGGCATCATTGGGTGTGGGAAGATCAGGTAGGACATTAGGATCATAACCTGTCTGAGCGTAGATCAGGTCATACTTTAACGCCATTTGGAGGGCATATTCTTCGGTTTGAGGAAAATGGGATGCGACATCTTTCCCGATAGGGTACAAAAGAGATCTAAGGAACCAGTCCATGTAGACACGGTCGTCGAAGGGAGGAGATTGGCATAAGCTCCGTCGTCTTCGCCATTCCTGGACATGGGTAGAAAGGCGGGTCGAAGAGGTTTGCTTGAAGGAAGTCAAGAGTTCGATACCAGTGTCATAACGAAGGGGAAGCTGGAAGTAAGATAAAAAAGCCCGGGCGAGAGTTGCAAAGGTGGTATGGGAGGAAGTGGGTTGGTCAACATACCACTTAGAAGCTTCGCCTGTAAGCGTGCGTTGGAACAGTCTAAGACGAACAGAGTCATCGATAATGGAGGTAGATGAACACCACATGTGGAAAGATCGAACATGATTTGAAGGATCTTCTCCCGCACGACCTTCAAACTTTGGGATGTCGGAAGGGAGCTTTGTCGGCATAGCGGGCCAACTAGCGTCATGATGTATAGGGTCGTTTATCAACCGGTCCAGATCGGGGAGGCTGAGGCCTGCCAAGAAGGGGAGCACGGGTGAAGCCGAGATAGTTCCTGTGGTGGTTCTGCTAGTAGTAGTCCCGGCATTAGGGCCGGGATTCCCGCTAGTGTTAGGCCCTGGACCAGACATAGTGGAGGTGACAGGGGGAAGAACCAGAAGGAAAAGGAGAGCCCAAAGAATCAGCGAAGGACTGGCTCGACGATGGTGGGACGGAGCAGGTCGATCGACCGGAGACAGAGGGTGAAGGCCAAGGAAGCTCCGGGAACGGCGCCTTGGGGGCGCAATGATGACAGGAAGAAGGAAACCGACAAGGGCAGAAAGGGACAGAATCAAGAAGGTCAAGGGCAGATAAGGTGCAGTGACAATTGATTTTAGAGTCTTTGCCAGGCGGTGTAAACCAGGCGCTTCTTCACTTAGGGTCAGTGTGTGGTGTGCGTTAATTTTAATTTTTAAACCCTTTTCGTTGTTGAGAGCAAAAAAGTGTGCTGCATAGCTGAAAATAAACCTACAGAGAACAGAATAAAATGCTGAAATAACAGAAAAATAACAGCTACGTATGCATCTATCTAACCCAAGAAGGTGGGTCTCTCAAAAATATGCTGAAAAGAAAGGGAAAAACTATGGAAACACACACAAAGGAAGCTCAACAGATCTAGGGTCAAAGGGGACAGAGATCTGGAGGATAAAGCTGCAGACAAGGGGTGCAGATCACAGCCAAGAGACAGAGGCAAGGTGGCTGGAAAAAGGGAAATCAGCAAAAAACCGGGGGGGGGGGGCAAGGCAGAGGCCTTTAGAAGAGGTCCAAACAAAACGACAAGAGGTGATTTGAAAGGAAAAGAGGTTGATTTCAATGGATCTGGAAGTGAGGTAACAGATCTGGAAAAAGAGGGGGCTGAAGCTCTGAAACCGACGGCTGAAACAGCTGAAACTCTTCCACAAAAAGTGGAGGGTACTAAAGCCCTAAGGGGTTGGGTTCCCACTTAGAGGAGTAAAAACAGATCAGATCTTGGTCAAGGCGGGCTGAGACAGAGGCTGGAAAACCCTGGCAGAAGCTGCAGCAAAACCCAGAAAAATTGCAGAAAAAATGCGGGAAAAAAGGCAGGTCACAGGTTCTGACCTGATCTGAGTTGAGGTCGCAGGAAACAGGCCAAAAGGTGCGTCCAGGTCGCAGGTTTTGGGCCAAAAGGTGCGACCCCCCCGTTCCGGCTGTTTCGGCGGCGGATTTTCTGAAAAATTGCCGTCTCAGGTGCGGCTGGTGTCGCTTACCTGCGCAATAGGGCCAGAAACACACGGAAGTTAGAAATTTTAGGTTTTTAGGGTTTTATGTGAAAAAAATGACATGAAAAGAGAAAAACTAAGCAGCTGAAAAGAAGCCCTAGGGCCTGAAGTAGCTGGATATGCAGGAATATGAGAAACGACAGCGGTCGTAATTTAAAACCCGTGTGGAGTCGCCATTTGTTAGTGTGAATTCTTCGTCGAAGTGTACGAAAAAGAACCACTTTAGCTACGCATAACTAATAGCCCTAACAACAATAATGGCTGCAAAACATCTTCAGATCTGCAATTAGTAGTTAAAGTGCTGCAACAAACAGATCTATAAATGGAAAGACATTAAGCGGTAAAGTAAAGAGTTTGCTCCATGCATCCAACAGACAAGACAAGAACACGATTTTTGAATGAATTTTTATATTACAGGGCACCTGGGAGGAAACAAGAAGGTGTATCCGGATCTCCTCAATGGGATGGGTTCTTTGTAGTCCTCAGCACTTCAGATCTAAGCTTTCTCTCTCTTGTAGATGTAGAAAACCCAATGTAGAAGGTAGAGCTCAATGGGAGCAAAATGGCGGAAATGAGACCAAGTGTATAGATCCAGAGTGATCTAATATGCAACAAAAGGTGAAGAATGATGGGGAAAACCCTCCTATTTATAACAAAATATTGGGTCATTCTAGATCTTGGTGCATGATTAAAATAATGTTAATCATATCTAGATCCACCTCTATGGAATATTTTATTATTATTTGTTGGAGGGAAAGGGTGTTTGACTTGGGTCAAATCCCTTGATTAGTGAAAGAATAAATAAATAAATGATTTATTTATCCTTTTAAGGAAGTGGTTGGGATATAATCAAATAAATAATGATTTATTTAATTAATAGTGGTTGATTTGGTCATATTTAACAAGGAATATTATTTAAATAATTATTCCTAGAAAATAATAAGATAACTATGGGTGTATCTCATTAATTTCTTTGTTTTTGGGTTAAACATGATATTTGGGAATAATAATTAAATTATGGTTAATTCATTATTCCTTTTGGGGTTTCCTTAATTAACATAGTGAAAGCAGTTTTACTTGGGGTAAAACTGGTCCTACATGGTGTACTTGGGTCCATCTAATGATAAAAGGTTAGATGACCAAAAAATGGTGTAACAACACTGGTACAAAAATTTCATCTAAACATTAAGTACAAGAATGGGAACACTAATAATGTTGCATATTTCCTTAGTTGGCCTTCGGTTGTGGAGCTGACTGCTATTCTCGACTCTTGTGGGAATGATACTTTTGGATGGTAAAAGACTTACAAAAATAGTCTAGAATGATCTGGGGCCATTTTGAGGCTCTAAACAATAATTTTTTTGGAAATCATGTCAATATCGTAGCCCTTAGGGTAAGATATTTCAGATAAAATTTGTTTTTCTCGGTTATATATTTCTAACGAGGTATTGTGTGAAAAAAATGGAGATCATATGCCCAAATAAGGACCCAAGGAAGTCGGCATTCTAGCGAATCCAAATAGGGCCCGACAAACGTTTGACACTTCATCTCCTAGGGTTAGTTTTTTGGATGTTTAATGTTTACCATTATTTCTCAATAATAAAAATCCCTCCAAGCCTCATTGTAACATAGTTCATAAGGCATGTAGCTATCAAATATCTTCTAAGAGATATTCTACCATCGCTTAAGCTAGTTTGTTTCTCTTATGTATGTAAATATTTTTCAGTTGTTTCTATTTATTAATTAAAATTTTGTTTCATTGTATGTATGTGTTTGTTTTTAATCTATATTTCTATTCATTAATTAAAGTTTTATTTCGTTGTATCTCTGTGTTTGTTTTATAATCTATATTTCATTTTTTTCCTTCATAAATTAGGATCGGTGGAATCATGTTAGGTCCCTATATTACTAGTTTAGTCCCTTATTGTTGTTATTGTAGCCCCCTTATGGTAATTTTTGTACCCCTGTAACCCCCATATTTTTATTATTGTGCCCTTACATTATTATTGTTAGGTTGGCTAGGATTATATTGTGATCCCATGGACTCCTATATATAGAAAGGAGGTTTTTTCATTTGTATCATCCAAGAATTTTTCATTTATGTAATGTAAAGGAGGTTCTCCCCTCAAAGCGGCTTATTTCTAAGGCATAGATCTCTCTTTTCTTCTATTTTTGGAGTTGGTTTCATAACATTTGGTATCAGAGCTTTGGATTCTAGGGTTTCGCTGCTCCAAACAGGTCATCGTGGAATTTTCACTATAAATTTTGTACTAATGTTGTGTAACCAGCTCCAAAAATAGAAGAAAAGAGATATCAACACCTTAGAAATAAGCCACTTCGAGGGGGCAACCTCCAATACATTACATAAATGAACAATTCTTGGATCATACAAATGAACAAAACCTCCTTCTATATATAGGAGTCCATGGGGCCACAATATAATCCTAGTGGGGCCACAATGTAATCCTAGCTGACCTAACAATAATAATGTAAGGGCACAATAATAATAATATGGGGGTTACAGGGGTATAACAATAACAATAAGGGGGGCCTACACTAACATAATAAAGACTACACTATTAATATAGGGATTTAACAACTAAAAAGGTTCAAAAGCTGAAATTTTTACCACACGAAGCCTAAATCCTAAGGAACTTTGTGTAAAAATTTTAGATCTGGTTTCGCAATATTTTCAGAGATATGATTTGTAGAAGTTAGGGTTTGTTCAGGCTCCCGAATTTCATCTCAAAGAGAGGACCGTGGGAAAATCATCATAATTCTCTCTATGAGCACCAGATTGGAACTATATAAAAAGTGACCAAAACTATACGGATTCTACTTTCCTTTGTATGAATTTTTGATCCGAAGGAGAAAATAGTGACATGTGGCATGCCATACAATTTCGCTCTACGGAACTAGTCCATAATTAGGTCATTCTAGTAAATTGGGCATAACTTTGTCTTGGAGCATCCAAATTAGGTTAGACTAGTAGCATTCAAAAGAAGATTCAGAGGGATACTATATGACCAAGTTTCAGATATTGAAGATTTGAAATCACAGAGATACATCAGTTTCAATATCGAGCTCCTCAAAATCAAGAAAAAGGTGTGTAAGTTGGTTTTTAAAATTGCATAAGTCTTGTTTGAAAAATCAGTTTTAAGTGATTCCAAGGGCATATTGAAGCATAGATATTAGTATTGAGTTATATAATTCCTCCCAAAAATAATTCCACACCCATTAAGCCCTCAGAAATCTATACTATGATTCATGAAGAGGAAGAATTGCAGTATGATATATCAAAATTACAGTACCAAGTGCAACAAATTTCAATCTTACAAAGAGAAATCAAAGATGACATAGATGGCTTAAAATTAGAAATGAAAGCTAATATGGATGATAAATTAGTGGAAGATCACATCGAGTATCAACAAAAATTTCTCCAAGTCTCAAAGGATAACCTAACTTTGGTGTAGAATCGAATGAAACAATGGGATGATCAACATCGTAGTGAAAGAAGTTCTGAAGACGTCATTGAATCAAGAACTTGACAACTACAAAATTGATCACTTTTAGAGTATGTTAGTAAGTGGAATAACTTACCCATTGAAGATTCCACATGGGAGGGTGATAATTTTATACAGAAGCATCAAGAAATAATCAAGCATTGAGGAAAACACTTGTTTGAAGGAGAGGGGCATGTTAGGTCCCTATATTACTAGTGTAGTCCCTTATTGTTGTTAGTGTAGCCCCCTTATGGTTCTTGTTGTACCCTTGTAACCCCCATATTGTTATTATTGTTCCCTTACATTATTATTCTTAGGTCCGCTAGGATTATATTGTCACCCTATGGACTCCTATATATAGAAAGGAGGTTTTTTCATTTATATCATCCAAGAATTGTTCATTTATGTAATGTAAAGGAGGTTGTCCCCTCGAAGAGGCTTATTTTTTAAGGATTTGATCTCTCGTTTCTTCTATTTTTTGATTTGGTTTCATAACTTATCAAATAGGTCTTCTCTTTCTTTATTTTTTTGTACATGTCCCCAATGAAGTTGGGTTATAGGGAATTGAGACTTGAACTAGTTGAACCATTCCAATATTGGCCTTTCCAACCCCGATGGACTCCAATGCTAGAATAAAATAAAGACAAGGGAGAAGGATATCGTTTGAAAATGTTGCTCGAAGAATCCCTTGAGTGACAAATGTAAGATATCATGGACATATTTTGCCAAATCCTTCGGTGAGTATTGACAAGCGAAGCATCTTCATCCAGTAGTCACTTTGGAGGAACCATCGCCTTTAAGGTACAAGTTAACTTTGACATTCCTATATTTGAATTCCAAATATATGAAAATGCCCTAGATAGATGTTTAAATCTGTTGGAAGGATATGTTTTAGTCCATAGTTTTTTTTATAGGGAAAAAAATACTTTTTCGCTCCTCAAAGCCACCCCCTCCCATTTCAAGGTTTGGTGGGAAACTTAATGTGAGTAGAGAGACGATGAGAAACCCTTAATATTTTTAGCCGCAACTGCTTGGAATTATTTCCAAGATGTCATCAAGGAACAATATTACCGTGTTTTAACCTATAAATATAAGTACATGAAGTGGATCTCACTATGGTAGGGAATGGACCAAGATATGTCATAGTTCACAAACATTTTTCATACTCTACACACAATTGTGTCTATCAAGGATTTTGAGTGACTTCTAATATTGAAGTACAATGGATTTCAATACAATTAAAGCCTAGAAGAAATGGAGTTCGTGGACCTCTCCTTTCTTGGCACAACATATCGATATGTTGTGAGGATCGAGTAGAATTTTAAACAGAAAGAGAGGGACTATGGATTAAAAAATATGAAACAAGGAAAAGACAGCTACAAACTGCAAAATGTGGAAAAATACAAGATGGAGTGATCCAAGACAATCCATTGAAGAAAAGATAAAATAATAACACCACGTAGGCAAAGAAGGACACTAGAAAGTGGTGTGAGTTCCACAAGTGCCCCACCCACGACACAAATTAGTTTTGTGCTAAATAGTCATTGGTGGCCAAGCTAAAATCTTTAGATTAGAATGAATGTTCTGAATTTGAACCAGAAATTAACAAGGGGGATGACAAAGGGAAGTATATTAGTGATGTAGGACCTAGTGCAACAGTTTGTACCACTAAGGTCAAGAGTATTGAACCCAAATATCTAGAGGAGGGTGAGCATCTCTTCCACTCACATATGTTAGTGAAGGGTTAGCCATTGCAGTTCATTGTTAGTATTGGAAGTCAAAATAGCCTCACATCAGATGAGGTCATGAAGCAGTTGGGCATACCAACAAAACCACAATCGTAGTCATACACCATCATATGTCTCTACCAAAGGTGAGATCATCGCGTCATCTAGCAGTGTCACTTTCCCTACAACATCTATCCCTTCATGGACGAGGTACTATGTGATGTTTCTCCACTTGATGTTTGTGATGTCCTATGTTTATGTTTAAGAGTCTCTTGTGGCCTCCAAGACAAAGTCGGCCCAACCAATCAAAGTCGGCATAGTTTTGGCCATTCAAACCCCATAAAAGTGTATAAATAGAAAATAATTCAACGCCATTTGAGAGTGAAGTGCACACACAAATCTTATATTTTGATCCATGGTTAGAAGAAGAATCTGAAGGGTTGATATAGGCTAGAAGAGCCTAGAGAAAGAGAAGGAAGGTCCCTTGAAATATTCAGATCTCTTAAATATACCTCTTCTAGTTCTCATGTGTGAAAATGCTAGGGCTTCTAGGATTACCTCAGGTCCAAAAATTATAGAAGACAGTGCAGATCGTTATGGGAGACAGAAAGGATAGAAGATCCTTGGTTTGAAGGTTTTTTTCTTTGCAACCCTTGAAGACCTTGTTTTATTTTGGAGTAGATTTCTTTGTTTGCTACCTTAGTTCTTGGTGAAGTATTTGTTTTGGTCTTGGATCATGGAAGTACCATTTTTAATTGGTTCTATAAGAAGAAGATATTTTGTCTATATTTTCCCATATAATATATATTTTTTTCTCGCTAAGTGCCTACATATTTTGTTCATTGATTTGTGATCTTCAAGTTTCTGTTGGCAATTGTTTAATGATAAGAACATAATAATAATAAAGAAACAAACATACTGTCACAAATAATAATCATAAAAACAAAAATCAATGAAGATGTTTCCCTAATAGATTTCTCAATGGGTTAACATGTCGAAGTATTAGTATATAACACATATACTCTTCATGGATGATGTCTTAATTTTTGGGGATGGTTCAACCACTAAATGGGTTATTTTTCACCACATTTTCACAACTTTTTCTCTGCCACTAGTATGCAAATTAGCTATCATAAATCCTCTTTCATCGAGAATAACATTTCATATTGATCATGATTTTTTTGTCTCTATCCTTCCATAGAAGGTGGCTCCCATTGAAAATTTCATTACATGCTTGGGTTATCACCTGAAATTGAATTGTTACTATGTGGAAGACTATTAATAGCTTATTAAGAGGATCAAATTCAAAATCAACAATCATAGGTGGATTTCCTAGGGTGGTATAATGATTCTGATTAATTCAGTTCTAGAAAGTAGATGATTAACACTCTCTAAGATATATAAATCTACCATAAGGAAGATATGTCGATGTATGTTCAATTTTCTTTGTCCTGGAAAGAATATAAGATGAAGCTTCCAATTGGCCAAATGGGATATGTTATCTCAACCCAAGTGCTTGGAGGGATATCACTAGTTCGAGCTTCTTCACCATTATTATCTTTGATAAATACTTACATAAAAAGAAATTTTCGGAGTGGCTGAGGTCTTGCAATTTGCAAAAATTATCTTTTGGATCAATTACCTCGAGGGGACTAGTGGAGGCTTTACCTTGGATTGTTTAATGGCTAGCATGGAATGTGGGTAATGAACAACAAGTTATCCTTGGGAAGGGCCCCTTTATCAGGGTAAACTCTTTATATCATCTATCTCTAGATATTATCTCTTCTCTAAACACTTGGGGAGTATTTAGGCTATGCCATGCTTCATTATCTATCTCTGTTTATGCCTACTTTTGTTGCTAGAAAATCTCCATTGATCTAGGCTTCCTTTTGTTGATGGAGAAGCTCTATTGCTGTAGGTTTCTTTTTGTTGCTAGAAAATATCTATTGATCTAGGTTTCATTTTGTTTCTAGAGAATATCTATTGATTTAGGTTTACAAGGGCCTCTCAATTTTGAATGGGATTATTTTGTCCAAAGTATCTTATCCAATGGTTTTTTTTTTTAAATGAGGAGGAATCCATTATTTGGAGTTGGAACACATGCTCTAGTCAAGTCACAACTAGGTCGGCCTATGACTCTATCACTACTTCCTCTCTTCATCCCAAGGATATATTTTGACAAATGAATATTTGGAAATGGTTCCTACCTCATAAAATCTTATATATGTTTTGGTTGGATCATCTCGGAAAACCACATCCTCACTTGGGATATGTGTTACTTACAGGTTTCTTTAGCCCAAATATCTATTGCGTGAACTTTGAATGAGAATGGATGTGTGGATCATATCTTCTTATAGTGTTCCTATTCCATATATTTATGGAATGATGTTTTAGCATGGATAATGGCCCTATCTCACCTTTTGAAACTTATGTTATCTATTCTCTCATCAAAATTGACACTTTTTAGAAGGTTTATGGTGACTCCAAATGCATTATTTACTGGTTAACTCGAAAAAAATATATTCAGGTCTTAAAATTACTTGTTTCATAGGAAGATCCCCTCTGTGGATAGAGGCAATCCCTCTATCCCTAGGGTGGGTCTAGAAACAAGGGAACATGATGGTTTCTAAACTCCTAGTTCATAAACGAAATGCAGATTGGAATAGATGTCCTACCTCAATCCAATGCTCTTGATGTAGTACGTTGCATTGATCCCTCAATATTTTTCCTTAAATCCTTGCACTTCGCTGGTAGCGATATCCACACACCTGCACAAAGATCAAGCAAGAACTAAAAGCAAATGAGCATACATATTCATTTACAACTATCTAACTAGTCAAGGAGAGTCAGAAAATTTGAATATTAACATAGAGAAAGATGGAACTAGAAATTAGTCATGTCATATTAATGTATAAAAGGGAGTTTACAACCTGTGCCTTGATGTTGTAGACCTCATTTGAAGGGTTTAGTCAGGAACGTATCCAAATCATTCATTCATTGATTCTTCTCAAAGAGGAAAAAGGCTGAAACTCTCTCTCACAACTATGAACTATTCTCTGCTATCTTCTGCACACTAGCTCTTGGTCTATTCAAGTTAGCAGAATTAATCAGATGAAGAGGAATTTATAGGATTGGAGGAAGAGTTTTGGGATCCACTTATGGTGGAGGAAAGGTCTATCCCTTTGGGAAGTTGCATTTTTGTAGGAACTAGAAGGCCAAAGGGAGAAACTCGACCACATCCTATCGAACAAACATCCATGATGCCGCCCACAAAGATGTTCAATCCTAGAAGCTTAATTTACATATTAAAAAACCTTCCAAAAGTAGCTCTACACGGTGGTTCTTTAGAGACAGAGTGACCATGGTGTGAGGCATAGTGAAAATCTGGCCATGGGCATGAGGACATAACCACACCATAATGTCGACCCAAAATTATATGTTTTTAAGGGTCTACATTCATTGTGATGTGTGATAGTAAACAAGGGTCACTATGATGGTCCTCCACTATTTGGAATAGGGAATGGAGGGATGGTGAAAAAATGTTGTGTAATAGATGTCCCCTAAAGCATGAAGTTTGAGAGAGAGGGAGGGGTGAAATGCTTTACGAGAACATGCCCAAACCAAAATGCCTCTGCCAGAGGACTTGAAAAATCAAGTAAGACTGATATCTTTGATACATGAGTACGAGGTATGGGTGCAACCATCCATAATATAGAACATGTAATAAGATCCATGGTATGGACACAGCCATCCAGTGAGAAGGATCATAAAATAGACTTAGGCATGGTCGTAGCCATCCAATCAGAAGAGTCATGTATATAGTAATGACAAACCAAATCATCCCACAACCTTGATTTCATCAGAAAAAACCTAGGGTCTTGTCCTCTGTCCCAACCCAAAAAACTACAAAGGCATGTGAATGAATGAGCTGAAGTCGAACAAGCAAGAAATTCGCCTTTTTACCATCCAATGATGGAAGCTATTAACATGCACGAGATAAACCACCAATAATGACAATAGTTCTCAAGGTACTGCTAGTACAATCCACAGATTGTGAAAAATGAACTAGAGTCAAACAACCGCAAAACCACCCGATCAAAGGCCAATGATGAGAACCCGTCATCGAATGTGAAGAACTTTCCATTGAGGCATGCAAGCTCTAACGTACTAGAAGGGAGCCTTTGGATGAGCTTCCTGGATAATGAGCTGAAGTCGACAGGAAGTGACCGATCGAAGGAGAGCCATAATGTTTCCCACATCATCAACACGAGACAAAGGAATAAGATGATAGTGAATCAAGACTGAATAGAGGATCAGGGGTCGAAAACTATAGAAGGGACTTCTCTTTAACATATTAGTGACTCAACTCTAGAATCTGGAAGTATTTGACATCAAGGGATCTGAGGTCATGGTGACGAGGAAAAGAACAAATGAGAGGTCAAAATGAATAACCCAAACCCATGGAGGAAAAATGATGAATGTGGGATGTTCCCAACCCAACACAAACTATAGACAAGTGCCATGTTAAAGAGTGACATATTGCTGACACAACTGATATCTAGTTCCATTTTCCCCCACTATCTATGACAAGTACCCCAATTATTTTTGGAAACAAGCTTGAAGGGGATAGCATATGATTTTCATGTAAGTTTGTCCTTCGGACAAATCCATCATAGTACATTTTACGAGCCCTAAGAAGGAGGAACTCAGTAATGTCATGGATATGGCTCCAATGTCATTTAGATTTAATGAGTCTAACAAAGGGAAAAATCGACGCCTTTTCATGTTTAGAGAGTTTGAAAAGAGGCAGAAAAGAAAACTCCAAAAGGTCCATTTTTGTAGGTTGTCTCTCAGATCCGAAAAGGTAGAAAGCAGTATCTGAGAGAAACTCTTAGCCATGTTTGACTAAGGTATTCATTTTTCATAAATAATCTGTCCCAAACCAAAAAAGGGGTAAACGTATACTGGGTAGATCACGTTTCCCAGCCTTTAGCAAGTTCAAAACGACAAGAGCTCGAAAATATTTTCATGTTTTGAGAGTCAGAAAAGAGTTGAAAGGTGACTCCTCCTAGAGGAACGAGTGGTATTATGGGTAACAACTATTTCGGTGATGGTGGAACTACTCAAAACATAGAAAGGTCAAGAGGTTGGCTAATAAGACCACTCATTGTAGTTGTTCCTCAAGAACGGGTAAGATAATCAAGTGAAGGCATATGATCAGCCAAGTATATGGTGACAATGGACTGAGAAAACCAAGGTTCATCTAACAAAAAAGGTAGATTAAAAAGGGCAATCACAAGAGGTGAAATCCAAATAGTTTCATTTGCACACAAGCTTGAAATCAGGAAACTCTGCTTGAATTTGGTTTCATTTTTACACAAGATTGAAAATTTTTAGAAAACTATGCTTGAAACCTGTTTCATTTTTTACACAAGATTGAAATGGAAACAAAATATGCTTGAAATAAGTTTGCATGCCCCAGCATGATGACTAAAATCGAGGTAAATTCCCCCCAACTTCATGGCATTCACTTGAGTAGACTACTGGTTACTAACAGGTGGATGGAATGAAGGTTCAATTACTAGATCATGTGAAAGACTCGGCTTGGATTTTGCGAGATCTAATCAAAGACTCAAATTGGACGAGAAACATGGTTCATTTTTTAACGAGGTTGACACAGAAAAAGAACTATCCTCACAAGATCTAATTCATTTTTTAACGAGGTTGACATAGTAAAAGAACTATCCTCATGACACTTTGGTTTATTTTTTAAAGAGCTTGACACAAAAAAAGAACTCTTATCTGAAGATATTGTTTCATTTTTTAAGGAGCTTAACACAAGAAATTTAATTATGCTCCAATGAGCTTGTTTGATTTTTTAAGGAGCTTGACACAAGAAAACAAACTTTTCTCCAACAAGCTTGTTTCATTTTTAAGGAGCTTAACACAAGAAAAAGAAATCTACTCCAATGAGCTGATCATGACAAATAAGAATTCATGGCTTCCAAGATTTTCTCATCTGACGAGAGAACAACAGCCTAGAAATTAAGATCCAATGCATCCAGTAAATTGTGTACTACCTCACTGACTCAATTGTCAGTGGACATAGACATGGAGCAAGTGGCCACATAATTAACCCGTGAAGGGGAAGATACCACCTATACATAAGGACCATTAAGAGATGATGGTAGACTAGATGTCACGTTGGAGCTGATGAACGGAAGTTGATCAATGGTCACAATCCAACCTTTAGGTGGGAAATAAATCACACGAAAGAGGGAAGAGACAAGCACTCCCATGACATAAGTGTAGTCACACCCCAGGAGTAAGTTAAAATACAAAGGACCTTGAATGACCATCACGTATATATAGACAAGCTTCTTGTTACACAACATTTTGTCACCGTCCCTGCAATCTCCACCCTGCATATTGGAGGATCATTTATGTGACTAATAAGAAGTATCATGCCTTGCAAAGACCATCATTGGATCCCTTGCCATGGGGACAACATTCTTTTTGTTGACAATTTCCTGAGCAAACCATCAGAAACACATGTTTTTGGGTTGGCGTTGGTAGACCGTTATGCCCTCGCGCCAATGAGGGAGATTAACACTGGGCCCCACACCCATTGGTGCTCTGTCCCAGTGTGCCACCTGTGCCAAGCTATTTTTGGATTGTTTTTTAAAAATAGAGGTGAAGATTCCATCATAACAACTTCGTGGGCGAGTCAGCCTAGGTGGTTTGACTGAATAACTATGACCACCCTCCTTTGGCCTCTTGTTTCCACCTTTTGGGGAAACCTCCCAAAGGGTAAGGCCTCCCTTCCACCATTGTAGGGAGCCCAACCTCCTCCTCTCCCTCTATAAATAAATCCATCTCCCATTGAAAAACTAGCTGAACAATCATAGCTGAAAGGATGAAGAGAATTACTAAACATCTTGTTGGTGATATAGAGTAGAAAGAGACCCTTTTTGAGAGTGAGCTTAGGCTTTTGTCCTCGCCTCATCCCAATTTCTTGATGATCCTTCAAGGTGTGATTCAACTGAACCCGCTGACAGAGGCTACAACATCAATGCTTCAGTTGTAATCTCTTTCTTCTATTTATATATACATGACTATTGTCTGGTTCCCATCTTGTGTTATTATGGTTTATTTTTTTCAAAGTGTTTAGTCCTCCTTGATTGACTAGTTAGCTACGAATGCAATTATTGTCTTGTATATTGCTCTTGTATTTTATCTTCGTACATGAATTGGAGTACCATTTCTAAAGGACTACGACCTGTTGGGATAGCGATCAATAGGCTCCCACTACTACAGCTGCGACAATCGCATTGGACTCCAGGTAGGAAAATCTACCCCAACCTATTTTATTTGTTAGCTAGGAACCTACACCTTATCTTGTTCCCTTGTTTCTAGACCAACTCTAGGGCTAGAGGGATCACCTCTTTCCATAGAAGGGATTTACCTTTCCAACAAGTTGGTGACTTCACTAGGGATCAATGTGAGTTTTTCATCCCATCAACGTCGGTCATTTGATTGCTTATCTGTCTTTTTTGGCTTGCTTGATTGTTTGGAATCCTCTTTTTCAGCTCCAGAGTGTCAAGATTAACCTCTTCTCCCTGGCTTTTTCATTTTCCTATAGTTATCCAGCTTGGTACAAGTTTTATTTGAACAGTCACGCCCATTGGCGCTTGTTTCTTTTGTTGCAGTAGCACCAACCCCTGTTTGGCATGGATTACCACCTCACAGTCGCATCGAATCCTGTAGGATTTGGTTTGACCTTCCTTCTAAGTTTTGGGTCAGTTGTGCTTGAATTTGGGTTGTTTTTTGATTTGCAATTGGTCTTTTGGAGTTGTTTTGACTGTTGTAGGCTTGCTCTTCCCAACTGTTGGTCTATTCTCTCATCGGTGCAGTTCATAGCCCTAGGTTTGTGGGTGTCTTTCACTCACTAAGCCTTCTGATTGAATTTCGAGTCTTTTTGATTTGGTCAGTTCGATTCCCTAATCAGTTGTATTATTCTTTCTTGATCCTTTGAGTTTTCAGTTTTTTGAACAATTACTTTTGTTTTTGTTTGACTCTCCATCTCTTCACTTTGAGCATAGATCACATTGCTCGTTTGGGTCATTTTGAACTCTTTCTGTTTTTTTAAAAGAGTGCATCATTGTTTTGTTTACGTTTTTATGTCCATATTGCTTTCGAATTGTTTATTTTGAGATCTCTACATTCGCAGTAATATAAACTAGTGTTTGATTTTATTTTTAATCTAATTAGCGCATTGTGTGCTTCATTCATTCAAAAAATAAAAAATTGCATTTTTTGGTTGCATTGAAAATGAAAATTTCTTTTGCATAACAAATAATTGATGAACTAGGAAAGAGTTTTTTTCTTTTTGATTGGTTGTATTATATGCATTAGTGGATTTTTCTTATGATTTCATTGTTTGATACTTTCTGTAAGATCTCCATCCTTCTCTTAATTAGCATTCATCGAAGGGAATTGTGTTATTTTTCATATAGCATGCATTCAGGAACTTGAGATCCCATTCTTTAAGGCCTTGAAACTGAAACATTAATTCAAGATCAACTTTAAAATTGATTCAATTAATATAAGGAAGCATTGGAACCTAACGCAAACATTTTTAAAGGTCTAGGCTAGTGATGTGTTTCGGTGTCGTTAAACCTAGTAGCTGTCATTCGCCACCTAGCTTTAGAAAGCACTAGTACGAACTTGTGATCCCCGTACCGTCGGGTATATAAAGGGAGACCCTCATAGGTTCAAATATTTTATCCATAGGAAGTTGATTCTGCGACCCTGTAACCATGATACACCAAACACAACATTCAGGGAGACTACCTACATGTACGTTAAGTCCTTGGTCATTTCTCTTTCATTTGATCACCAAGGTGTATATGGTAGTTCACGGAAACTTGGTACGCCCTCTTGCTTAGATTACTTGAGCAGTCATTTCGATATTTTCGTGACTCCTTAAAAAGTGAAAATATCATCGAGCACTTGTCCTTTCACGCTCGTTTAAATCTGAAAGTGACTACAGTCATCTTTTTTTTGTTTCTCAACTCTTAAAACATGAAAAAAAAAAAATTGTTATGATGTCATAAAATTAACTGCCTACGATCACATACCCATTAAAAGTTTTATCCTTGGCTTGTTTTCGTATTTCCTTAGAATTTGATCTTGAAGCCTTGAATTGGCTATCTTGTTTTCCTTCTCGTGTTGAAATATTGTCACAACGGTGGAACCACCAGTTTCTTTGTCTTCTTCACTACCTCCTAGTGGTAGTTATTTTCCTGAAGTTTCTTTTGAAACCCCTCAGTCCACTAGGTCTGCCGAGCTTGTGTAACCTATTCTCTTGAGTGTTCAACCTCTCGCTACTTGGTCTCCTCTTGAAGAGTTAGTTGAGTTCAATTGGAAACCACAGGGTGCTTGGTCTGGTTTTGGGAGTGAGGAAGAATTCCCTCCTCTTACTTCGAGAACATCATTTTTAGCTGCTGGTTTATCTCACAATTTTTTTTGTCTTTTCAATGATCTTACGACTTCATCAGATATGGATTATTCGAGTCCTGTCAGTAGTGAAGAGCTGCATGTTTCTACAGGGGAATATCAACTTTTCCCGGAAGATCTCCTGCGTGTTTCTATTCAACCTTCTCCTCAATCGGTGTCACTTCCACCCAGTTATCAGACTTTGAGTCATATTATTTCTGGTGTTGCGTCCTTAGCACAATCAAGTACATCGAATCCTCCAAGGAGTTTGGTCCTTCCTTCATTAGGAATGTCGCCTTCAACACTTAGTTTATCAGTTGTTGTTACATCTATCCTGATCCAACCTATTGTTTGTGTGGCTTCATCTACACCGGTTGTTACACATCAGCCGTCAGGATCTTTTCACACTCGAAGGTCTAGCTTTCTTAATCCCACGTGGCCTATCAATCCCGTTGTGAGTAGATCTGATCTAGGGTAAATTCTTGATACCCTTAACCAAGACCTTTTACTTCATATGATAATTAGAATTTCATTTAATTAAGATGTTAATGAACTGAAACGAGCAATTGTAGCTGTAAATAAGAGGAACATAAATGAACAAGATCAGAAATCATAAGACCACTTCGTTTGATAACAGAGTTCGTCCAGGAGGGACTACATCTTCGGGCCTCGGTGTCAAGATGGTGTAGGTCGCTTCATTATGTGCTGTAAGAAGAATATGTACATGGATGTGTTTCCCTGTGACATACAAGGAAAGGTGCCCTCACACAAGAGTGGTTGGACTTCTTTAAGAGATGTTCTACTGTGGAACCCTCATACATAAAGAAAGACTCCTATTAGTATGACCATAGCTGACATGTAATAAATAAGAGTACCCCGCCAACCCTAGAAAAAAAGGGATCTCAACAATACACATATGAAAACGAACATTCCGCCAATGTGGCATAAAAGGGATCTCATACATGACACAAATCCATAGCTGAAAATACATCAATAACAACACAAGGCAAGATCCCATGACTCATGTATCAACCGGGATCTGCAAGACATAATGCATCTCAAAGAGAAATAAATGAAGTACATGCAATCCACATCATATACCTCATGTTGCCATTTGTTGAAGGCTGAGCTACTCTGCGGCTGAATCTGAAAACACCATCAATCTTGTGGCATCGAAAAAAGTGAAAATGACTGCTCACTTATGGAAATTTGACACCTGCATAACCCACTTCCAAAAGTGGCTGAAAAATTGAAAACTAAAATGAATAAACTGATCACGCCATCAGACTTGTGGCATTGAGTAGTGTAAAAACGACAAAAAAATTTTCTCGTTGGACAAAGTCAAAATTTTTCCCTCCTGAAAATGGGGCTTAATCAAGGATCCACTCGAATCTTTTCTGGCTCATGGTTCCACCTCCTTGAATTTCATACAACAATGTACCTGCAAATAAAAATTGGAATCTATGCATTTCCTTGGATTCCATGCCCATACTTGGCTGCAAAATAACATTAATCTTCTGCAAAATTGTGCTCCTCCATGCTTGGCTTCCCTTGGCGCAGAAAAAAATAGCTGTGTTTAAATACAAAAATGTGGGCGGATATTTCCAAGAGGGTTGTTGGATGAATTGGTTTAAGATCCAAATGTTTGGGAGGAGGTTGGATGGTCAAACCCTAACTCCTCCACTTAAAGACCGAAAATCTGTTTTCAAAATCTGTGTTTAAAATTTTGAACAACCCGCATTTAATTTTTTAAAACCTTGCACCATTTTAAATACGAGGTGGTTGGTATGTTATGAGGGCCACATATGGTAGTGGCTCCCATTTCATGGAGAGGCTACTGCGTGGGCGGGGCCGGCAAGGCCGGTCATGGGTTCAACTCCCACCAACCTCAAATATATGTTATATAACATATATGTATATGGTTTGCCCGATTGCATGGGGTCTAGCGAGGGTTATTAAAACAACTCAACCATTTTAAATTTTTTTGAAAATGACCATAGGAATCTTTTTAAGGAGGCCAAAAATTTTCCCAGGATCTAGCCTGATCTTGTTGGAATCCAGTGGCCGGAAAAAGTAGAATTTGCGCCTTCCTTAAGGCTGCCTAGTCACCAAGTCAACCAAAAACTTTGACCGCTCCTAACTTCTTCATACGGACTCGGAATTGAGTGTCGTTTGTGCCATTGGAATAAAAATGATGAGATCTAAAATCTGAACCTAGTTCGAGAGACTTTCGAACACTTTTATTTTTGAGCCTTGTACTTAAGCCATTGTACTCGTACCTGTTTAATCCACCTGGATCATTCCTCTCCACTGAGGAGCTTTTGGTCCTCCAAAAGCATCAAGATTTACCTATCATCAAATGTCGACAAATATCATTAAAAGGAACATCCTCCCATGACACCTTCACCTGGCGTACTTCGGAATCAAGATGCAAAGCCATCATCTACAACTGTTTCAATGCAATGTCTGAAAAGGAACATCCCTTGAAGACTCCTTCACCTCCCTTACTTTCAGAATCAAGATGAAAAGCCATCATCTACAACTGCTGCAATGCGATTTATGAAAAGGCACATCCCTTGAAGACTACTTCACCTCTCATACTTCGAAATCAAGATGAAAATCCAACACTTGCAACTGCGGAAATTCAAATTTCTAAAAAGGCACATCCCTTGAAAACTCCTTCACCTCACATACTTCAGAATCAAGATGCAAAGCCAACACTTGCAACTATAGAAATGCAAATGTCTGAAAAGGCACATCCCTCAAAGACTCCTTCACTTCTGTCCTTCGGAATCGAAATGCCAACACCTGCCTAAAGCTGTAACGAATATTACATGCTCAATGTGACCAACAATGACCCAAATTTCCATACTTGCCACGAGTTTATAAAATGTACTCCGCGGTCAATCTTACAGGAAAATGGAAATCATACCTCACAAAATTACAAGACCAGACCTCATCTTTGCATTTTGAAGTGATGACAAAACTCCTAATCACTTTTACATGAAAGAAATGCATCAGATGACTCATAGCACATGACCAAAACATAATCGTCGCATCTCGAAGTGATGGAAACACATCATCACTTTTACATGAAAGAGATCCAACACATTACTTATAAAACAAGGCCAAAAAATATCATGGTCGCTTAAACAAGTGATGGAAACACATCATCACTTTCATAATAAAAATGCAACAAATGATTTACAAACATGGCCATGACAAGCTTAACTTCTCTAGAAAAAAATAATCTATAAGAACCACTTCTCACTTATTAAAGCGAGTGGATCATTTCCCTGTGGAGAAATTTCTTGTCGATCAGCTCTTTCGACTTTTGTATGCACGGGCACTTTGTCTTTAAAGCACTACTCTGGATGAAGTTTCCAGCATGTGGCTATTTGGTGGCCACTTCGGTCGCAATGGGTGCAAAATTTCTTTTTCCTCCAAACCTATTTAACCGATTTCTTTTCTTGTTGGGGAGAAGGATTTTCAATGCTCTCTTCCTCCTTTGTCTGCCATCCTCTTCTAGCACTTAGAAATCACATGGTTGTTTTAAACCACAAAAAATAACAAGTTTTACAATGCCATATTTTACGACTATGGTTATCAACATTCTTATAATCAAAATGCACTTTGGAATAATGAGACTTTGTATACCTTCTATGGTAGTCTCCCGGCATGATCATGATGATGGGAGCTCACCTTAGTTCCTTCACCGCAACATGCACTACCATGGAACAATGGCGAAGTGTCCCCATCATTCCTCTTCCTTGGAGAGTTCATCACTATCTATTTTCCCTTGATGTCCTTCAAACATCCTTTGTCGGTGTACCCCAAACTTGCATAATGAGGTCTCTACACAACCTCCAATGGTTCGGTTATGCCTTGCCACGAATGCCAAGTCCTCCTCCTTAATACCCCATATTGGAGAGGAGTCTCATGCCGGGTCCCCGCAATGGGTATTTCTACACTCCAGCCCGAAATTATATCATGTGAAGAAAGCGAAGAAAAATCAACATTGTTTACCTTAGGTGTTGATTGTGAAACGACATGAAGAAAGTTGTTGTCGACCTTCGTTGCACTTCACTTCCATCGATGCCTCCCCGACATGGCTTGTAGTTGAAGTCGCAAGCGATGCATCTCCTTCTTCTTTCTATAGGAATGTTTTCAAGGCATCATGATCTACATTGCATAATTTCGTTGTTGCGCTTCAATCCTTCCCACGCCTTTGTCGTGGATTGCAACTGAACTCTGCAACTCAGCTGCTTCTCCTCATTCTCTTCCTATAGGAGGGTCTTCAACGTATCATGATACTGCTTGAAATAATTTCATTGTTGTGCTTCCAATCTTCCCACATCTGTTGTGGCTTGCTAGTCGAAGTCACAGAATCGATGTTTGTCCTCCTTCTCTTTGTGTAGGCGGGTCTTCAATTCTTCGTTCTCTCGCTACTTGTTTTCATAAGCCTCATACAACATGTCCGCTTTCTCGGACATCCCGAACATGGTTTCGTACATGTCCTTGACATTTTCCATGACTCAAATTAGCAAACGTTCAATGTTCACGCCTTAAAAGATCACATGCATTTCTTATGCATTTATAGTTACCGGTTCGGTATGAGGCCGGGATGCACCTCCTCACATCGTTGCAACAGGATCGAGCTACTCATATCTCGGATCATATTCATGAATAGAAGCGCCGCCATTTCTCGATAAAGTTTGATATTCCCGATGAGCTTCTTAATGATTGGTTCACTGCCTCATTTTGTCAATCAAATCGCTAAAGACATAGCTATGGGGTTGTGTGTAATCGAAGAACAAGCCATTTCTCGTGCCTAGTACCTTGATCTTGTGTATTCCTAGTCCGGCATGCTCAGTATGATATCTTGCCCCGATGCTCCTCAACCCGGAACTTCTAAAGCATCGGCGATGCCATCCGTTGACGATATCATTGGTTCCATATCTCAAAATTCTTGAGAGTCTTCTCCTTCCAACCCCGGGTAGAAAAAATCTAATCCTTCCATTGATATTGCTTCTTAGTATACCCCGAATTTTGGTAAAACCGTGGAAGTCAATGTCGTTCAAGCCAATCCAGTGGATAAAACTTCAAAGGGAAAAAAGAATGGCAAAGGTAAGGCCAAAGCCGATACGCCGAAACAAGATTCTCAAAAATCTCGTGTTGATGATGGTTCATAGCAAAAACTGAAGTATCCCTATTTGATTTGTGATGAAGAGCACTACACCAAGGACTGCCCTTGATGGGCTGAAGTGAGTAGATTGCTCAAAGTCACCCAGGGAACTCTGACCATTCTCAAAGAACATTTTCCATCATAGTAGACCCAAATGGTAGAGCAACCTCAGTCCTCTACCCCATTTGGCTCTGAGGTTTTTCATGATGAACAGTTTCGCATCCATTGCTATCGCTACCCGCTCAAAATATTATACCAAACCGCATCGGATAGTGGGGAAAGAGATCACCGATGGTCCTCCTCCTCCACCCTACTTCGGCCCTCTTCAAATTGAAAGGCCCGATGACCGAGCCCATTGTATGACCACCTTCCAAAGGTGTACTCCATAAGTCTTCTTACAATCCCAACGATCGTGCTTCTCAACATTACGGTATTGTTGAGGATTTGGCTCGAGATTCATTTGCAATGTCTACATTAGAAGTAATTCGAGTTGTCCGATCTCAATGGAAGGCTTTGCTATCTCGTAATCAACAGGGTTGATCTTGCTGATTCAAGTCTTATCACTTTTGACTTGGAGAATTTCGTCCCATGTCTCCCGCATCGACTTCCGCTCATCATTCAAGTTGGCATTAATGGATCGAATATCCATCATGTGGTTGTGAACGAGGGTGCATCTACATATGTCATGTCATCTGCTCGCTAGAAAGCCATTTGTTCTCCAGCCTTGAATTCATCTCCAAATTCTCTAGAAGCATTTGATGGAAAGGAATCTAAACCTCTTGGTGTTCTCACTAGTTTATCGATTACTCTAGAAGGGAAGACGGTCAATGTCGAGGTTGAAGTAAGTCGACGCCAAACTCAATTACAATATTCTCCTTGGTTACAGCTTGGACTCACACTATGCTTTGTGCTTTCCATCCACTCTCTTTCATGTTTTGAAATTTCCACATGAAGGAAATATTGTTACTCGTTGATCGCTTGTCGTTCTTCACTTCTTCTTCCGAGAAGAACGTTCCCATACATGAATCAAATTCCTACTCTCTACAAGAGTGTAGGGCCAAGTCTCTTTAAAGGTCACTGCCCTCATGGGTATTTTTCCTCTTCCTCCACCCAACACCGTTCGAATCAATATGATCTCTTGGTGTGACGACCTCGTGGATCATCCCTTCACTCGAGCGAGATCGATTCCTTTGGAGATTTGATGTCATTAAGTCCGATTGAGATTGAATATTGTGAACTTATTTTGGCTTCGAGAGCTCTCCGCCTCTTGATCATGCTCCTTTGGGCATGTCTCTTGACACTTATTCTCAATTCCCTTGGCTTGGTGATTTGGATTTGCCCGATCCCTCGAAAGAGATATTTCTCTACGATGAAGCCATCATGGAAACCATGTCTCTAGAGCATCCCTCCGTGGGATGATAGTCATCATCGTTCCTCATTCATACCTAGCCTCGGGGCCATGTCTATGTGTCTTGAGAGGTTTGCATCTTAGGTTCCCTCTCCTCCACTTCAAACACCTATTACGACACATGAATTTTTACGAGAGGTTAACTTGAGTAATATCACACAACGATGCCTATCAACATTTCCATGAAACTAGGAATTGTTGAGAACATCCATATTGGGGTTACTTTTCTTTGGATGAAGTCCAGAGTTTATACTAGCCTTTTCCACGAGTTCTACAATGTCTTTACATGGTCTTACGAAGAAATTCCCGGAATCGATCCCAATATAGTGGTGCATGAGATTCGACATATCCCGGTGCGAAGCTCTGTTTGTCATCATCTTCATCCCGTGCACCTTAGAAAGTCCCGCCGCTATTAAGGGTGAAGTTGAAAAACTTCTAAAATATGGCTTTATCTATCAGATTCCCTTGACAAAATGGGTGTCCAATATTGTCCCCTGTAGATAAGGAAATAGGGCACCATTCGTGTTTGTGTTGATTATCGTGATATCAATTGTACTCCCACGAGGATAATTATCGTACTCCCTTTATTGATCAAATCATTGATGACTTTGTGCGGGGAGTGAGATTTTTTCCCTTATGGGCGGCTTTTATGGCATACAAATCAGATTAAAAATTCTTCCGACGGATCAACATAAGACCACCTTCATCTTTCCTTGGGGTACTTTCACGTAAATGAAGCTCCCTTTTGGCTTGAAAAAATGTTAGGGCTACATTTCATGCGGGCAATGTCCTATGCTTTTCACGAGTATTAAATGCATCGTTCGGACTTATCTAGATGACCTCCCGACTCATTCAGCTAAGATAAGAGACCATCCTAACCATCTCAGTCGAGACTTTTCTTCACTATCAATGCTATAAAATTCGGTTGAATCCGCATAAGTGCATCTTCAACGTCGATTCCGAGTAGACTCTTAGGGTTTATTGTTTCCAAAGATGGAATTCACTCGATCCACTCAAAGTTGAGGCTATCATTAATCTCCCTTCTCCATCCTCATTACATCAGCTAGAGATTCTGGGAGAAAGGCTAACTTCTTACGCCATTTTATACCTAACTATGCCAAACCGGCTAAAGGATATACGCGATTACTAAGCAGGTGTTTCGTTCCTTTGGGACGAGATCACTCATAAGTCTTTCAATGCCTTAAAGACATTACTTGTAAACACTCCTTTATTGCATCCTCCAAATTATCATCACAATTATTCCCTCTATTTGGCCACCGCTTTCTGCATGATTGCCACAATTTTGATACAAGATGATGATGTTGGTGAAAAAAATGTTAATTACTATCTGTCTTGTAACCTTCTTGATACTGAAACATGTTATGCACATGTAGAGAAGTTAGCATTGGTTGTGGTTCAAGCAGTTCAAAATTTTTGTCATTACATTCTGTTACGTACGGTGGCTATGATTTATGACTGCAACCTTATGACCTACATATTGTCTCGTCAATTGATGGGGGAAAGTACTCGAAGTGGATTGTCATACTCCAAGAGTTTTATTTGGAGTTCACCACTACCAAGTCGAAGAAATCATTAGTCTTCACTAATCTTATCCTGCTCTCTCCCTTCCAACTCGAAGCTTCATACGGGTTTCGAGGAACGCATTCTAGACGATACGATTTTTCCGATTAGCACCCTTGATCCTTGGTATCGATGATATCATCGTATATATTTAGATTTCTACCTTCGGATATGAGTTGATGAAGGATGCTCGCCGACACATTCGTCATCAATCACAACCTTATCGTATATTCGGAGATACACTTTATCGCATTGGAGTTGATTCCATTCTCTACGGGTGTTTGACTCTCGAGGAGGGCTGACGAAAGCCTTGAATGATCTGTCACAGTGGTGCCCGTAGGGCGACTCACATGTCCGGTTATGCTACCGTACGTAAAAGTTCTTCGTGTCGGGTATTTCTAGCCCTCCATCTTCAAGGACTGCATTTTTTTCTATTCGTAAATGCCATGATTGCCCGGATCTACCGAGCACAAGATCCATGTGCCACCTTCACATTTCCACCCCCTGTCATCACCGTTGATCCCTTTGTGAAGTGGGGCATCGATTTTATGATGTGTAATCCCCACTCGGCTAGGGGGGAATGCTTATATTATCGTAGTCATTGAATACTTCACAAAATGGGTTGAAGCAGTGCCTACACTTACGGCTGATGATAAGACAACATCTCAATTCATATTCATTCACATCATTTCTAGGTTTGGTGTCCCTCAAGCCATCGTTACCGATCAAGGTTCCCATTTTCAGCATTATATGGTGGCAGAGTTGACTTCCAAGTTGGGCATCGCATCACGACATGACTCGACGCTGTACTATCCTTAGGCCAATGGCCGGAGTTGAAGCCGTGAATATAATTCTTGTCACCATGCTTCAACATATGATTGGGATGCACAAATCAAACCGACATCTCATGTTATTTTCGGCTCTTTGGGCATACTGAACCTCGGTTAAGGATGCAACTAGATTCAATCCATTTCAGACTTGTTTACAGTCCGGAAGCTACCCTTCCATTGAGTGTGAAATACCTTTGCTCAAGTTTTTCTATTGAATTATTGCCCAACACTTCACCGGAAGAAAGAGTGTCTTCTTTACTTAGAAAGGTTAGACAAAACTCGCTACTTTGCTTGCTTTAGTAATTGAAGCTACGAAGCGGATCAAAGCTCATTTTGAACAGTTGGTTTCCCCTCGCTCCTTCATAGAAGGAGACCTCTTCGTCTCCCCGTATGACTAGGCTCACGATAATTTGGGAGGGCGAGAAAATTTCAACCGATGTGCCATGGGCCCTACATTGTTAATCGTGTCTTGCGGAATGGGGCCTATGAGCTTATTGTTTATGAAGGTCATCCTCTAGATAAGCCCGAAATGGGTTGTATCTTAAGAAATATTATGCATGAGTCATTCATGCATGTTTTGTGTACATAGGTGTTCTTTTCATTTTTTTGTACATTTTTTGGCTTGGTGTTCTTTGCAGCGTTTTCGCTTATAGGGTCGTTGCTTGTTATGCAAATGTCTATTACTCCTTATGTCGGTTTCGTGGATGGTGCTTCCCACATTACCCACAACCCTTTCTTCGACGGCCTAGGTTATCTATGATCCTACTAGTGAGTTGGTAGATCTTCAAGGTATCTGTCTAGGACGAACTACGAACAATGTCGCCGAGTATAGTGTTGTCATTGAACTATTAACCGAGGTGATTACCCTCCGCATTCGTGCATTGGTTGTAAATCTAGACTCACATGACTTGTCATTATTCGACTTAATGGACATTATTCGAGTTAGAAACCCTCACATTTTAAGGTTGTATTTACATGTTCATTTTGCTAGAAAGACATTTTGATTACATTACATATAAACATATTCCTAGGCGAATGGATGCATTAATTGATACAATGGCTAACATTGTATTAGATGAGACATTTGCATAAATTTTAAAAATCATCATCACATGATAGTATCCATAACAGGAAAAATAGATGTATATATATATATATTATGGATAACATATATATATCATGAGCATCATGCCGAGTAGACACCTAGGTTCTATTTCCGCGTATTTTTGGGAGACATGATGTCTTAATATGTATCAGAAACACACATATTTTTTGACTATATCACCGATGCAAACATTCGATAATATATATATATATGTATATATATATATATATATATATATATATATATATATATATATATATATATATATATATATATATATATATATATATATATATATATCGAATTTTTGCATCGGTGTGCATCATAAGTACAAAAAAATATGTGTGTTTCTCGTTACATATTAAGACATCATGTCTCCCAAAAAATACGTGGAAAATAGGACCTAGGTGTCTACTCGACATGACACTCATGATAACATGTCACTACTCCCGCACAAGACGCCTCGGCAAGCGGTGAACTCGGTTTGACACCCCCTATAGTGTGTCTACGATATGTGAGGAACATCATCGAATCGTGCATAATCCGAGATCCCACGGGAGATTCCCTCCGGGTTGTGTATGATTTCATCCTCCTCGCCTCCCTCATGAGAAACATCAAAGTCGTGAGGAATCCGCCTCGCTATTGGAGACATACCCTACGGGTCTCTTCCGGGGCCAACATCCGCATACATGAATTCAATGTCGTGAACATGCATACCCAAAAAAATCACAATACTCATGAAAATAAAAATGAGTCTTACCAAGTACTTCATCCCAATACTCTCCTTCAAGGAGTGGGAGATCTACATCACCGGTGAAATCTGTTCAAGAGTAAGGCCAATCCTCCATGACGATCAGCGGCGGTGAAGCCAATAAAAAAAATCTAGTCTCCAGGACATCTGTTGACCACCCCCTGACCTTGGCATCGAGAGATGCCCAATGGGCCATCCATGTCTCCCGAGCTGGGTGGTGTCGGGACTATAAACCTACCGACACTAAAATATTGGTAATCATTCCCAGGATGAATGATACCGTAATGGGACCCGTAGCCAAACTTCTTCAGACTTGGTTTTCTTGCACTTCGTTAGTTGATGTTTCATGTTGATTGTCACCTCCTTTGCCCGATTGTAGAGGGTTGGTGTCGGATAGTCTACAACAAAGAAGTAGTTGTGTCTTTGTTGTCTTCGTGCGATGCTTGCGATCCCGGCGCTCACGTGATGGTATGCAGCACTACTCTTAGTGCCAAGTCCGGAATAGTTTGAATATAAAATTTTCCACTTCCCGATCCTTTCCGTGCCCGTGATATACCTTGTCGATCACCATACTCATGTTCTCCATTGTGGGCCAGGTGTCGGTCAAGATTGGTATTGCTCCCCTCCGCGACAGCCCTGTTATGAAGTAAATGGCTGAGAACTTTTTCTCGATTTCTCGATCACGAAGAATGAAGTTTTTCTTGATCCTCATCCTAGATACCGATTAAGTATTGCGGCAGCTCCCAGTTGAGCTCCGAGGCACGGTGTCATGAATAATTTCTCGAGACCATAATCCCTAAGAGATTCGCATGCATCTTTCATTATCCATGGCAAACTCGTCTTCTTCATCGTGTTCTCGTTCCTTCCATTCAATCACCATTTTTTTCTGCTTCACACCTGCAAACATGTTCATATGAATATAATTAACCAAATTAAAAGCTTCGATTGGTGAAAATGGGCCTAATTTCTTGCATTATAAGCTTAAAATGGTCTTCGCAGGTGGTGCGAGTGTTTTAGAAACGATTGTGCCCTAGTTCAAAATATTGGGCGATTGGCATGAGTTTCGTGCACGATACTCGCGCCAACCACCGAGCCCTAATTTTTACAAATTTCCCCCATATATTTCCAAATTTGGGGTTGTAGGCGATGAAAATACAATCAAAATGCAGGGGAAGGATGTTAGCTCTTATCTAGAAGCGATGGATTCGAGATTGGTTTGCCGAATTTCTCACTATCGTCGCCACCAAAATCAAAGTGAAAAATGGGTAACTATTTCTCCACAAAAGGTAAATGTGAAAAAGTAATTATATTTTACCATTTTTTGGCATTTTATAACTTTTTAGAACCTTAATTAGGTTTTAAGACATAATTTTTTATTATTTCACCATGTTATTTTGAGAAATGGGTTTTATGTGCGTCTCTTGTGCAAACGACAATTTTTTTTAATGTAACAACAATGAAGTAACGAGTTGTATTTTATACTTTTTCGAACTCTGAGTAAAAAACATGAAAAAAATCATCTGTTGGAGTAATCTTTCGACTCTTTTTATGACTCTTTAAAACCGAAAATATTGCCAAGATTCTTTTCGTTTTTTAACTCGTTAAATGGTTGTGAAACGATATCTACTCAACATATGTTTACCCCTTTTTTGGGCTGGGATAGATTATTTACGAAAAAGGAATACCTTAGCCTATCATGACTAAGAGGTTCTCTTAGATATTGTTTTCTACATTTTTCGGATTTGAGGGACTATTTATGAAAAGGGACTTTCTAGAGTTTCCTTTTTTGCTTCTTTTCAAACTCTCTAAATATGAAAAGATGTTGAGTTATTCCTTTGTCAAACTTGTTAAACCCACGATGACATCGTACATCGTCACCATGACGTTCACCGAGTTCCTCCTTCCTAGGGCTCGTAAAATGTACTAGGATGGATTTTTTCCAAAGGAAAAAGATTATATCACAAGCATATGCTATCCCATTCAAGCTTGTTTTCAAAAAATAATTTGGATACTTGCTAGAAATGGTGGGGAAAATGGAACCGGATCTTAGTCATGTTGGTATTATGTCGCTCTTGAACTTAACACTCATTTGCATTTCGTGTCGAGTTGGGGACATCTCATTTCGTCATTTTTTTCTCCATGGGTTTGGGTAATCTATTTTGGCCTCTCATCTGCTCTTTGCCATGTCATCATGACCTCGGATCCCTTGATGTAAAATATTGCCAAATCCGAGTCGTGTTGCTTTGATATGTTCAAGAGAAGTTTTCCTCTGCGGTTTTCAACCTTCCTCCCGATCCTCTGTTTAGTCATCGATTCACTATCATCATGTTCCTCCGTCTTGTGTCAATGATGTGGGAAAAATTATGGCCCTCCTTCGATCGGGTCACTTCTTGTCAACTTTAGATCATTATCCAGAAGTTGATATAGAGACTCCTTTCGTACCTTGGAGCTTGCATGCCTCAATGGAAAGTTATTCATATTCGACGACAGGTCCACATCAATGGCCTTTGATCGAGTGATTCTACTGAGTGTTCGATGCCATATCGTTGTTCACATTTCATGGATTGTACTTGTTGTACCTTGAAAGCCATTGTCATTATTGGTGGTTTCTCTCGTGCTCGTTAACAACTTTCATCATTGGTCGGTAATCAAGTGACTTTCTTGCATTTTTTACTTTAGCTCACATATTCACATGCTTTAATTTGTACTTGTTTGGCTCGATATGGAGTGAAAGACCCCTGGGTTTTGTTTAATGAGATATAGGTTGCGGGATATTGTGGTTTATCCCCGACTTATTGCATGAATATTTTGATTGGATGGCTCGACCATACTCGAGTCTATTTGTTGATCCTCATCGCTGGATGGTTGCGTCAATACCTCGGATCTTAGTTTTTATGTACTCTATTATGGATGATCGCGTCCATGCCACATGTTCATGTATCGTATATATCGATTGTATTTGTACTTGCAGGGTCTTCCGACAACGGTGTTTTTGTTTGAACGCGTTCTCGTAAAGCATTTCACCCCTCCCTCTCTCTCGGACCTCATGCTTTAGTGGGCATCTGTTACACAACATTTTGTCACTGTCCCTGCAATCGCCATCCCACACATTGGAGGATCATTTCTATGACTAATAAGAAGTGTCATGCCTTGCAAAGACCATCATTGCATCCCTTTCCATGAGGACAACATTATTTCTATTGACAATTTCCTGAGCAGACCATCGGAAACAAATGTTTTTGGGTTGGCACTGGTAGACCATTATGCCCTTGTGCCAATGAGGGAGATTAACACTAGGACCCATGCCCATTGGCACTCTGTCCCAATGTGCTACCCGTGCCAAGCTATTTTTGAAATGTTTTTTTACAAATAGAGTGTGAAGTTTCCATCATAACAACTTGGTGGGAAAGTCAACCTAAGTGGTTTGATCGAATAACTACGACCACCCTCCTTTGGCCTCTTGTTTCCACCTTTTGGGGGGAACCTCCCAAAGGATAAGGCCTCCCTTCCACCATTGTAGGGAGCCCAACCTCCTCCTCTCCCTCTATAAATAAATCCATCTCCCCATTGACAAACTAGCTAAACAATCATAGCTAAAAGTCCGAAGATAATTATTGAACATCTTGTTGGTGAGATAGAGCAAAAAAGAGACCTTTGTCGAGAGAGAGCTTAGGCTTGTGTCCTTTCCTTGTCCCAATTTCTGACGATCCTTCGAGGCACGCACTTTGACTGAACCCGTTGAAGGAGGCTGCGACGTCAAGGCTCCGGTTGGAATCTCTTGCTTCTATTTATATATACATGACTATTGTCTGGTTCCCATCTTGTGTTAATATGGTTTATTTTTCGCAAAGTGTTTAGTCCTCCTTGACTGAATAGTTAGCTACGAATGAAATTATTGTCTTGTATATCGCTCTTGTCTTTGATCTTTTACAGGAATACGAGTACCATTTCTAAAGGACTGCAACCTGTCGAGACAGAGATAAAGAGGCCACCACTACTATAGCTGCAACAATCGTGTTGGACTCTAGGTAGGACAATATACCCCAACCTATTTCATTTGTTAGCTAGGAACCTACACCTTAGCTTGTTCCCTTGTTTCTAGAACCACTCTAGGGCTAGAGGGACCGCCTCTATTTGCGGAGGGGATTTACCTTTCCAACACTTCCCTCCTAAACCAATAGGCATCTTTGGAAGGATTCCTAATGCTTAATTGGTTCCTCTATTAAAAGCCAACATATTCTAGGTAATAGGCACAAGCTACGGGGAACCGAAATATTGCCAGGTAGTTGAGGATATAATACTAACATATGCACCTTCATCTATAGTTGTGCTTGGTACAGAAACATCATAGGCATGTATTGTGATCTCAAAGGCAACATAAGAAGGAATACGATATCCTACCAGTCGACTCCAATCAAAGGAAGTGACCAAACTACATGGAGGGGGGACCATAGGAATGGGAGGAATATCCCCTTGCATTATGGGAGTAGGAGGATCACCCTTCTGGATAACACGAATGGGAGCTGGAGAATCACCCTCCTCGACCATTGGAATGATAGGATCTCCCTCCGATCCCAAGAAATCTGAGGAAACAAAGAGAACCTGAGTTGTATGAGATCCACTCTCTACGCAAAATACCTAATGAACTGTAGGTGGAATTAGGTTGACCATTTTATCAACCAATTATTTGTCGAGAATGGACTCATGAGACTGAATTTTAGAGAGAGTAGAATTGACAGGAGACGAATCTCAATCAATCACTTGATCAACTAACCAAGGACTTGAAGAAATATTTTAGTAACCAATAGGAAGACAAGATTAAGAAGCCAAAAGGGTATCCAACACCTTAGAGGCTTCATCCAGACCAGGACAGAGGTGAATGGGATGAATCCCTTGACATAACCTATATGGAAATCTGATCTTACCTTGTTTCTTATGAGTCTTACGATCTCTAGCTAAAGGTTCATCACCAGCATGATCACTAGAGGCTGATGAAAACGGTCGATTCGAGCCAACATACCATACTTCCAACACCTTGGGAATATCAAGGCATTATCTAAGAAGATGATTGCCCTTGCATAACTTTCAAGGGAATTTGAATCTGTAGGATGGAGTGAGAGGTTTCACAGTATCAGACGCATTGGTAGCGATGGATACCGATTTTCCCCTTTTTTATTTTCCTTATTCTTCTTTGACTTATTCTTCTTCTTATTAGTCACCTGTTTCCTAGAATCCATACCTTCGCCAGGCGATAAAGAAGAATGAGGTGAATAAATGGGTGAATAAGGCAAGGGGTCAACCTTAATATCGACATGAGGTTGAGATGGTTGAGGTGAATGGGGACGTGATTGAGAAGTAGTTTGGATGTTCGAAACCAAGGGGGTTGAAAATAAGAAAACTGGCAGACCAATGGTTAATCTGGGGAGGGATAACGTTGCCATATATGGGTCACCAACATTTCCAAAAGAGGGAAACGAACTAGGATTCTCATCCGAGGGGACCCCTGGGTTGATGGAATCAGGAAGCATTGCCATTGACCTCAATCTAAGATGAACATGGGTAAAATGTTATCATGGGCGATAAATTTTAAGACATTGAAACGAAAACTTCCCTTTTCACGTTTCAATAGTAGAGAAAAGGACAAAAGGTGACTCTAGCCACTTTCATATTTAATGAGCTCGGAAGGACAAGGGATCGATGATTTTTCAAATTTAAAGAGTCAGTAAATATAAAAAATGACTACTCAGGATATTCTAGGCATACATGGTGACCAGGTAATCATGAATTTCAATATACACCTTGGTGATCAAATGAAAGATGAATGATCAAGGACTTGACGTACGACAACCAATCTCCTTGAATGTTGTGTTCGATGTATCACAGTTACAAGATGGCAGACTCAACTTCCTATGGATCAAGTATTGCAACCTAAAAGGGTCTCCCTTTATATTGCGACGATACAAGGAGCACATGTTTGTACTAGCGCTGTCTAATGCAAGACTGCGAGCGACAACTACTAGGTTTAATGACACTAGAATACGTCACTAGCCTATATCTCTAAGTGTGAGCTTCAAGTTTCAATGGTTCCTTAGGTTGATTGAGTTAATTTTACGGTTTATCTTGAAATTAGGTTTCATTTTCAAGGCCCTACCAAATTTTACCTCAAATCTCTAATGTCCAACTATATGATAGAAAGAATACCATTTCATTTTGATGAAAAGCTAACTAAGAAAGGATAGAGGTTCGCAACAAAGTTGCAGTCAAGAAAATGAAAGAATGACACTTTACCCTATTCTACTGATATGAAAACACTGTATTAGTTTTTTTGTGCTAAGTGTCTTTCAGTTTTAAAAACAAGTGCATAATTGGCTCATAAGTTTTCTTAAGGATTAAGGAGTTTTTCAATGATTTGTAGATGATTTTTAGTGAATTAGAAGCATAAAACAAGCATAAATAATACTGAACATCAGTGTAAAACAAAGAAATAAGTGACCATGTGTAATTTACACAACAGGCATGATGAAGCAGTTCACCCCTCCCAGGATGCATCTACTGGTCCAGCTCCCAAAGGCTTGTCCATCTTTCATTATGATCAAAATTTTCTATTACATGTAGTTACAGTGATCTGATGGTTGTTTTCTCTACACCAATGGCTTCAGAATGCTCCAATTAATCAAAAATGACTCTTCATTCACTCAGAATGGGAAAAAATTGGGCCTCCTACATTTTTTCCCAGTATCTCCCAGGAAAGCTCCACTAAAAGTGGAGAACTCCACTTAAGTGGAGTTAAAATTGGGCTACCTACCAATTTAGGCATGCCTCTATCTTCTCCGCCGAAACTGACTGCACATTAAATTTGACGGTTGGGTGGTGGCCACATGCGCATCCCCAAACCATCAGTTAACATCGTGGTTAGTGGAACCCACTGTTGAGATTCAACAAGATGATGAAGCTTAGTGAAAATATGTCACCTTCACTAACTGGGCCCGCAGGCTATTTTTAGGTGCAAGTCTATTTTTAGACTATGCCTATTTTTAGACATGATGGTCATAATTCAGAAGTTGCGGGATGCTGTTTGTGGATGGTTGGTCAAGTTGGAAAAATATATGAAATCCTATTTTTATAATATTGGGCGAAGTGTATTTATAGATCGTCAATCTAAAAGTAGATGCATGTCGATTATTATTACCTCTTAATAATAATCCGACAATAAACATCAACTTATTCTCTTGGAGCACTTTATTTCAGTGAGCAGATTTGGAAAATCAGTGAGTTGGAGGAATTACAAAATTCCTAGGGTTTATTGGTGGCTCATGCATGAGGACTCAGTTAGAACTAAAGTGGCAAAGTTATGATAGAGTTGGAAGAGTAGTTACAAGAGTTGTTATTCAGTTTAACTCAGTTAATGGAGTTAAACTCAGTTGAGATAGTTATATCTAGTCTAACTAAAGGATACACTAGTGAGAGTTAAGTGAATTAATTAGTTAATTAATTCACAACTAAAAACTCACTAACAAATGAACAAAAACAACAATTAACTACATTGCATGTCAGTTCCAGTGGAGACCCAGTGGAGAGATAGGTGAAAGGGTAAGATGAACTATCCGTTGTGACTATGGTGATGCATTGATTTCACCACACACACATTGGAGTTTCCAATGAGGATTGCACAGTCAAGGCAAGGTATATTCGAATTCATTCAGGGATCTTCTTCAGCAGGGATTGCACAGTGGAGGCCGGCTATCAGGTGGCAAGAAATCAGTGCATGGATTTGCAGATTTCTTCATGTTAGTGTGTGACAATTGATTGTACTGAGAGCTTGATGTACTAAGATTTGTATGAGATTGTTACATGAACTCCATGATATACATAATATGATATTTGGGGTTTTTAGCTTCAGGCTTTCCTGTTAAACAACTGTGTTATGTGCGATTGTTTTTATTGCTTCATGTGTTCACAATTGAGTTTTAAATTTCCGCAAAAGATTAATAGTGGAAGGATTATGTATTTAGTAAGAAGATAAATATTGTTAAATCAGGAGAATATGGATATATATATGCATATGTTATATAATTTCTACATGGTATCAGAGTAGTGTTAATTCTTGAAGATTGCAATTGTGAAGAATTTTTGAGTTTGTGCTGGCGGACAATTCAAATTTGCTGCAGAAATTTCTTGGTGCGACAATGGAGTATTCATTGAAATGTATTTTAATGGGTTGTGATTGGAGTATGCCCTTGAGGGAAACTTGAATTACATAGCCTGGAAGGAAAATATGGAGGTGGTGCTGGAAGATAACGGACTAAAGGAGTTCATCAATAGAAATGTTCCTAAGCCAGGTTATAGTGATGTTGCATTACTTGACGCATGACAAAAGAAGGTAGCAAAGACAAGAAGAATTATGTTGGAATGAGTGAAGGACCATATTCTATCCAGCCTTCATGGGAAAGCCACTCCATTTGCAATGCGGAAGGCTTTGACAGATTTGTTCCAAATCAGTAGCAACTAGAGGAAGTTGGCGCTGGAAGATAAGCTCAAAAAAATAAAAATGGAGAAGGGCGACAATATTCTAAAATATCTCACGAAGTTTGTCCACTGTAGGGATGAACTAGGAAGTGTGGGGATTACTGTTTATGATGATGACTTGTTGGGCTTGGCTCTCCTTGGGCTTCCAAAGAGTTGTCATAGTTACGACTACTCTGTCAATGGATGGGAGAAATTGTCGGGATGGGAGTGACTTTGGTCTAATCTTGTGCAGGAGGAAATAAGGCGAAGTACTAGGGATGGCTCTTCATTGAAGAATGATGATGAAGAGAATTATGCTTTGGCTGCCAAAGAAAGGAAGGGGAAGGGTAAGAAATCCCATCCAAAATCCGAAGCTAAAGGCAAGAAGTAGGATTTGTCCAAGGTGAAGTGTTTTCACTGTCACGAACATGGGCATTTCGCCACTAACTACCCACAGAAAAATAAGAACAAGAAGGTTGCGATAGATATAGCTAGAGAGGCCTTAGCCTCACAATTTGAACTTGATTTCTCTTTGAATGTATTCTTGGTTTCAAGCTCAATGGGATCGGTGTGGTATCTTGATAGTGGTGCGTCTTTCCATATGATGGGAGATAAAGAGTTGTTTAGTTATTTGGAGGAGAAGGATATCCAAATGCATATAAAGATGGGTGACGATGGTCGATACAGTGCAACTGACATTGGGACCATTACCTTTGAGAGGGATTCAAGTAAACCATTTTTTTTAAAAGATGTTATGCATGTTCCAGGTCTGAAGAAGAACTTGGTCTTGGTCGCAATGTTGGAAGACAGAGGTTATGACGTTGTTTTTAGTGAGGGAAAATCCTTCCTTTGACATAAAAAAATGGGTCAAACCAAGAGGATAGTGATTCAAGTTAAGAATATCTATAAGCTAGAGGTAGATGGCTGCGCTGCAATGATGCAAAAATAAGAAGAAGTGGTGAGCCGGGATGAGGGCGAATTATGGCATAGGATATTGGGCCATCTTCACTATGGCGCTTTGAAGATTTTTCAGTAGATTTCTATTAGACTTCCCAAGGGTACTCTTGCACAGTCAGATCAGTGCATGGGATGTACTATGGGTAAGTTTGGGAAGACCACCTTTCATGAGAGGGATAACCGTGCTTCGGTGATCCTGGAGAGAATTCACACAGACGTGTTGTTGAATTCTTAGTTAAACTGAGAGGGGGGGGGGTGAATCAGTTTAACACATACATGAGCTTTTTAAATTTTTCATCAGCTTATTTACAACTTAATTTTATAACCAACCTTATTATATGAACAGTCTTAATAAGTTGCAGAAAGTATTAAATTAATGTGACATAAAACTTATTATGAGAGTAGCAAACATTAAGCAGATTTGGTAAATCATCTCAGCACATAGACAACATAGATATAGACAACAGATATAAGTGGAAACTCATAAAGGGAGAAAACCACATCTTATTATTGTTGTGATGCAAAGGCAAGCTCCAACTCCCTCTCACCACTATTGTTTTGCAGGCACCAACCTACAGGAGGCACCAACCTTGATTTTGCAAGCTACAACTTGCAAGGAAGCTCCAACTCCCTTCAATTTTCTGCAGGCACCAACCTACAGGAGGTTCCAACCTCAATCAGCTACAACTGATAGCTATCAAGCTTCAACTTGATAGGGAAGCTCCAACTTCCTCAATTTATCAGATGAAAGGTTTGCTGATTTACCTCAGATATCAGCTCTGTTCTGTAGCATCTCTTTCTTCTCCTCTCTTCCTTATCTTCTCTGCCTAAATTTTCCAAACTCTACATTCTCTCTTCTCACTCTCTATAACCTCTCTATGCATATCAAGATGATATTAATTATATAGATTTTCTTATGACTTTCTGTATTCCTCAGGGAATTTTGAAATAGATGGCCATATCCCTTAGTCTTTTTCCTTCTCATTTCTTTTCCAGCTCACTCAAAAATATAAATGTAGGTACCAATTTAACATTACAGTGGGATATTTGTTCTCTTCCGGAGACTTTCCAATGCATCACAACAATATAAATTAAAATCATTTACATTCAATTACAATGAAAACTCCAGCTCACTCATTCAGCCTCTTGGCTCGCTACGCATTTGTCTTTTATTTGACTGTGTCTTTGTCCTTTTTGGCTCTGTTTGTTTCCTTGTTCACTATCGCAGGGTAACACCCATATGGCATACATATGTAACTGTGCTTTTTATATCATGTTAATTGATTCTCGGCATTATACAGATAATAAAACATTTTAACTTGTTCCCTTACAGTCCCGCTCGTTGAACTTGTTCTATCATCCGATGCGATGCATTACTGTCCACATATTGGAAATATGTATGTATCGTTTTGTATATACATATATGTGCCGCAGTGCTTTCCTTTCCTCTTTAACTTTGGATTAATTAACTTGGAGAAAACCTGTTCTTAGTCTCATCTTTTGGATGGACCCCACATGCCAGCTATACTCCGCTCAATGAAATTTGACCAACACATTCCAATCATAATATATATCAACATACATTACGTTCTATGTTAGAATTTTTACGAAACAGTCGGTAAGCCTTAGACTTCATCAACACCCATTAAACTTATAAACTTCAAGCCCACTTGCCAAAATTTTCTTATTCGCGATGCGATGAATCGCTTCTGAATACTTTCGATGCGATTAATCACAATCAAAACTCTCAGTAGTATGTTCCGATGTCCTGCTTTTACTCTGATGCGATTGACCATTGTTCATTTAAATGTGCCAATGTGATTAGGCTGGAACTGAAACCTATAAAATCAAAATTTATACGCCCATCAGGTCTAGAACTCAATTGCAATCGCAATTTTCATTTGCATGTTCCGATATTCTTATGCTCTGATGCGATTACTTTGATTTGATGCGATGTGATTACTTCGATTGCAATTAATCGCAATCAAAAATTTTAGTTGCATGTTTTGATATTCCTATGGTCTGATGCTTTGATGCGATCACTCCGATCCGATGTGATTATTGTTATGTAGGAAATCAAACACATATCAATCATGATTTATAAACCCATCGGGTCTGGGCTTCAATCGCAATCACAACTTTCTATTCATATGATCCACTGTCAACCTTTTCGATGCGATTGATGAGGGTCCCACCATGTGGTACTTTGCCTTTGATAGAACCTTTGGTTATTTAGATCTCGTGCTACATATACATATATATATATATATAATTTGTATTGTAGTCTTGGTCCTTTGTGTATAAACCACTCCATATATATATATATATATATATATATATATATATATATATATAGATATGCCTTGGACCTTTGTGTATAAGGCATAACATAAATATGGCACGCAAATTAATATGGCACGCATATATATAGGCGTTTGCTTCTCGCTTAATGGTCCTCCTACCGGGTAATGATTCTCGAAATTTTCCGTACAGGGGTCCCACCTTATGGTACTTCATATATATATGTTATGCATATATATATATATATATATATATATATATTTTTCTCTTTATTTAAAAAGGCACTAGCTTCTATAAAGTACGTATATATGTTTGTGTGTGTGTGTGTATCATTTCACTTTGTTTTTATATCTTTCCGATGGTAGAGATTCTCGGAATTTATGTAGGGGGGCCTCACACTATATGTACAAGATCTTCAGTCAACATTATATGAAGTTTTGGACTTAGACATAAGTCCAATACCAATATATATATAAATATAAATATAAATATAACTCCCTCGGGTTCCTTTAACAAGGACTGTCTCACCTTCGTTATATACACCATATGAGCTCAAGTAAAATGTTGTTTTATTATTTCTTTTCCAACGTTCAATATATGAAGCCTCGCTTCATTCATAAATTAATTCAACATTCGATCATTTCACTCGTTTGATAACAAATTTCTCCCGTCTCTCGCGTTCGACCCATGCCTCTATTGTTTGACGTTTCTACTTCTCCTCTCGTATTCATGTCTCTTTTACCGCCTTCTATGTTCTTCTTATGCTCTGCAATGTTAATAGCTATCCTTTGCCATCAATGAAAATATTTCCAACAACCTCCCCCTTTGGCATTGATGGAAATACACTTTCTCTATTTTCCTTTTAGGGTCCTTTCTCCTGTTGCTTGCTCTTCCTCCCCCTTTGACATCAATGTCAAGGGGTTGCACTTCTCTTAGTGTAGATTTTGTCCTTTAATCCTTTGATCCTGAGGACCTGTTTCATACTTCCTTTGATGGATGATCTCCCCCTAGAATGATATTTTCGTTTCTGTTCTCCCCCTGAAATTGTGCTTTCTCTTCATATCAGAGAGTAGCATCTACAGATACTACCCCTAGTCTACCTCTCAAATATTCAAATGGTTATCTAGCAATAGGTTTGGTAAATATATCTGCTGTCTGTTATTTTTTTGGTACATACTCTAGTTTTACTATCTTCTGAGCCACTTGTTCTCGGAGAAAATGATACTTGATTGGGATATGTTTGGATTTTGAGTGAAGCACAGGATTTTTAGATATACTTATAGCACTTGTATTATCACATTTTATTGAGATAGATTCATCAATGCTTACCTTCATGTCTTGAAGGGTTTGCTTCATCCACATGACTTGTGTAAAACATGTTGTTGCTGCTATATATTCTGCTTCTGCTGTAGACATAGAGATAGATGTTTGTTTCTTGCTTGACCATGCCACCAGGCTTTCTCCTAAATAGAATGCACCTCCGCTTGTGCTTTTCTTGTCATCCACACAGCTGGCCCAATCTACATCTGTGTATGCTGTCAAAGTGAAGCTTTTTCCTTTAGGATACCAAAGTCCATACCGTGGTTGTTCCTTTGTAAAATATCTAAAATTATTCTTTCTTTTGACTACCAAGGTGTTTTGTTTAGGTGCCGCTTGATACCCAGCCACTAGTCCTATCGCTAGCATGATGTCCTGTCTTGGATGCTGCATACGACTTCATCATGGATCTCAGTTTTTGATCTATATTAGTAGATCCATCATCAGCACACAGCTTGCATCCCGTGATCATGGGAGTTGACACAGGTGTGCAGTCCTCCATTTTGAACTTTTTCAACATTTCTTTTAAGTATTTTTCTTGTGAGATGAATGTACCTGTGTTCTTTTGCTGAATTTGAAGTCCTAAGTAGAAACTGAGTTATCCAATCATGGACATCTAAAAATTTGATTTCATCTCCTCAACAAACCCTTTTGCTAGTTCATCTCTGTTGCTTCCAAACATAATGTCATCAACATATACTACAACAATCATGAGTTCATTTTCATGGGTTTTCATGGGTTTTTTTTTAAAGCCTTGTTTTTGCAAATACTTATCTAGTCTTGAGTACCAAGCATGAGGAGCCTGTTTCAGTACATAAAGATCCTTCTTCAGTCTACACACATAGTTTTCTTTTTTTGTTAAAGAGAAGCCTTCTGGTTGTTCCACATAGATTTCTTCTTCTAGAGCCCCATTCAGAAAAGCATATTTCACATCCATTTGATATACCTTGAAGTCTTGGTAGCATGCAAAGGCTAGAAACATTCTGATGGCTTCCATTCTAGCTATAGGGGCAATTGTTTCATCGTAATCAAGTCCTTAGATTTGTGAATATCCTTTACCGACAAGTCTGGCTTTATTCCTGATTACTTGTCCTTCCTCATTCATTTTATTTTTGAATACCCATTTTGAGCCTATGACATTTTTCTCAGTGGATCTAGGAACTAGTTCCCAGGTATTGTTCTTCTCAATTTGGTCCAATTCTTCATTCATAGCATTCACCCAATACTTGTCCTTGTTGGCTTCCTCAAACTTCTTTGGCTCTATTTGTGATAACATGGCTATGTATACCTCTTCTGTCTCTTCATTTAGCTGCCTTCTTGTCTGGACCCCTACTCTTTTGTCTCCAATGATCTGATATTTAGGATGGCTCTTCTGAGTGTATCTTGAGGGGGATTTTGAGCTTAGTTCATCATCTTTTGTTGTCTTGTTGGTTTCATCATCATCTTGGTTTTATTCTTCATGACTTTCTGATGGACTGCTGCTGTCTGTATCTCTTTATTGTTTTGAAGTTCTTCATCAAATCTCACGTCAATGCTTTCAACTATTTTTCGAAGAGTCTTATTGTAGCACCTGTACCCTTTACTTTTGGATGCATATCCTAGAAATATCCCTTCATCTGCTCTGGCATCAAATTTCCCAAGATTTTCCTTATTATTCTTTATGTAACACTTGCTTCCAAAGATTCTAAAGTGCTTGATTGAAGCTGGTTTACCATGCCGTAGTTCATAGGGAGTCTTGTCACTGCTTGGCCTTAAGTGAGATTTATTAAGGATATGCACCGCTGTGTGTACTAATTTTGCCCATAAGGTTTGAGGAATATTACTCTCTTGCATCATGGCTCTGGCAATTTGTTGTACAGATTTGTTTTGTATCTCTGCTACTCCATTCTGCTGAGGTGTCCCTGCAATAGTAAATTGTTGCTTTATGCCATGTTCATTACATAGGTCTGTAAATTCATAATCAGTGAATTCACCTCCCCTGTCTGATCTGATGCATTTTAGCTTGCATCCTATCTGATTTTCTGCTAAATATTTGAATATTTTGAATTTTTCCAGAGCTTCTGATTTATTCTTGAGAAATGCAACCCATGTCATTTTGGAGAAATCATCTATTATCAACATGAAGTAGGATTCTCCACTTGGTGTTTTAGTTCTTGCAGGTCCGCACAGGTCCATGTGCACAAGTTTTAGTGGTCTTCTTGTTGATAACTCATCTTTGGCCTTAAAGGATGTGCGGGTATGTTTGCCTAATTGACATGATTTGCACATTAGGGGAATTTTGAGGTCTAAAATGGGCCTCCTAAGAAAAATGTACAACCAAAATAAACTTTATAAGAACCAATAGGATTCAAGATGATGATGTCAACCATGGGGGATGATTCAACATTTTTTAAGTAAAAGGGTAAAAATATTTAAAAATAATAAAATAATAAAACTACTTTTTCAACTCGTATTTTCAACTTATCTCCCAAAGTTTTTACTCAAATTTCGAGTGGGAGTACTCGTTGGATGAAAAATTTAATTCCTCATCCAAGGAGTACCCATGTTTCATACTTTCGATGAAATATACTACACAAAAAATGAGAAATACATAAAAAAACATGATTGTAATCACGTTTTTTTATGTATTTATCATTTTTCGTGTAGTAGGACCCATCTAAACTATGCAACATGGGTACTCCTTGGATGAGAAATTAAATTCCTCATCCAACGAGTACTCCCGCTCGAAATTTGAGTAAAAAATTTGGGAGATAAGTTGAAAATATGAATTGAAAAAGTAGTTTTTTCATTTTTCCCTCTAAAATTTGATGATGTCATCAAATCTTATTTGATTTTTTCCACTATTATTTTATAATTTCCTTAGGAGGCCCACTTTAGACCTTAGAATTCCCCTAATGATATGTTATTAGAAAGCCTTTTTATTTCTGGCATGTCTCTGACAGCTTTCTTCTTTCTTAGTTTGATGATGTGATCGAAGCTGAGATGTCCCAACCTTTTATGCCATAACCATGACTCCTCAAGTTTGCTAAGATTACATGCATCATATTTCTCTTTCACAACGTAAACATTAATTTCTATTCGAACTATTTTGATCAGAGTCTTACCTGTGATGCTTGATCTAACTTCACAATATTGTGCTATAAAAAGAACTTCACAGCCTTTATCACAAATTTGACTGACACTTAGCAAATTTGCTTTCAGCCCATCTACAAATAATACATCTTGGGCCTTTCCTCTGCCATTGTCTAGACTGACTGAGCCTTTTCCTTTTATTTTTCTTGATTTATCATTTTCAAAGGTAACATTGCCAAATTTCTTTTCATCAAGAGTTATAAACTTGCTTCTGTCTCCAGTCATGTGTTTTGAGCAGCCACTGTCCAAATACCACTGGATTTTCAGGTCTTGAGTAGTTAGAGCCAAGTCGCATTTATTCACCTTCTTTATCCACTGGCAGCACCCTTTTGTTTGGTATCTTTTGTGGGGTGATGAACTACATCTTTTGACAGGACATTTGGAAGGAATATGTCCAACTTGATTGCATACACAACATTTGATCATAATTTTTGTAGAATTGTGAGTATGAACAAAATTTCTTTGATTCATAAACCTCCTTGAGGTGTTGAAAATTGATCTTTGTCCATAATTTTTACACTCAATGATTTGATGGCCAAATTCCTTACAATAAAAATAGTAACCATATAAAATATTTGCATACCTGATGTACGGTTGTCTTTTCCATTTGTTTGCTTGAGGCAGTCTCTTCACTGTTTGCATCTTTTGCTGGTTTGAATTACTCCTCCTTGTATGAAAATATGCGGAAATGTGTCCCAGCTTATGGCAGACATAACAGGTGGCATTCTTCATAGGAGGGAAGAATCTCCTTTGATGGTTTCCAAATTTGACATACTTAGGGGTCTTAGTATTTATTACATTCTTTGCTACTAGTGGTTTCTTCTGATCTCTGTCTTTCTCATTACAGGTTTCTTCTTTTGTAGGAATTTTTTGAGCCGCTTCATCATTCTTCTTTTCTTTTACAAAAATAATCTCTTTGTTTTCCTTTTCTTTGCTTTTACTTGATTCCCCTTCATAGCCTATTCCAGTTTTTATCATAGGAGATCTTTGAGCATCCAGAATTTCGTTCAACTTACTAGAGCTTGTTTTCTGAGAGGAATTTGTAGACACTTTCCTCTAAGAATTTTATAATTTATTCCTTAGACATACAAATTCCTCTTCCAGCTTCTCTTGTTCTCAAGTTTTATCCTTGATTTGGTGAAGTAACATGTCTTCTATCTTCTTGGCTTCTTCAAGCTCTACCTTCAGTTGCATGAGGACTTCTAAATTTTGTTCTTCTCTTACATACTTGAGGAGAATGTCCTTTTTTTTTTTGCACTTCAGTTTGAGTCTGTCAATCTCCTCTAGAGCACTTCTTAGCTCCCCCTCAAGGTAGACTTCACCTTCTTCTTCTTCATATTCTAGCAGGAGTCCTTCAAGTTCTTCTATGGTCACCAATAAAAGTTCAAAGGTTCCTTCTTAACTTGAGGGTTCATCTGAGTCTTCAGATGTACTGCTGTCTTGTTGAGCATAGAAGGATTTTCTGCTGAACTTCTTTCCTTTTTGCCAGTTCTTTGATGTATTTTTCTCTGACTCTTGAGCCTGATTCCTTACTTTCTTGTGAGGACACTTAGTAGCATAGTGCCCAACTCTTCCACAGTTAAAGAATTTGAAAGGAAGTTTACCTTTGTATTTACCTGAGCCTATATCCAATTTCTTGACAAATTTTGCCTCTTCTTCATCCGAGCAAGAGGATATGTCTTCCTCTTCTTCTTTCTTCTTTTCTATTTTAAAGGTTGCCTCCCTCGTACTTGGCTTCTTCTGTGGGAGCCTCATCTCATATGCTGTTAGATTTCCAAGTAGTTGGTTCATGGTCAAGGTCTCCCAATCAGTTGTTTCTTCTATTGCAGACACCTTGGGATTAAACCTAGATGGAAGAGATCTTAGAATATTTTGCACAATTATACTTTCTGGTATGGTTTTTCCAAGAGCTTTCATATTGTTTACAATTTCTGCAACTTTTAAGAAGAAGCTGCCAACATCTCCATCATCATTCATTTTTAAATTTTCAAACTGGGCTCTATATACTTGAAGTTTGGCAGTCTTTACCTTTTTATCTCCCTCATGGATATTTTCTAGAGTGTCCCACATCTCTTTGGCAGTGTCATTGTGCATTACTTTGATAAAATCTGCTTCACACAATCCATTTAAGATGGAATTCTTGGCTTTTGCGTTAACTAAAAAATCTTGTTTGGTTTCTTTCTTTGAGTCAATTTCCTTTGGGGCATATCCTAATTCCACAACAGCCCAGAATTCTATTCCTAGAGACATTATGTATGTCATCATTGTGATTTTCCAGAAAGCATAATTAGTACCAGCGAAGAAAGGGGCTTTATTGGTTGAGCTTCCTTCTTGACTAGCCATCTTGGAGGCCTAGGATCTCCTTTCAGTGGTAAAACTGGTATAAAAAGAACCTGATCTGATACCAATTGTTGAATTATTAGTTAAACTGAGAGGGGGGAGGGGGGTGAATCATTTTAACACATACATTAGCTTTTTAAATTTTTCATCAGCTTATTTACAACTTACTTTTATAACCAACCTTAGTATATGAACAGTCTTAATAGGTTGCAGCAAGTATTAAATTAATGTGACATCAAACTGATTATGAGAGCAGCAAACATTAAGAAGATTTGGTAAATCATCTTAGCACATAGACAACACAGATAGAGACAACAGATATAAGTGGAAACCCATAAAGGGAGAAAACCACATCTTATTATTGTTGTGATGCAAAGGAAAGCTCCAACTCCCTCTCACCACTATTTTTCTGTAGGCACCGACCTACAGGAGGCACCAACCTCAATTCTGCAAGCTACAACTTGCAAGGAAGCTCCAACTCCCTTCAATTTTCTGCAGGCACCAACCTACAGGAGGTTCCAACCTCAGTCAGCTACAACTGACAGCTATCAATCTTCAACTTGATAGGGAAGCTCCAACTTCCTCAATTTATCAAACAAAATGTTTGGTGATTTACCTCAGATATCAACTCTATTCTGTAGCATATTTTTCTGCTCCTCTCTTCCTTATCTTCTCTGCCTCAATTTTCCAAACTCTGTATTCTCTCTTCTCACTCTCTCTAACCTCTCTATGCATATCAAGATGATATTACTTATATATATTTTCTTATGACTGTCTGTATTCCTCAGGGAATTTTGAAATAGATGGCCATATCCCTTAGTCTTCTGCCTTCTCATTTCTTTTCTAGCTCACTCAAATATATAACTGTAGGTACCAATTTAACATTACAGTGGGATATTTGTTCTCTTCCGAAGACTTGCCAATGCATCACAACAATATAAATTAAAATCATTTACATTCAATTACAATGAAAACTCTAGCTCACTCATTCAGCCTCTTGGCTCGCTGCGCATTTGTCTTTTCTTTGACTGTGTCTTTGTCCCTTTTGGTTCTATTTTTTTCGTTGTTCACTATCGCAGGGTAACGCCCATATGCCATACATATGTAACTGTGTTTTTTATATCATGCTAATTGATTCTTGGCATTATACAGATAATAAATTGTTTTAACTTGTTCCCTTATAGTCTCGCTCGCTGAACTTGTTCTATCATCCGATGTGATGCATTACTGTCCACATATTGGAAATATGTATATATCGTTTTGTATATACATATATGTGCCACGGTGCTTTCCTTTCCTCTTTAACTTTGGATTAATTAACTTGGAGCAAACCTATTCTTAGTCTCATCTTTTGGATGGACCCCACATGCCAGCTATACTCCGCTCAATGAACTTTGACCAACACATTCCAATCATAATATATATCAACATACATTACATTATCCGTTCGAATGTTTACGAAACATTCGGTAAGCCTTAGACTTCATCAACACCCATTAAAATTATAAACATTGGGCCCACTTGCCGAACTTTTCTTATTCTTTATGTGATGAATCGATTTTGAATACTTCCGATTGTGATAGTTCCAACGCGATTAATCTCTATCGGAACTCTCAGTAGTATGTTCCGATGTCCTGCTTTTACTTCGATGCGATTGACCACTGTTCATTTAAATGTGCCGATGCGATTAGGCCGAAACTCAAACCTATAAAATCACAGTTTATACGCCCATCGGGTCCAGAAATCAATCGCAATCGCAATTTGTATTTGCATGTTCCGATATTATTATGCTCCGATGCGATCACTCTGATGCGATTACTCCGATTGCGATTAATCACAATCACAACTTTTAGTTGCATGTTTCGATATTCCTATGGTCCGATGCTCCGATGTGATCACTCTAATCCAATGCGATTACTGTTATGCGGGAACTCAAACACATATCAATCATGATTTATAAACCCATCGGGTCCCGGCTTCAATCGCAATCGCAACTTTATGTTCATATGATCTGCTGTCAACTTTTTCAATGCGATTGATGAGGGTCCCACCATGTGGTACTTTGCCTTTGATAGAACCTTTGGTTCTTTAGATCTCACGCTATATATATATATATATGCCTTGGACCTTTGTGTATAAGGCGCAACATAAATAAGGCGTTGCATATATATAGGCATTTGCTTCCGCTTTAATGTATCCTCCAGCTGGGTAATGATTCTCGGAATTTTCTGTAGAGGGGTCCCACCTTATGGTACTTTGTATATAGTGCACTGCGCATATATATGTGTGTGTGTGTGTGTGTGTGTGTGTGTGTGTGTGTGTGTGTTTTTCTCTTTGTTTAAAAGGGCACTATACTTATATAAAGTGCTGCATATATATATGTGTGTGTGTGTGTGTGTGTGTGTGTGTGTACTTTTCTGCTTCAGTCTTTAGTGTATCTTTTAGCGGGGGTAGTGATTCTTGGAATTTATGTAGGGGGGTCTCACACTATATGTACAAGATCTCCAGTCAACATTATATGAAGTTTTGGACTTAGACATAAGTCCAGTACCAATATATATATATAACCTCTCGGGTTCCTTTTTAATGAAGACTGTCCCGCCTTCGTTATATACAAATTCATATGAGCTCTGTTAAAAGGTTTATTTCTTATTTCTTCAACGCTTCAATATATGAAGCCTACTTCATTATTACGTTAATTCAACACTGATCATTTCACTGTTTGATAACGCCTCTGTCTCTGCCTTCGCTGTGCCTCTGCTGCTCGACCTCTACCTCTACTGCTCGATCGTTTCATCTCTTCCTCTGTATTCATTGTCTCTTTTTACTGTCTTGTCTATGTTCTTCTTATGCTCCCTATAAATGTTACCTGCTGTCCTTTGCCATCAATGACAATATTTCCAACACGTGTGTGGACCTTTCTCAGTTTCTTCAACAGAAAAACACAGGTATTATGTTATATTTTTTGATGACTATTCTCGTAGATGTTGTGATCTTCTTCATGTAGAAGAAGAGCGAAACATTCTCAAATTTTTGTGAGTTTAAAGCATTGGTGGAGAAGGAGTTGGGGAAGCAAGTGAAATCTCTCCGGAGCGATAATGGTGGTGAATATATCTCGGGAAAATTCAAAAAATTCTGTAGAAAAGAAGGAATTCAAAGAGAACTCATAGCGCCTCATAACCCACACTAGAATGGGGTCACAGAGAGGAAGAATAGAATGATTGTGGGTGCTACATGAGCTATGTTGCATGACCAGGGCCTATCGATGCACTTGTGGCGAAAGTATGCAACACTAAAGTTTATGTGAAAAAATGTTGTCCTCATAGAGTACTTGGCATGAGTACACCTGAAGAAGATTTTACTGGTAAGAAGCCTGATATTTCACATTTGAAGATTTTTGGCTCATCTGTTTACATTCATGTGACAAAGGACGCCAGGAAGAAGCTAGAGCTGACTGTAGAATTTGGGATATTTGTGGGGTACACAGAAACACGCCATAATTATTGTGTGTATTTTCCAGACAGTCGAATGAATGTGGTGCAGCAAGATATAAAATTCAATGAGGTCAAAGCCATGAAGTTTTTGCTAGAGAGGGAGCTACACTTGCATGTAGAGGAGGAACTTCTTGTTCCCAAAGATGAGCCTCTAGATGTGGATCAGCCACAGGAGGAGATTCATGGAGTGGAGGAGTCCAATCATGTAGAACCAAACATCAGATCTAGCAGAAAGCGTACCACAGAAGCTGAGAGACTGAAGCTTGATGTGGCACAGAATGTAGGAGTCCCTACATCATAGAATAGATAGAGACAGTCACCTGACCGATTTACTAGATACATGGCTCTTATGAGCAAGTGTGTCATAATAGAGCCATATTCTTTTGAAGAAGCAGTGCAGGAGCCCACATGGGTAGGTGCCATGGTGGAGGAGTATGACTCCATTGTCAGAAACAATGCTTGGGAGATTGTTCCAAGGCCAGTGGGTAAATTAGTGTTATATTTGAAAAGGATCTACAAGGTAAAGCAAGCTGTTGATGGGAGTGTCAAGAAGTATAAGGCAAGATTTGTTGCCTGGGGCTTCTCACAGATCGAGGGGATTGATTATGAAGAAACCTTTGCACCTGTTGCACGGTATTCTTCCATAAGGACCATCCTTGCTCTCTCAGCACATATGGGTTGTCACATTCATCAGATGGATGTGAAGACTATGTTCCTTAATGGGATCATTGAGGAAGAGGTGTACATTGAGCAGCCTGAAGGTTTTGAGATCTTCAACAGTGAGTCACATGTGTGCAGGCTCAAAAGAGTGTTGTATGGGATGAAGCAAGCACCTTGTGCTTGGTACACACGGATCAACAACTATTTCACTAGACTTGGCTTCACCAAGAGTGAGGCAAATGAAAACCTGTACCAAATTATGGTGGAGGGTAAGATTTTAATGATTTTTCTTTATGTTGATGATTTAATACTAATGGGTGATGAGCAGTTGATACAGTCATGCAAGGAAGATCTTGCAAAGGAGTTTGAGATGAAGGATTTGGGCCTCCTTCATTATTTCCTTGGATTGGAAATATGATAGCAGGAAGGTGAACTATTTGTGTCTCAAATCAAGTATGCCCGAGGGATACTGGAGAAGTTTCACATGCAAGGCTGCAAGCCTATCGACACTCCTCTTATAGAAAATTGGAGGAAAGAGGATGCTACATCGGCAGAGGTAGTGGATGCCATTGTTTATCGACAGTTGGTGGGTTCGCTCATGTATTTAGTTATTACAAGAACGAACATATGCTATGTGGTGAACCAACTTTCACAAGCGATGGTTAAGCCTACCAAGCTCTTTTGGAAGGCAAGAAAGCATGTCCTAAGATATCTCAGGGGCACATCTGAGTATGGCTTATGGTACAGACATAAAGATGAAGTGAAGTTGCATGGCTTCATGAATGTAGATTGGGCAAGCAACCCAACGGATAGAAAGAGCACATCAGGAGGGATTTTCATTATCAGATCTACAATATTTTCTTGGCACATCAGGAAAAAAATATCTGTGGGACTCAGTTTAGTGGAAGCAGAATACATGGTAGCAATTCAAGCTACATTTGAGGCTATCTGGATGAGGAAGATCCTTGTCGGTTTTTTCGGTTCACATTTAGATCCTACAGTGATACATTGTGATAATCAGAGTTGCATTAAACTCTTGATTAATCCTGCGTTTCATGATAGATCTAAACATATTGATATCTAGTACCATCATATCAGAGATTGTGTGCAGCAGAATATCATGTTGCTTTAGTAAATTCCTACGGAGGATCAGGATGTAGAAATTTTGATGAAGGCGCTCGGTAGGAGAAAATTCGAATACCATAGAGGCAGGATCGGGGTGAAGGATAATCCCTATCTTGTTGAGAGGGAGTGTTGAGATTCAACAAGATGATGGATCTTAGTGAAAATCTATCACCTTCACTAAGTGGGCCTGCAGGCTATTTTTAGGTGCAAGTCTATTTTTAGACTATGTCTATTTTTAGACATGATGATCATATTTCAGAAGTAGCAGGATGCTATTTGTGGATGGTTGGTCAAGTTGGGTTCTATTTTTAGAATATTGGGCTAAGTCTATTTATATATTGTCAATCTAAAAATAGATGCATGTTGATTATTATTAGCTCTTAATAATAATCCAATAATAAACATCAACTTATTCTCTTGGAGCACTTTATTTCAATGAGCAAATTTGGAAATCAGTGGGCTGAAGGAATTACGCAATTCCTAGGGTTTATTGGTGGCTTATGCATGAGGACTCAGTTAGAACTGAAGTGGCAAAGTTATGACAAAGTTGGAAGAGTAATTACACGAGTTATTATTTAGTTTAACTCAGTTAATGGAGTTTGTTAGCCACCTATAATATTTTTTTATACCAAAAGGTGGCTAAGATGTTTTTTGAGCCTCCAAGGAACAAATTTTATCACTAAAAATTGTTGGCTCTTGAAGTCTCTTTAAGGCCTCATGCCTCTGTCCCAAATCCTCATTTGCTGTTTCTAAGAACAAAGATAAATCATAAAGAGAGAGCCCTCTCTGGATGCAGATTGGCTAGATTCTGCATCTAAAAGGTTGGTTTGTGGTTACCTCGGGTATACTTTCCTCTTACACAACTTCTAGGAAAACCTGAGTGATAACAAGCTCACCTTAAGGTCTAAACCCACTCAATTTCAAATCCCCTCATGTCACATCACTCATAATTTTCTGAAAGATTTCAATTCCCAAGGTTTTTGTACCGAAAATGTTATTTTAGCCAAGAAACCACAGTTTCCTAGCAAAATACATTGAGAAATGTCACTTTTCACTACGAAACTACCGATAGTTTCATAGCGAAAACAGCCAAATTTACACTAGATATGCTATGAAAGCGTGGTTTCTTGTCTATCTTGTTATATTAGCTATTAGGTGTCAGAATATCGTTGGGACAGGGCAAGTTAGATACCATTCGAGTCATACCGGGATAAGATCAAGGTACATGGTCAGGTCTGAAGTCATCATCACTAGTTTAGGCATGTATGAGTTATCATTGTGTCATGAGAAGACATCAAACTTCAAAATATTTCCTAATTCAGAAATTTCTCATTTCTCATTCCTTCTTTGCGTAATATTGAGCTCTGGAGAGCTATTTCATCAAGCCAAAGTTGTGGCTGGTGTTTTCAAAGATTTACATTGAGCACTATCAAGTGAGGCTACAAAATATCAAGGGAGGCTGCAAATTATCAAGCGAGGTTGTGAAGGCATTGAAAAAACCGTGGTAGAAAAAAAAAGAACAAATAAGGGTGGCCAATGTTTGAGATATGAACCAAGAGATATGAATTTTATCAATGAAGACCCAACAGTTGTGGAAGTCTTCAGAAGGATAGGTTGCTTACAGTTTTTTGAATGATTACAAGGTTTCCATGTATAGGTTTCCAAAGAGTTTGCTTTAAAATTCAGTGGAACAACCACCAAAGTGGGAATGCTTAATATTTCCATCACACCAGAGGTTATTGCTGAAGCTATAGGGATTCCAAGAGGAAAAGAGTAGTGATTCAAAGGTTTCAATTTCAAAATGGAGCAGTGCTAAGAGTTTATGAAGCATTAAAATACAGAAATGGATCTCACTAATGCCATTCCAAGGAGTTGCATGAAAGACAACTACTCAAAATTACTACTCATCATCCAAGATTATTTTACTTGTGAAGGGAGATACCATAAAGTCTACTCATATCATTTCAAGCTACTCCTACACTTTATTGGTAAGATTTCCCTTCATCTGCCTTTCTATTTACATAGAAGTTTGTAAAAAATGGCAGATAAGGTCCAAGAAAAATATGAAGGGAGTGAGACTTCATTGTTTCATCATGTTTTAATGAGACTACTAGTTTTAGATGAACTCCAAAGGTTAGGCAGAGACTGGTCTTCATTTTTATTTGTTAGTGGTTTTGAGTTGGATGCTCTTACTCCTTCAAGAACTACTAAACCTAGGAGCATTCCATCACCCTTAGTAGCATAACGAAGTGAACCATTGGTGGTAGAATCAAGTGAACCAACAAGAGTAGAGCCAAGTGAACCAATCATGATGGAAACAAATCAAGTGTAGAGTTTTGATACACCAAATGTCCCACCTACAAAACAGAAGTCAAAAGTGGTCAAACCTACAAAACAAAAAGAAGATGTGAGTAACCAAGGAACCAAAAGGTTGACAAGGAGCAAAACAATGGCTTTAGAAGAGAAAACAGTGGCTGTAGAAGATAGAGCAGTAGCTAAAGGAAATTTATAAAACATATTACATGCTATTGACATAGAAGAAACTCCTATATTGGAGGCTGAGGACAATAAGAAAGGTGGACAGAAGCTAAACAAGGCAAAATCTGCAAATAAATTAGAATTTGAAGGAGAAGATGTAGGTTTTATGTTCCAAGCAAGAAAGCCTATGAACAGGCATGCGAGAAAAATATTAGAGAGCAGTAAAGAGATTCATCCACCTACTGACATAGTCTAGCCATCACAATACATCATTGAACTTTCATCACCTGTAGAGAAAGATACAATTGGCAAATCAAAGAAAGGAAAGGAGAAGGTGATGGAAAAAACAAAGTTTCAACTCCTCGAAGAACAATTGAAGTTTCCCAACCATGAAATTTCTGTTATGAAGAAAGAATAAAGGAAACACAATGTAGAGAAGGTTCAGTTTGAAAAGGTGAAGGAAATTTTGGAAGAGTAGGTTGATAGTGTTTCCAAGACTCTAGGTAATACACAAAAGCTTATCAAATGGACCATTCCATTGAGGAAAGAGGTCAAACCTGTCAAGAAAATGAACACACATTTGAAAGCCACCAACAGAAAATTTAAAGATCAGGTTAAGGACATCCAGGAGCAGCTTGAACTAATTCATGAGGAGTTGGACAAAAAATGCCTTAAAATGACAGTAGTTGAGGAGCCAATTGCTCAACTCATCATCAATGAGGAAGAAACCCCTCAAGAATCATAGTGTGAGATTTTTTATGGTTTTTAAGACTAATGGCATGTTAAAAACTGACTTTTTGCACTTAGAAGGTAGATTTTTGAAGCTACACAAAATTATGGAATTTTGACTGTTTTTAGCAGTTTCATAGCATGCCTGGTGTTAGCCACCTGTAAAATTTGATTATACCAAAAGGTGGCTAAATCTGTTTTGAGCCTTCAAGGAACAATTTTCATAACTTAAAAACTGTTGGCTCTTGAAGACTCTTGAAGGCCTCATGCCTCTGTCCAGATCCTACACTACTGTTTACATCTCAAAGGACTCTGAAATCTTGCTAGTTTCCAAAGCCCAAAAATTGTTGCAAACCCCATTTTCCCTTGCCTTTTCCTCCAAAATTAACCTCTTATTTTATCCCTCCATTTTCCATGAAAATTCCTCCTTTTCATGTTTCTCTCCTTTCCATTTCATAAAAAATCCTTTGGTAAGTTCTAAGACCCCTTCTTAGCCTTATCGGAATTCTTAAAAGCATTTGAAAACCATTGAAAACCCATTAAAAGATGCATATTTTCCATACCTTCGACTTAAGCCCCCTTCGGCTAAGTCCCTAATATTTTCCATCCATACACCTCGGCGCCAAAACTGGGCGCTAAGCCAGTCGGACGCTTATCCATTTTAAATAATATTCCGCCCCGAGAACATAAGAAACCTTTGTTATTTACATAATTCAGGTTTTGTTTATTTTGTTAAGTTTTCCGTCAGAGCAACTTCTAAATAAATCTACACCGTAGATCTGCTTCGCAGATTGAACGGTGCGGAGTTCGTCTCCCGGTGGTCCTCGCAGTCCTTAAACCGTTTGCCCAAATATCGCACAGTATTCATCGCACCACGTTTCGGCGGAGGGCGGTTTTTCCCGGGTCGCCAACGATTCCACACGCTGTTTGACATGCATCCCTTGTACTTTTTGCAAAACCACCGTTCATCGCAAGTTATCGTTCAGGCCAGGACACCCATCGATATTGACCTCAACCATCAGATCTGAATCCGCCCATCCAATGGCTATCGATCGTTCAAGATACACCTGCGATAACCGGGCCATCGTACAGCGGCAACGGCATCTCTGCTGTCGATCTGATCTGCAGATCGACGGTCCAAAATCCTTAATCTAGATTCTCTTCGTTTGAATTTCAACTTCCATTCCTGACCGTCGATCTCTGCACGATCGACGGCTCAGTTTTAGTCCTTTCCTGCCATTCTATGATCTCTCCAAATTAACCCCAACCGTTGGATGATGCCATCCAACGACCTCACTTCTCCGCACACCCCCCGATGCAGATTGACCTATAAACGCAGGATTTTGTAACAATTGCTCGTATTTTGCAGGGTTTAATGTTTTTTCTGCTGAAATGAAGAAATTTCGTAAGCCGAGGATGACGATCCTCTGGCCCTCGAATGCACCAAGGAAATCATTCACAGGGTATAAAGTCATGTTTTCAACAAGGTTTCATGAGCCTTCGATGCTACATGCCCCTGCACAACCCTTAAAACACGAAACAAGCACAGTGAAAGAGTATCAGTTGTAGAAGACCAGAAATGTGCCAGCATGGAGGATTGAAGACAATTGTTTTAGGGATTACGTTTAAGATGTCCATAAAAATCCTAATCCCTAATTAAAGACACAGTTTAAAGAGGAAGACCTAAAGTGTTTTATTAGATAGAAGGCCTCCACCGCCACATCTGAGGCAAATTGATTCCTCAGCTACCACTGAGCCACCTGTTCCACCAAAGTACTCAATCAGAGGTTGAAGTTATTGATCAAACGAAGATATTCACCTCAGCGTAGCCAGAAAGTTATTTCTGCAAGGAAACTTAATGTAACAAATATCTACAGAGTAACCCTAACCTGACACAGAGCCTCATAGGTCAACAAAAGCTCCCACCGAGCTTAATTATTAAGTGTAAATCAATTAATACAGTGGAACACCTGTACACTTCTTCATTGAGCCCCTCAAAGGCCAAGAAATCATAAAGACTGTATTAATTGTAAATTGAGATCTTTTATCACATCTCACCTCCTCATATTTCTATATATACTTCTGCAGAAGATGAGTGAGGGGTTGGTTTTTGATGTAATTGCTGAAAATTGTAATGTAACCGAGCTGAAGAATTTTGATTGTAAATAGTGTTCATTGGCCCTTGGAGCTCTGATTGTGATGGATTAGTTAGGCTAAATAGTGAAAATGATTGCTGAACTAAAACATTGGACTTGAAGACTGTAACTGGTTTGACATTAATATCAAGCTGTTTCTTGGGATCCTGGTCTATATTGCTGGTGAAGTGCCTCTTTCTTTGTTATTGTTTTTCCTCCTATGTATGTCACATTTTTCACTTTTCTCTTATAAAGAACAACATGCATAGAGTTAGGATCTATTGTATATCAGTAACCTTCTCTGACTGAAAATATTTATCTTAATGTTTTCCTCAAAAATGTTTATTTAAGAATGATTTAATATGGTTCAAGCAGTTAGGAATGTTGGTGTTCCCTCATCCTACTATTTGCCTTAAACATTGTTCTTGAAAGTTATTTTCATTGTTTTTTTATTAAAGTTAGACTAGAGAAGATATGGTTTGTCTCGATTCCTATTTTCTATTCTCCAAAGGCAGATTCTGAAGGTTTCCCTTGGTGTTGGCCAAAAGCAGTCTAGTTTTAAAAGTACCTTATCTGATCTTAGGTTATATTGTGTTTCTATTATGTGTTTTCATACTTTCTGAAGGTAATTATGTGGATTACTGGATTGTTTTTCAATTAAGCTGCTTTAATACAAACTTTCCCAAGAAGTCAATGGTTAGCCTTGCACTTGGTTAGTTTTAAATAGTTACTTAAAAGGATTTTCTTGTTTGGACTGACTATAAATCCTTTGTGAAATTATTATCAGTTTCCACCCCTCCAACGCTTTATTGTTTCCATTCCATCATTTTAATCTCAATAATCTTGTGGTATAGATGACTTTCCCCTTGGATCACTCTTGATGTTGTTGTTCAATTAAAGCCCTGTTATGACTCCATAGCCCAATGGACTAAAAGCCAACGTTATATCTATCTTTTAGCCAAAGCTGTTCTATTTTGCTTGCAACTTCTCACCTTTGAAACTCTTTGCATATAGATCTTTCCACCTCAAACAGTAATCATGCTCAACCATCCAAAAAACAAAAAAACCCTTGGCCTTCATAACTAGCCTAATATCATTACCCAAATTTCAAAGACAAATCCTTCTTTGCACTTATTGGAGAGATCCCTCTCCGGATTCAAGAGGGCTAGATCTTAGAATCCCAAATTTGGTTGAAATGATGTTGCTTCTGCGGTCTTAGTCTTGCCAATATGCTAAAATTACAGAACCCCAACATTTCTGGTGACTCCACTAGGGATCGAACCCAAAATTTTTTAAGGATAATTATACGAAATCAAATACTTGGTTCATAGAGCACTTTCTTTATTAACCAACTGGAGCCACCAGCAACATTTCTGGTGACTTTGCTGGGGAACTTGAGTTGAGATTTCATCTCAATTTCCTTTAAAATTCATGCAAAACCTTGAGAGTTAAAAGTAGCCTTTTCAAGCACTACCAAACAAATGGTTATTACGATGAAACTTGTTTGAATCAGTGACAAACTAGGTCAAACCTAGGATTCTCTTAAGACTTTGTATAACCTTGAAAAATTAGCTAGCTTAGCCATAAGAGTACGCTCTCTTTGTCTCACAACCTTAGCTAAGTTTTGAAACAGAGTTAGCATATTCTTAGAAACCACACATCTGAAAAATAGCTCATAAAATACCAAAAATATTTCAGATTGGTAGTAAAACACTTAATCTTACATTTCGCTTACCCATTGTTGTGTTTTACCTCATACTCTTAGACAGAGTCTAGAAAGAGCCAGGTAGCCTTCGGATCTCATCCTCTTTAGAGGTGAAATATCTGGTGAATGTCGTCCCAGTCAATTTCTGGTTAGAGTTTTTTGTGTTTCAGGATATCCTTGAAAATGGATATGTCATGAACACTGTGGTGGACATTGTACCTCCTAGAAACATCCTAAAACCTTCCACCTGGCGACTCAAAAATCCTGAACAGACCTCAAGACTCCGCTGGGAAGAACCCTCATCTTTTTAACATCATTCAAACTTAGTTAGAGGACTGTAGGATTAAGATTTGTGTAAACAGATTAGTTAACCTCTCAAAGACTGTCATACCTGGTTGAAATTTTCTTGTTTATTTGGGTCTAATAACACAGCATAGTGGCTCCTAAAAAGATTGATACTAGAGCCTATCCTGACCCTGATCCACCCGAGATAGTTGATAACCCAGAAACTATCCTTAGGAAGTTGCCTAGGATTCAATTATCAACTGTTTTCAGATCACCCGTGAGAGCTAATTCAGTTCCTAAAAATATTTTAGCTCTACAACAATCACAAGTTGACTTAGTGAATCCATTTAGAACTAGGTATCTTGGTGATTTACATCAGTTAGATCCTGAGCCTTCGCATTCATCTCCTGAAACAAGTGAACATCTTGGGAGCAGAGAAGCAACACCTCCTCATTTACATTTTCTTTATAATCTAGGTGTCTCTCATCCAAGATCGGCTCGGCAGTTTATTGCAGTTCCATCCCCTTATGTTCATCCTTCATCCACTGCTCAAACCACTTCACTTCAGCCCACACCCCCTCTTGTCAATCCACCTCCACCACATATCATGGCAGCATGGTATGCTCCCTTAGTCCTTCTTGTACCATTAGTCAATCTTCCATAGGACTATCAGTCCAAAATTCCATTATATGATGCTAGCAATGGTACAACTGCATCACAACATGTGGATAAGATGAATGACTATTTTGACAGAAATGAGATTGATGATGACTCTGTCAAACTTAGATTATTTGCTCAAAGTCTGGGGGGAGAAGTAAGAAAATGGTTTAAAGGCTTAGCCCCCCATAGTATTAATGACCTCCAAGGCTTCCATCAAACATTCTTAAATAAATGGGAAGCGAAGAAGAATCCTCTCCAAGTCCTTTCTGATTACAAGAACCTCCATAGAAACCCCGAAGAAAGTGTGCAAGCATACTGCACTAAATTTAATAGTGTATACAATGCACTTTCCCTAGAACTCAAACCTCCACAAGGCTCAGCTTTAAACAAGTTTCCTAAAGGGTTTGACGCTGACATGACCTATTCACTAAGAGAAAGAGATTTTTCAACCCTTGAAGATATGCAGAGAGGTGCTCTTTCTGTGGAAGTCAACTTAATGGAGAAGCGAGCAAGGATGAAAGTTGAAAAGAGAGTATCTTTTAGAGAGGAATCCACACCTTCCACTTCAAACTCAAAGATGGAAAGAATGATCGAGGAGATGATGAAGAAAATGAGCATTCTTGAGAGGGCACAAGCAAGTCAAAACCAAACTACTCCTCAAAATAGAAACCAGAACCAGAATCAAAATGTTAGAAGGAATCAACCTCCAAACATACCTAGGGAAGATGATCAGAAAATCACTCCTCCCTTTCATCAAAAATATGTGAGTGAGGTCGAGGAAACTGTTGAAATAATAGAGGAAGAATATATCAACATGCTAGGGGTAGATAATGATGACTTTGAGATTCATTATGATAAGAAACAAGGTCTATACACACCTTATGATGAAAAAAGAGATGATGATGAAAATTGTTATCAAGACATGGAAAATCATAGAATCTCAAAGAGAATATAACCTCAGAAGTAAAACCAGTCAACAAACCCCCAACAGCAAAACTTCTAACCAATCTTCATAAAACAACACTACAACCAAGCCTAAAGTGGTAAAACCCAAGGACAAAACAGTGGCTGAAAATTCTGATAAAGGTAAAGAGAAAAGAACTCAAAACAATGAAAAATAGAGTGCAGACATTAGTAGTACTAACACCTCGGCTAGTACTCCTATTAAAAAAAATATGTCAAGTGTAAATAAAACAACCCAGCAATCTGATATTACTAATAAAGTGGCAGCAAATAAGGCTGAAACCAGCACTTTAAAAAGTAAAATTCCTTTAAGCCTCGAGCAGGAAATTTCGAAAATCAAAATCTATGTTCCCCTCACTGAGTTGATTGCCCAACATGTATATAGAACTCAAATTTTGAAGGCTTTAAACATAGAGGAAAATGGAGATACAGTCAATCTTAATGATGACCAACCAGAGCTTATTTTTGGTCCCAAGATTGAAGGTAAGTTTCAAGAGGGACCCATGCCCCCCTTTTATGTGAGTTTAAACGTTCATGAAAAAAATTTGCACAATGCTATGCATGACTTACGGGATTCTCATAATTTAATGCCAAAAGCTGTAATGGAGAGCCTGGGTCTAGAAATCACCAGACCTTATAAAGACCTTTACTCCTTTGACTCAAGCAGAGTGAAATGTCTAGGATTGATCAAAGACCTCTTTGTTAACTTAGCTCAGTTTCTAGCCAAGTGTTTAGTTATGGATATTGTTGTGGCTGATGTTCCCCAAAAGTATGGAATGTTATTATCAAGGTCTTGGGGAGCTAAGTTACAAGGTACTATGCAGATGGACATTACCTATGCGACTATCCCTGTTTTCAATCAGAATAGAAGACTTTACAGGGAATCTCATATGCAATACACAGTCACAAGTCAAGACAGACCTCAAAACTCTCCTCTGTATTCTGTCAACATATGCCTTGATTCTTTTATTATGTTCAACGATGAAACACTTAGTGAAAAAGTTTCTTTAACTGAATTGATGGCTAAAAGGGAGGAAGAGGAGGACAATGCAGGTGTGTCTAAACATTTTGCTGAATGTGTAAAATCTAGAAAACCAAAACAAGGTCTTGAACTACAAGTCATGAATCCATTGATCTTAAACCTTGACAGCCAAGAGAACAATCCCTAACCCAATGAAAAACCGGGGGAATCAAAACAAATTCAACTAAGTGCTGATTTTCAACAAAAATCAGATAGAAAGATAGTTGAAAAGGACAGTAGCCAGGATGAATCTAAGAAATGTCCTCTATGGAGTATATATTTTGATGGATCTTGCAGTAAGAACAATGCTGGTGAAGGTGTCTGGATTACTCACACTGAAAACAACCACACAAAAAGCATTTCCTGCAAATTAAACTTTCAGTGTTCTAACAACATAGCAGAATATGAATCCCTGCTCTTAGGCTTACATCTGTTGAAAAAATTAGGAGCCAGAAAAATTAGTAGCTATGGGGATTCAGAGTTAGTTATTTGACAAGTCAATGGGGAATATAACGCAAATCACCCCAGACTTAGAGCTTACCGAAATGATGTCATGGACCTTTTAAAAACATTTGAGGAGTCGAAACTGGTTTTTGTCCCAAGAAAAATAAATATCGCGGTCCACAATTTAGCCTTTGCAGCTAGAACATGCCTAACACCATATAACACCAAGGACTACACAACTCAGATAAAATTTAGACCAGCTGTGCCTGATAATGAAAATTATTGGCAGGTGTTTGACAATGACAAACAAATAGAAGACTTCATGCAATTCAGAAATGAATTCGAACTCTACGATTCGGACTTAGATTATGAGATAGACCACAATGAAGAAAATTTTCTTGATGAAGAAGAAACGTCTCCTAAACCTACCAATGTAAAACTGTTAGCTAGAAAACTTGAAAGCAAAAAAGAAATGGATGCAGAAGAATTAGAAACTCTGCACTCTAAAGATGAAAGTTTGCCAAGCAGTGTAGCCCCTTTAGAAGAGTTGTTCGATTTCAATGATGTGGCTAGGAAGCCTAGACTGGAACTTGTAGAGACTGAAGTAGAAGAGTGCAATATAGGCAGTGAACTTGAACCGAAAATTATTAAACTGTCTAAGACTTTACTAGCTCACATTAAATTCAAATACATTGAGCTATTTAAAGAATTTTCTGATGTTTTTGCATGGAGTTACGCAGATCTCAAATCCTATGACACCGAAATAATACAGCACAAAATCCCCCTCAAAGAGAACCAAAAACCATTCAAACAGAAACTGCACAGAATAAACCCTGTACAGCTACCGTTGGTTCATAAGGAGGTCATGAAAATGTATGATGTTGGTATTATTGTCCCTATTAGATATTCTGAATGGGTATCCAATCTGGTATCTATTAGGAAGAATATTGGAGAAATCAGGCTTTGTATAGACTTTAGAGACTTAAACAAAGCTTCATTAAAGGACAACTACCCTCTACCCAAAATGGATCATATTTTATAAAGTGTGGTAGGGTCTAGGAGAATTTCTTTGCTGGATGGTTACTCAGGCTACAATCAGATTTTAGTTCACCCTGTTGATCAATTAAAGACAACCTTTACTACACCATGGGGCACTTTCATGTATGTGAAAATGCCTTTTGGTCTAATGAATGCTGGAGCAACTTTCCAAATAGCCATGGACATAGCATTCTCGGAAGAGCTTGGCTTCTTCATCATTATCTATCTGGATGATGTTACTGTGTTTTCAAAAAAATATGAAGAGCACTTAGAACATTTAAGAAAGGTTTTCGAGAAATGCAGAAAGTTTGGA